>JASVER010000012.1:3040742-3457208 GCA_030449065.1 Oceanodroma leucorhoa | reverse complement strand
GGGAGCGAGTTGGCTGCGGCGGGCGGAGTGCGGAGGAATGTCATTCCCCCGGCTGCTTTGCATACGGGGAGGGCGCCGGCCAATCACAGCCCTTTCCGGGAGCAGCCAGGGCGCGGCCGCGGGCCAGGGGCTCCTGGAATTGGCGCGCCCGCCGCCGCCGCTACCGTGGGGCGCGGGGGGTGAGCGCCGGGTCGGCGGGACGCCGCGGACACCGCAACCGCGCACACGCGCACCCACGGGAGGACCGCAGGCTGCCGCTCCCCCAGCCCACCGCAAAGGCGCTGGCGGCGGGGCCCGCCGCAGCCACGTGTCGGGTGCTCCGAGTCTGCGGTTTGCCGGGGGGCGTTAGGGCTGCCAGAGCGGCGCGACCCCCGGCGCTGCCTGGGCCCGGTGCAGGTCCCCCTTGCCCTTCACTTACGGACCACCCGCCCCCGAGGAGCGGCTGGTGCCCGCAAGGTGCCCGCAGCGCCGCGGACACCGCCCTGGCACACGCCCGCCTCCGGCCGCGCACCCCGCCGGGCAGCCCTGCGTTCCCCGGGGGAGCTCCCGGCGGCGTTTGTTCCGGGGCGTTTGCTCCCCATGGAAGCGGTCGCGGCCGTACAGAGGGACACCTGGACCGGCAGCCGCCGCCGGGCTGGTGTCCTTCGACCGCACCGCTGCTTCCCGCCCCCGCGGACAAGGACGCGGCCCCGAGGGGTACCCATCGCCGCTCGACATGTCGCGGCGGCTGCCGGGACCCCAGCCGGGGGACATTCCCCCCACCGGCACAGCCCAGCCACCGGCCGGGCCTGCCGGGGGCGAGGCCGGGCCGGCGGGCGGGCAGCGCCGCACGGGCAGAAGCGGGCAGCCGGCGCCTGCCCCGCCAGCCGGCCTGGGCCCGCGGAGCCGGTAACGAGGATGCTGGGTGGAGGCGTGGCTGTCCTTTCGGGCTGGGCTGGAGTTGGGGGTTTTTTTTGGTGGTTTTCTTTCTTTTTTCTTTTATTTTTTGGTGCTGGCTGGTCGCGAAAGTCGTGGGTCCGTCCCTGACGTTCCCTGGGCTGGGAACGGGGCGATCCCGACCCGTTGCCGCCGTGGCGACGGAGCCCCCGCCCGTCCCCACCGCGCTCTTGGCACAGGCTCGGGGTTCCCTCCGTGAAATTTCACACCCCTCGTTCGCCCGTGTCTCCTCTCCCCTCCGCGTCCCCGCCGGCAGGGCCGCTCCTCCCCACGGCCACCCCCGGGACGCCTCCTCCGCCGCCCCCGCCAGCTCAGCAGCCGCCGCAGCGGCCGGCCGCGCTGCCCCGGGGGCGGGCGGGCGGGCTTTGAAGGGGAGCGACAGCAGCTGCGACGGGGTGGGTGGGAGTGCGTGCGTGGGATGGGCGCGGTCGCGGAGGCGACACCACGGGGGCCGCCTCCCGCCGCGGGGAGCTGGGCTCGGCAAGGGCCGCGGGGAGCGGGCCGGCACTGCTGCCCGCCGCCGGGCCTTGCGCAAGGCGACGGCGGCCCCGGGGGCGGCCCTCGGTGCAGCTCCGCGGTGGGGCCGGCAGAGGGGGCCCGCCGCCCGCCGTCGGCCCGTCGGAGGGGAGCCGCGGGGGGGCCGCGGGGCGACCCCCGGGGAGGGCGGCCGCTGCCTGCTCGGCCCACTGCGGCCAGCATCGCCTGTCCCCGCCAGAGCCCACGGGGGGCTGCGGTCCCGCTGCGGGACGTGACCCGCCGCATCCCCCGGGACGCGGCTCCGCGGGGAGAGCCGCCTTGCGCGGCGGCTGGCCGGGAGCCCCCGGCACCCACCCCCCGCCACCGCCGGCTTTCCCCCACCCCGGGGCGCGCAGGGCGGGACGAGGACAGGACGGAGGGGATCCTCGGTTTTGCCGACACCCGCTTTGGATACCCTCCGGAGTTGGGAAAATAACTGTCGGTACGCGTTTTGGCACACCGCGACCTGCGGGGTCGGGAGCGGAGAGGGAGCTCCTGCCATTTACACTACCTGGTTTACACGCAATTAAACTGAAAGCAGGCTGAGTGCCCCGGCTGAGAGAAATCGGCTTTTGCCGCCCCGGAGCCCGCTGCCGGGGAGAGGGCTGCGCCCTGCGGGGCCGGGCTCCTTGCGCGGAGACCCGCGCAGCGCAATCGAGCTCAGGAAGCGGCGCAGCCGCCTGCCACCAAATTCGCGGTACAAGCGCCAGGTGTAGGTTTCCTCTGCTGGGGGGTGCAAGGCTTCGGCTGCACCTCTCTGCCCTGGGGAGACCGGTGAGGCGGCGCCGGGCCCGGCGCTGCCCATCCCGGGGCTGTCCATCCGCGCCCGACGCCTCTCCGCGGCACCCCCCCGCCCGCCCTCCGCGCCGGAGGGTTACAGCTTCATCTTCGCCTGACCTGCTCCCTTGCCTCCTTCCCCTCCTTCCCCTCTGCCAAAGGACGCGGGGTCGGTTTTCCCTGTGTCGCCGTCCCCCCCGCCCGCAAAGCGGCGCGGTGAGAGCGCAGAGCGGGCGGGGGTCTCTGGGGGGGGGGGCGGGGGGTGAGGGCAGCGGCAGAGCGCGGCTCAGCCCGCCCTCCCGCCGCGCTTGCAACAACGGGTCCCTGTTTTAAGCAGGCGAGTTTGGTGCAGAAAGCTCTCTATTTCACACCGAGAGTCAATGGTTTGTGTGGCGTTTTCTTCTTCTTCTTTTTTGTTTTTTTTTCAAGTCCGTCTCTTACACGGTTACTTCTTTCTTGTATGAAATTACCGCGAATTTAAATTATTAGGGAGAGGTTTCCTTCTGTTTTAAGGAAAAAAAAATTATACAGGCAAATGGCTGTTATAAACTACAGCTTAAAAGCCATCTGGGGTATATTAGTGGCTGATAACTTTTTACGGGCATTGTAGAGATAAGAAGAGTTATTTTACTGATGTACATACATCTACATACATCGCCTAAAATGTTAAAATACGCATGTAGTGTTTGGTTTGGAGTTTTTTCCTCTTCCCCCCCCCCCCGCCCTCCTTCTCTTTTAGCCAAGAGGTAGGGAGTATTTTGTATTTAAATTAATTAATATGTTGAGATGAATTTCACTTGCTGCTTTGCATCCCATCTTAATCTGAACTCCTTATTATAAATACAAAATAAACCCGATCTGTTACACACGTGGATAGTCAGAAAGATACAAAATGCCACGATGTAACAGCAGACGCAGAAAATACTACATGCTTACAGTTTTCTATAACTTAGCAGCGCTACTAATGCTGAGACAAAGGATGTTAATGTAGGCTAAAGGTGACAGTACTCTTTAACTGCACAGGAGCCAAGCGTTTGCAAGGTAAGTTAAGGAGGTAAGTGAGAGAGGGCAGATAGGGAAAATACCGTGGTGAGGATATTTTGATACAGATGGAGCTATTTATTTTACATGGCCATTAATACTAACTACACGTGGGTTGTTGTTTTTTGTTTTGGTTTTTTAGTTTAACTAATTCAATTTATCGTCTTCCTTATAATTTTATTTTTGCATGACAAAGAGAGAAACTCCCATAGGAATTTACCATCCCCTTACTATATCTTGTGCAGATACTTTGGAAAAATAGGAATTAATGAGTTAAGCAGCTTGCGGGAATATCAGTGATAAGGCAAAGTAAGGAAACGATGCAGGGTGTTTAAAGCTAATGTTTCTTCTCACATGGTAAAACTTTTTAGCATCCCCAATGCTAAGACTTTTGCTCGGACAGTCAGTTTCTTGTGCAGGAATCGTTCTGAAGCAGGAATCACAACTGGTGTTATAACTATAAAAATTCCCATTCAGCATAGCTTACATTTGTATTTTGACATCAATTTATTACAGCCGTAAACAAACCACAGGTGAATCTCTATCTACCATGCCTTGCCTCTGTCATACAAGATTATTCAACCACAAAGCACCGAGCTTTTTACATAATACAGTTAAGCAAAAGCTTCGGAAATATGAGAGAGGGAGCAACAATTTAGGGATGAATTTTAAACAGCCTAAATTGCAAAGGGCGAATTAGAGCCTAAACACAATGCAAGTTCCCACTGCACAGGTAAATATTCCCTGGCCAAGCAGGCAGCAATGGCCACTTGTTTGCAATGGGCTGAATTTGTGTGGGACGGGAGAAAACTTGCACAAGGCAGGCAACAAACCATCTTGTTAAAGGAGAAAAAAATGCAGACCTTAACAGAGCTGGCATACATACCATATGAGCACAAACTGAGAGAACTGGCTACAGACCCTGATCTTGCCAACACTTAGAAACATGCCTAACTTCATTCTTAGCGGCGTTTCTGCTGAGTGCATTAGAAATCTCTTTGGGGAGTGCAATTACACATGTACTTAATTGTTTGGAGCATCTGGGTTTAACGTGGCATTATCTAGTGGGTCAGTTCCTACCTCTTCCACCTGAATTCATTTACTATACGTATTAAGGCCCTCTTAAAGATGTTTATAGTGGTGTAAGTGTGCCTTGCTTCTACTAGTGATGAATCAGTGGGTTAATGCCTGTGAATGAAATTTGTAGGATCAGACTTCTGTATTGCCCCTGCAAGTATTCATTGCATAGCTGTTACCATCATGGGTAATTCCACTGACTGATGTGACAAAAATTGCTATAGTGATATATTAAATTATTTTTGGGCTACTGGAATAATGAAACATTGCACAGAGAAAAGCAGCAGCTGGTAAATAAAAAGACAAGATTCTCCTTATTTCCTGCAGTGATCTCTCACACACTATGAAATATGCATATTTCATGCCAGCATGTAAAGTGCACATATGATGCCACCAAGAATGAGATGTGAGATGGCCAGCATGATACAGGGGAAATGTGGTCAGGACTACACAGGTGTATGATGTCTAACTTCCCTCCATTTCAGGGAGGGGGAACTGCCTAAACCCCTCCAGGGATCTCGTCTTTGATCTCTGTTAACTGATACAAGGTTATTCATTCTGGAAGCGGGAAAACTGGCTGCAGCTGAGTTTATGCAAAGCAGAGGGGTTGTGCGGAAAGATGAAATAACACATATTCATTCAATATCTTTAGCTTGAGCATCTTATTACTCATGACCCAAGTTTACCACTGAAAAAGTTCCCAAGGACTCTCCACCCTCTTTAGGACTTCCAGGTGATAACGGTGATCAAAAGCCTGTCTCATTCTTCCTGGGCAGAAGCTGTGAGCCTTTTTCTTTTCAAATAAGCAGACCAATCCATGCTTTTGTCACTCAAAATATTTTGGAAGGTTGACTTGACTCCTGTTTTGAGGGTGTGGGGAATGATTTGTCTGGATAGTCGGCATGTTATCAGAGACGTGGGTGGCAAGGGCATGGACCTACATAAGAAGGGAACTACCTTTTACCATTTCACCTCCCTCATCATTCCAGGGGGCAGTGTCTCTCTTGACTCAAACTATCAACTGGTGGCAGCAACCGGCAGGGAGCGGGGGGGACACCTGGGGAAGGACAATTTTCAGGAGAGGCTAAACTGTGAGTTTGCATCCAGTGTTAACCCCAGCTTTGCAGGCCTATGGCTGCAGCTCCTCCTGGGGTTTTGCTGGGTGAAGGAGTGAGTCAAACTAATAGCCAAAGGAGGAGCTCAGACCGGCCAGAGCCCCAAAACATGGGTGGTGAATTGCGATTCAGCCGACTCTTCCTACCAGCATGGATGCGATCTCAATGCCCAGCAACACAGTGTGCCCAACTGCATGGCCGCTGCAGCACCTCACCAGTGCCACCACCCCTGGACACGTTTCTCCACGGCACCCTTCCTCCCCATTTCCTCAAGGGGGAGATTTAATAATCATGAAGTCACTGCAGCAGCAGCCTGTGTTGATGCCCCCCCTCCCTTATATCCCACTTAGGCTGGCTGAGCTTTACTAGGAGGTTTGTTAAGGGCCAAAGTCAAGGCTGGGCTCATTTCTAGTGCATGCCTGCTCCCGGTGTGTGTCGGTGTGCAGGTGTGTGGCGTGTGCTTGCTGCTAGCGCCCGAAGCCAGGGGCCACAAAGCCAGGCACAGGCCTCTCTCCTCCTCTACTTCACAAGAAGAATCCCAATCTGGCTTTAAAAATACTTGCTAGAATATCGCCAATGAGACAGTTTTCTCCTTGGTCTTACACAGCTGTTGTAGGAGTGGGTAGGAGTGAAGACTGGGTTAAAGTTTTCTCTGCAAAAACACCTTTCAGAAGTTTCTCTTGTGTACGCTCCCCATACCTGTGGACCAGACGTGTGAAATGCATCATTGTGCAGTTAGTATGCAATGCATTTTGCCTTCCTCAAAGTGGAATTTGGGTACTTGGTGCACGATAAGCAGGGATAGGCTCTCTGGAGGTGCAGAAGCAGAGGGGTCATGTCTAGAGCCGAGGGAGCATCCAGTCTTGTTTTCCCAGCACTCAAATCCCAGGGAGAGCAATGGGTTTAGTCCTAGCCACTGTGTTACTGGCTATATGTATCAGTGGATGAGAGAGATTACAGAGAAAGGCAACTGCAGTGGTTAAAGGTCTGGAAGGAACTACCTATAAGGAAAGATTAAAGGAATTAAATACATACGTATAATTTGGGGCAAAAGGGAAGCCAAGGGGACAGCGTGGCTGTGGTTTACAAGTACATGAAAGACAACTGTGAAGAGGAAGGGGAGGGACTGTTTTCATTAGTTAAAAATGATAAGACAAGAAATAACAGATGCCAACCAAAGTAAAACAAGTTCAGTTTTAAGAGCAGGAGCAACGTTGATCCTAAGATCAAATAGGCGGGAGAATACGCTCCCAGGGAAGCTGCAGATTCAACATCACTTGAACTTTTCAAGTCAGAGCTTGACAAGCACCTCGGAGGGGAAAGTTTAAGAAATAGTAGCAGCGAAGCCAAAAAGCGCCAGAATGTACTGCATGACCTAGAAGCCCAGATGATTTCGAGGCCATTCTAGAGGGCTGCGGAAAACAAACACACGCAAACACTCAGAGCTTTTGGATGATTTCTTTCTCTGCACAGTTCAAAATTAAAAGGAGGGAGCGGGGTGGGGGGAAAGGCTAAGCGAGGAAAATTAGTCATTTAATATGATTCTACTGTGGCTAATCCCTAGAGGAGAAGCCAATTATTTGAAATACTTGGGAGTATGGGGTGGAGAAGGGAATGGAAATTGTTGAAAAGCTGCCATCTGGTATAAGTACTTGCTGGTTTGGAGACTTAAAAAATACACATAGTGTGCCATTATACTATGCTTATTACATGCCTAGATTAATGCAGATAACATCACCCACACCTAGTATTTTCTGTGGCATTTTATGTACTCAGGTTCACATCATAACAACCTCCAGCACTAATTGTAACATTTGGGCTTTTGATCTTCTGCTCTGGTAGGAACACTACAGATGCCTTGTACCAGCAAATGGGGAAAAAAATTAAAAAAAAGAAAAAAGTCCGTCTCCTTTGGTTCCAGGACATTTAAAAGGAGCAGTAAATCTGACCCACCTGGACAGCAGGGAACAACTCTGGCATAAGGGGGATTCTGCAGATGGCACAGAATTAATATAACTACTTTATTCCCCCCTCCAGCCCCTCTGAGGGCAAGGGCATGCCAATGAAGCAGGAACTCAGCTGTCAGCAGGCCCTGAGTACTCCGGACAGCTCAGTTCATATTGGAGAAGCCCTGATGATACTTTGATTTATGCTAGGAGCTGTGCAGGTAGATTTCCCTCCTGTGCCCCTGACTTTGCTCCTGCAGTTAGCGGTGACTGACCAGACAGACATTCAGATCACTGAATGTACTCAGTCTAGGAAAAATAATTCACTAAAGCCATGGTGCTAATAAGCAAAATGTAACGGTAGCGTTCACACTGCATCTGATCCAAATTACTTGGTATGGGTTTGCCTTTCTCAGTGTTGGTTTGTTTCGTTTTCAGTCAAAATTAAGTATGAATTATAAATGATTGCAAAAGTTCCTATAGGTCATAAGCAGGAGATTGAAAGCCTCAGTGTATTCTTGGGGCAAAGCTCCTTCCCTAGGCACCCCCATTGCACTTTACTGCTGGCCTGGGGAGTTCTGGCACATCATCCTTGGCCTCTTGACTGGGAGGCTCTCACTCTGCCAGTAAAAAAACCTCAATTAAGGGGGAGTTTTATGCAAATAAATAAGAGATATTAAAACTTTGTATAGAAGCATAAATCACTACTAACTTTGGCCCAAATTTGACAGTGAAATGAAGACAGAAAGATTTTTAAATCCCAAAATGTCCTTCCATTATCCCACTACATAAGGGATTCATTGTTCAGATCAGCGGGATATGGAGATGCTTCGAACCTAAGGAAAAGGAGCTCCTGACAGCATAACAGAAAGGAAGAAAGACCATTTCCAGAGGAGGCTTCCTCCCTCCCAGGCTTGCCAGAAGGAAAGTTGTGGTCTTGCAACACTTCGGACTGGAGTTAACAGCTAGGAGAAATAAGGATGCTAACTGCATCCTTTTTCTTCTTCCTATGTTACTTTCACTATTTAGAAACTGTGACAGACTAGAATGATGGAACAGGAAGTGTTCAGAAGAAAATGATGATGTTATTCCCAGTATGACATTGTGATGCTCATATTGGGAGGTGGTATTACTAGGAAAGGCACCCAGTGAAGGGATGGCTTCTCTGCTCCTCCTGTCCCTTTCTACCCTTCGTCTCCTGTCTTTAAGGGTCAGGATGAGTTTTATTTCTCTCTCTCCATTTCCCCTTGTTCCATCACCCATTCAAGAGTGATGGGGTAAATGCTGCTGGCTAGTTCATTGTTCGCGTGGGAGCGCTCCACGCAGTGAGTTTGCAGAGCATTTCCAGTAGCTGTCCAACAAACTGGCATCAAAGGAACAACTGGGGTCTTTTTCCCAGGGAGGTTGCAGAGGGGACGCAGTGAGAGGCTATTCCAGCTCAAGCTTCAGGTTTAATTTGACTGGATGAGACAGAAACTACCTTTCAGTCTCAATTCCAGTTTGCTACTTCAAATACAGCACATGGTGTGAAATAGAACTAGTTTACTACTTTGATATTTTTGCAGCCCTCCAGGAAAGGCAGGCAGTACCTTTGCATGTGAGCCTCAGCAGGAGTTGCCGTGGTTAGAGAGGGATTCTCTGGGGGACAGACACTGCTGTCCCGACCCAGAGAGCCCCCTTACCCAGAGCGAACATGAAACCTCTCCCGGCGTGAATCCCAGTGTGATTAGGAGTAGTAAATCCCAGATGCCTCATTTCTGTAGGAGGCACAGACAGAGATTTGGCTAGAAGCTGTTCCTCACTCTGAACTAGGCTTCTCCCAGTGTCTGCCTCAGACGATAGGGCTGGATTCAGCTGCACAAGGCCCTGCAAGTGCCTTCAGCCGGCAACTGAGCCTGTTCCACATCTGTCTGCTCTCCGCTGGCTAGCACACTTTATATTTAACCCTCCTCAGCACAGCAATGACTTCATGCACACAGCAATAACTTCATGCAGAAAAGGGTTTTGCTTCCGAGCTGTTAAGGGATCATGCTTGAGACTTTCACCACAACATCCCTTGATCGAACCGGGGATGGAGGAAGAAAAGCCCGACTGAGATGCGAAGGCACTATTAACCACGCTCCGCACCACTAATGCACTTTCACAGCCACAGACAAAGCCACAAGTTAATCTCCTAAATTGTTTCTTCTCCACTTAACATCCCACCTGTGCGTGACTCTGCCTGGGCTTAGCAGGTCTGAGCCTGGGTAGGCCGGCGTCAGCCCCGTGCCAGCTGCCCTGCACCCAGTGGGGAGCAGCCTCCCTGTACAGGCCAGCTCATCAGCTGTGGGATGCGTGGGCTAGCAATTAGAAAAGTTTCAGGAAGACTTGTTGTCAAACTCTCTAGATATAGACCTTAATGACAGTAATATGAAGAGAAAAATATTTGGATAATTTTGATCCTGATTAATAATAAAAACTCCAGCTAAAAAGCCACTTACTTGTAAGGCAGCATCAACATTTGCCACATAGACACATACAATCTTCTGCTGAACTTCACCCAGTAAGACACATTTGCAGCTTTAGGCTGAGCATGTGCTTACTGGACAAGGCCTAGGAAAGAGCAGGATGTACTAGGTCTAGTCTTATCTCTGTGTAAGATTATAATTCCTCTTTTAGTTTGATAATAAAAATTTACTAGAAAAATCTAGTTAAGAGTGTGTGTGTGCGACATGCTTTACGTAGGATGCACACATCCAGTGTTGTAAGACCTCTCCATGTTAATGATACCTCAGTATCGGCTGCTCAGGACTGTATGTAGATGCTGAATGTTACTTGCTTTTAGTGATTCTGTAGTGAAAGGACCTGATGCTCAGCTGGTCTCACTGGCAAAGCAATGCCTGTGCCGACCAACTGACGGTGACGCCTGTGTATAATAGATGAAACTCTGTCTTGGGATCTTTCCGTAGATGTCTTCCCTGGGTTGCCCTGGGGTACAGCTAGATATATTGCCCTTCACTAAAATCTTACACGACTAATCCCACAGTGGCACAAGCAGGAGAAGCGGGAGATCTGCAGGCTGGTTTCTGCACTCCTTTCAAAACATGCCCTCCCCAGAGCCAGAAGGCACCAAAATTACTCAGAAGGTTTATCCTTTGTGATACCCTCCATGGCATGATGCTGGGTTTTATTTCTGATAGTCTAAGAACAAGTATATTTTCCAAATTGTTTCCTTCCTTTTTATATCTTTTCTTCAGTGTTACTTTCTTTTGGTACTACAATTACAGTTTAACCCATAAAACTGTTTTATAATTTGATTATTTTAGGGGACTTCCACAATTTGATTATTTTAGGGGACTCCTAAGCTGATGCAAATGTTTGCAGGAACCGTCTGTGCCAGTTGGTTAAACGAGGACTTTCCAAGACATTCATGTCCATGACACGCTATTCTGAGCTCTTAAGTTTTCCCCTTTCACAGGCCAGTTTGAGGATCTTCTGGTAGCACCGGACCTATCCTCAAAGCCCCAAAGATAACTTTAAAGAGGTCTGGATACCCTAGCACAGCAGTACTAGAGATGGGCTCATTTTTTTTTCAGGAAAGACAGCTCATTCTTTAGCCTCAGCATCACTCTTGGTGTCACTCTCTGTCTCAGTGTCACTCTCACTGAGACTGAAGAATTATCTGTCTTTTCAGCATTGTCTCTGTTTAAGCTGCGGTAGTTCCTTCAGCTCTCTGTAGCCTAAATCCTCATTTAACTCTAGTGTAGATTTCTGCTTTAAAAAGTAGCCTCCAGGCAAGGTATGACAGTACACCTCTGCTTAGACTGGTGAGCCCACACCAGTTCGCACTGGGCAAACCCCAGTCCATGTCCAGTGTCGATCAATACTATGCCAAAACTTCACTCTGCCTGGGCACCTTTTGTGGGACACAGGAGGTTCACAGCGTTTGTGGGGAACGGAGCAAAATGACTGCTTAACTTGTGGGGGAAATAAAGACCACCTCTCCACTGGTGAGGGCAGGGGAGGTGGGAAGAGGCTTCCAGAAGTCATGGGGCTCCGTCCCTGTGAGTCCTAGGACGTGGCTGGGCTGATCTCTTGCATATCTGGTGTAGGCTGCGTGGGCTCCGCTGGGCACGGAGGAATGGCCTCTCTTCGTTAATCGTGGAGAGCTTCCCTCTGGCAGCCACTAAACCAGAGGAGATGTCAGAGGCCTCCCCTGAGCCACGTGACCTGCAAGCACTGCAGGCGTGACAGGGGTGTGACAGGGCATGACCAACCTCCCTCCCCATGCTTTGCCTTCTCTTGGGAGAAAAACCAGCGTGTGAGTGCACGGTGGGAGGTTTGCGGGGCGCTCCGACGGCCCCATCTGCCCGCGTGACCCACGAAGCAGGTCTGCCACGAGTATCAGGTTGGGCAACGCTGGACCTCGTGGGGCTGCCCTGCTGCAGGACTTGCAGGTGGTCCTGAGGCAGACTGCTGCTCCCACGGGGGCAGAAGGTAGCATTTCCAGGGCTGTCAGTCTAGCATCTCTCAGCACCAGTAATTGGACTTAAAACACGTGTAAATAATTGCTACAAAAGTGTTACTTTGTTTTAATGGAAATCATCGCTACTCCTCTTGGGTGGTTTTTTTCTTAAGCGTTTTTAATTTACCAGGTATGTCATCTATTGCCTTTGATCTCAACCATAGATCTCCCCCGGGTCATAATGAGGTGCAACTTCATATCAAAGCCTCCTCTCCCATTTGTCCAAGATGAGATCTGTGCGCCAGCGAGGGAACAAAGCGTGGTCCAGGGAGAGGGAGGGAGCAGCCGAGGTGAGATGGGTCCCCCTGTGCATCTCGAGTGGGGGTGCTGAGGCAGCCTGCCGTCCCTTGCCTCTTCCTCTCTGATGCCTCCTTGTCCCTAGACAGTGATGCTGGCCTTGGACCACCTTAGGGCTGTCCTCCCATGGCCTGGAAGTGCCATGCAGTAGGATAACGATCCAACAGGTCTTAACAAAACCCAATGCCTCCCGTCTCTCCTGAGCTACAGAGTCCTCCATGAGCCTGGTTCCCTGCTTACTCAATTCTAGCTGCGAGGCTCTGATTTGTGTCAGGGTAGGTGAGAAGAAAAGCTGTAATTCCAGACCTTTAACTTCAGTCTTGCTACAAATCTGCCCTGAAATATACCCTAACCTTATAGAATATTCAAGAGCATGAAATATTCTTGGCAGCAAGTCATAATAAATGGCTCCCTGAATACCAACTACAATACACAACTCTTTTAAAAGGAAATTTGCTGTAGAGTGAATAAAGCTTAGCAAGATTAGCTCAAGATCATATCCATCTACTGCTTTCCAGTTACAGATGTTGCACATGATACCTAGTGGCACAATGTGCCATCTATAAATTGGCAAGTTCATTTTAAAAGACAAGAGGATATTTTAATCTGTTTTTCCCCTAGCTCATTTGCACAGTTCTGAAATTAGAGACTGTAAATGCCTTAGTTTTAGCTTTGTTAGGCAACAGACATATGTAGCAATATGTTGTAGCCTTTCTTAGCCAACACAAAGCATTCTTGCATGATTTTTAGGTGTGAATTATCACCACTAAATCAAACCACACAGGACGATATTAAACAAAGGTAGTTGCTCACTTGGTTTATGCACTACACAAACCATCTCTTGACAGCCACTTAACATTCTATTTATCTACAGTATCTTCGGTGTCTTGCAGAGCAAGAATTATGTGCATCTGTTAAAAACAGAATCTAAAATACAACAAATGTTTCTAACTTGACGCTTACATTTGTCCTGGGCAACCAGCTCTGGGTGGCCCTGCTTGAGCAGAGGGACTGGACCAGATGCCCTCCAGAGGTCCCTTCCAACCCCAACCTTCTGGGATTCTGTGATCCTTCTGTAAATTGCTTCCTACTCCATGCTCTTAAGCAAGCATGAAATTAAGAGGCTAATTTCTCAGATGCTATGAAAAAGATAACCACCAAGAATCCCCATACCTTACAAAGCAGAAAGCATCCCGCAAACACCAAGATTTATTCTAGGGGTCATAATACCCCAGACAGGTCAGAAAAATAATGTCTCACCATTTTGCCTGCTTTTGAAAAGCCTAATAAATCACCCAGCCGCGTGGCAGGCTTTTTCAGCGCTTGCACTGTGTGTGAAGCTCTGCGGAAGCAAAGCAGTGAAAGGCCGGACTTGTCCCAGGGGCATGGCACACGGCTGCTCCTCTGGCAGTCACAGCCTGCGCATCACCTCTAGAATGGTAAGTCCTCAGTGTCAGGCTTTATCTAGCACTTAGGTATATTGCAAAATGATTCAATGTCATCTTCCCAAGTGCTCTCCAACAGAAACAAGTGGTGGTTCTCTCGATTCAGCACTGATTTAGGACGAGTGGAATTCAGAGTTCAAGGGGTTCATGGACTACAAATCAGAAAAAAATTTGTTCCCTCGTCTAACTGCAAATGGAAACTTTGCTGCAGTTAATGTTGACAGCAGCCCCCTGAGGAAGGTGCCATATAGACTTGCTAAAACACAGGGTGGGAGAGGAAAAGTGAAGGAATCTTTGAGCGGGAATAGATCTTCCTTTCTTTATTCCCAACTTTCATTCTTTTGTCTTCATTGGATCTTTTAAAGTCAAAACCATAAAAATATTAAAAACCTTGCTATAAAACCCTTTTGCACACAGATATCAATTTGTTTAGTTCAGTAAATATTTAGCAGAAAAAGAGTCACTAAGAACAAAGCTAGCCCCAGGATTATAGAAAAGAAACAAATTTCACAGCGTGCCAAATATTAAAAAAAAAAAATGATGTCTTCCTCTCTGGCACAGTTTGTGCAAGAGGTACCAGTGATGCTGGAAAAGGCAGTCTTATTCTCTACAGACACACAGCAAAATGGGCCATGGCAGGGTCTATACTATTTGTCAATGTTTTGCTGAAATTCTTATTATTTTACCTAAAATATCCCTGTGATAAAAAGTTATCTTTGATGCTCTGATGGGAAAATTTTTACTTCATTGTCATTTTTGAGGGATTAAAAACTCATCAAGCATACAGGCTGAGCCTTTAGTTTGTATAAAAGAGCATCACTAGCAATCATAGCCCTGGGACTCAAACCAATTGACAATGACCATTTTCACTACCTTGTCCTCTGTGATCACTTTGCTATTGCAAAGTTGCAAATCATCGAACATTAAGTGCCATTGGACCGAAATCACCTTCCACTGCCACGCTCAGCAGCACAATTCCCTCCAGCTTCTGTGGCACACCCATCCCAAGCATTTGAAATAAAAACTATTTTGAAGTATTTCCTCTGAAGAAACTGATTCAGTTAAAAAGGCTTGCAAC
This sequence comes from Oceanodroma leucorhoa, assembly GCA_030449065.1. Taxonomy (NCBI): domain Eukaryota; kingdom Metazoa; phylum Chordata; class Aves; order Procellariiformes; genus Oceanodroma; species Oceanodroma leucorhoa. Next base: position 3,442,476 of record JASVER010000012.1, on the reverse strand, counting down.
ACGCTCAACAGACTAGCGAAGGCCCCCGTACGTAGTCAACTGTCTCACGGAAGTTAATACACACACATGCACACAGTAAGAGATTTCCTTACTTTGCTCCAACAGACATTATGTTACTTTAAAGAGTTTTTTCACCCAATACTTTCTATTACTTTACAATCAAGATTTCTATTTCATGACAATGCAAAGAAAAACTTTTTAAAAGGAAGATAAAGAAGTCTTTACCAAAAAAGCCAGTGGCTGCTCTGCTTTTCCTCATCAGGTACATGGTCCAGGATAGAGGAGAAGAGATACCAAACTGCCCGTGGTTCATGTTTAGGTTTATATGATAGCCAGGCAGTGGCCAGACACTGCAAAAGACCAGCAGAAACTAAACAAGATGAGGGGAGAGCTCTTCCTTTTCGCTCCACTCTTTCTCTGCCCTAGAGATCATTATTTAACGTGAGCAAATTGAAAAATGACATGCAGCCATACTTAGTACGTGGTTTTTTTTCTTCCACTAACCAAACTCACATGAGACTTCCCATCTTTCTCTCTCTCCTCTCCCTCCCTCTCTCTTTTTTTTTTTTTTTTTTTTTTTTTTGCCTCAGGCATTTATAGGCTAGTAATTTTCATTTAGCTTCTCAGATGATTTTTCTCTGCCCAATTAGAGTGGAAGTGGATGAAGATTTAAGTTCAGAGTTTTGCTGTTAGAAACCAGGTTGGCATTGTGCCTGTTGTTTCAGGTGATGTGCTGTTTCAAAGGTGCAAGGGTCTACTACCAGCAAATAGGGTAATGATATGGATGACAATTCTTTCTGCAGACTTTCCCTGCTCAGAGTATTTTATAGTCACTAACACCAGACAGTGGTATCATGAGAATGCCTCTGACTATAAAGAGGAAATTTTTTTTCCAGTAGATACACAGGACAGTTTAAGCCCCACCTCTTTCCCCCTGTACACGGGAATAATTCCAGTGAGATGCCTGGGATGGGAATTTTGTATGAGAAATGGTAACAGAAGTCAGCCACTGTGCACTGATAGATCTGTAAATATGAGTCAGTATCTGCAAAACTTGAAATTTCTTCTGTAGGTGAAGTGATACACATCTCAGTTCTCTGGTGCTTAAGAGGAAATAATCCTTCCTAGAAGTGTACAAGTGTACAAGTGCTATATACATATATAAGACCCTGCCACATTTGTCACCAAGTGTGAAATTCAGCAATTTCGTCGGAATTCATAGATGAATAGATATATGGATGAATGGAGGAAAGGATGGATAGACAGGTAGAGAGATTTTCAAAAGTGTTAAACCAGACTCCAAAGTTTAGTCCAGCTGTTCTGCAAAGCATGCCAAAATGCTGCAGTCACTGAAAGAGTGCAGAAGACAGCGGGAGGACAACCAGAACCTAGCTTGCAATGGAGATTTACAGAGCATCTCTTGCACCACAGTAAGGTAAAACCCCTGTGCACTTAGGGGCCCACACAGTGATCCCCTCCTTCTCTTTTTTTTTTTTTTTTCATTTAAGGAGGGGAGTGTTGGCTAGGACATCAAATGCATTCCTTGTACTTTTTCACCTCATCTTTTGTAATCCATTTCTCCTCCTAAAAAATGGAAAGATGGTCATAGACAGTGATAAGAAGAAACAAAATCAAGTAGGAGTAGTTTTATCTGGGTATACAAAAAGAAATGTTGCCAAATGCATAGCTGATATGGGGGTTTTTGTTTGTTTTTTTGGTTTGTGTTTTCCAGATTCCAGGAATGAATGTTTCTAATGAAAGCAGGGAATGCATGTGGAAACAAAAGGCTGTGAGATTTACTAGGGATTTGCTGCTGGCCAAATTTCACATTTCAAGTAGAGACCACTGTTAGTGTTTTAAATATTATATTCCATAAAAATACTAAAATCTCACTTGTCAGCATATGGCCACAAACCTATAGGCCCTACAAACACTTCAACACATGCAACGTTGCCTATGAGGAAGATTGCACGTGTGCTTAAGCTATTCCAGGAATGGCCGAAGCTGTCGGTCCACGAGAGCAGGTTGCAGTTCCCGTGGAATCACAGGAACCTATGCACCACAGATGGTGTAAAAGGGACAATGAAATAAAATGTACTTCTGGGAAAGGCTAATCCAGAAACTGAGGCTGTTGTCATTGTACTGAACAGGAACACGAGAAGTGGTACGTTGTTTTCCTTTCTTTTGAACTTTGTCTTAACACTGCCTGAGCAAGGAGAGACCTGCACAAGAAACATACTCCTTTTCCCAAGGAAAAGAATGGAAAGAGGAAAAAAAAGGAAAACCCAATAGAAAGCCCAGTGACATGAAATGAAACAGCACAACCTCTACCGCTCTAGCAACTCTTGCACAATCTTGGGTTATGACATTATTCAACTGCCACAGGAGGACTGTGAGAGACCTCAGGCAAATGTTTCATCAACTGCAGAGCAAGGTGTTTCCTGGGCTTTGCCGACAGTGGTTGGACAGAGATGCAATAGCCCCTCTGTTACAGGGCAGATAAAGCACCCCCCTGCTAGCTGCTATCTTCAGATGCTAACTCTACAGAAAAGGTTCCTTCTTTCCATCCCTCCATATAGTGTTAGGTTTGAGCTTTTGAAATGTACAGACCTTTAGTCCTCGGCGCTTTCATGGTTTTTTTTTATTATCAGTTTTCACCTTCCTTTTCCTATTGCTTGTTGCCCGTCTATCAGAGTGTGAGCACCTTGTGGACATTTACATAAAGATAAGGAATGATGGGGCTATGCAGGATACATGTATGTTGACATCAGAGAGGATGGGTCTCCAGGGAAAACTAAACTACAGACCCGGGATGGGTTTGGGTTTCATACTTTTCTTCCCTAATATAATACCTTAGCTGACAGAGAATTGAAGAGATTGTAAAAGACTTTCTTTACCACTTATTTTAGTTTGGTTATTTTGGGATGCTAGGAGAAAGCTATCAGTCCTTTCAGATGAATGTTTTTATTCACAGTGTGTGTGTTCAACAGTGCAAAGATGGTCAAATGAACATGCAAGTGAAACCCCAGCCAAATTTTTATTGCATCAACTGCGCTCACTGTCCCACTGGCCACTTTTCAGCCGTATGCTACAGTGTAGGCCTGGAGGTGGTGGGGGGCAGAGAGGAGGTTATGAGAGCCAAGAAAAGAGGTATTATTAATTTGTACATATATACTGCAAGCGTTGCTCCAGCGGTAAGTTCTGATCCAATACTTATTTAAGGAAGACATACATTTTGACAAGGCATTAGCTTAAAAAATGGAAATCTGTTTTTCTGGAGGTGCTAAAGACCAGCAACTCTCATGGACTTTCAGTGAAGCTATTGGTGTTCCGATCATCTGGAAATCAGGAGTGTGATAACTTTTTAATCTCAATAATCTGGAGCATTGCACAGATTTTAAGATTAGTCCTTGGGGAGCTTTATAATCTGTTTTGTAAAGCGAAAGTAAACATTAGTCTGAAATAAAATGGAAATAGTTGGGAACATTGTGCTGTTTGATGGCATCCCATTAGCAGGTAATATGAAAAGTGAAAGCGGATTAATGGCTTCTGTTTCCAGACTGAAGGGATGTTAGCCATACAGCTTTCTAAAACTGTAAAAATAGCCCTGTTAGCAAAAGCAGGTTTCCCGAACTTATGCAGCATTTTGTCTTCTTGTATATTGCCCTTAACATCCCCACACATACTGCAGGACACCTGGCCAAACCAGCTTCAAGTTAACAATAAAACCTTTACCTCACTGAATATGCCAGACAGGAACACTGTGAAATGACTGGGTTCCCACACGCATCCCTTTATGTACCTTGCAATGCTTTGATAAACTTATATTTCTCAAACACAAGGGTCAGGGCTCCCTATAGAAACGATGGGCTTCTGTGGCCTGTGCTATACAAAAAAACATGCAAGGAAAGAACATAATCTGATGCTCCTTTCCTGCCTCAACATCCAGCCTCTGTCAATCTTCTTTTTAAGACTGTGCGGAGAGATTACCCAATAAAGCACAGAGAGTTTCACTTTATGAACAGAAGTATTTTTAGGGTTCTCTGAACTGAGCTAAATGACTGACATATTTTAAAAAAGCATAACGCAGACCAAAAAAAACCGAAGAAGCAAGTAAGAATGAAACAGGATGGAGCACACGTCCTGTTTTTGACATGCAACACCATCTTTAACTAGCTTTGAAGCACTACATCCTCTTTGCAGAGCGTTTAGCAACCCTCTTCTGAAGCAGGTTGTTTTTCTGGAAGCGGGACGTCACGGGCATTTGCCCGCGTCTCTGAGGGGATTGCCAAACTTGTGGATGAGGGTGGATTTCACTGAAAAATACACATGGCTACTGGGAAAATTCAAATGCCAGGGCTTTTCTGGATAGTGATAATATTTATGTGCACTTTCACCATGCTGAAGCTAGATGTGTTCTCCAGTGAAACCGAACTCCGTGAGACATTTGGAACAACAGCTAAAATTTCATTTGTTTTGGAGTTGCCTACTAGACATTTGAAAGCGATCAAAAGCATGTTTATCCATTCTTTTTTTTGACATGACCTATCCTTCCATCACTGTCCCTTTTAAATAAAGTCAAAGAGTTGTGAAATGCTTACTTTTAGAAAAAGATGGAACCTTGCAACCTCCCCCTGCCAGCGTCGACCGCTGCATCACTCGGCGGCAGTCTCAGAGGCGGCAGCGTCGCACACGCTACACAGCGCTTGGGGTTTTTCTGCCTTGCGTGGCCATCCCCGTGCTGAGCTCTGCTCTGCTGCAGGTTTGCAGGCTCAGGGAAGCACGAGGTCTCAGGTCGGTGCTAGCCAGGAGAGGGAGCTTTGCAATGACCTGGCTAAGCAACGATGCCAACCCAGCTACCCTGTGCCGTAGCCAAATGCCAACTCTCTGTCCTCGTGCCAGGGTCTCTGCCCTGCTACATCTGCAGCAGCTGTATCTGCACTGATGAGCAGTTTTTGTCTCTCTCTCCTCTGCTGAGAGCTACTCCAGGCTGTAATTACATGGCCACAGGGAAGAGGTGAGAGTGCCCATTACCTCCCCCACCCCAAGCCACCCACCCATGTGCTTTATACAAAACTTAAGTTCATTACGTGAGACTTTCTCAGGCAGACTCAGCCAGAATCACTGCAGAACCGACACATTTTCTGTCAGCTCAGCTTCCCTCCTCTCCCTGACCTTCTACCATCACAGAAGCTAGCCCATGGACTCAAACTGGTATAGTCTAACCTGGTTTGAAATACAGGACTGGAAACAACATCGGGCACATGTGCCACTGTATAGCTAAAATGTAAAATGCCAAATGAAACCACACCTAGAAGCCTGACAGAGCTGTTCCCATGCAGATTTCAGCAAGCCACCAACATCTCTGTCACCATCTTGAAGACCTTGCACCTCTTGATTGCTTGAGGTTTGCCAAGAGACCTGATGCAGGGCTAGCTGGGAGCTCATGTCCTGTCTGAGTGTGAAACTTCGGAAAGTTTTCCTCCTGTGTGGGGCTTCAAACCTTCAAACCTTCCCAGCAGGCAGGGGGCTTGCCTGGGTGGCCAGGATGAGCCGTACCTAGGAGGTGAAGGTTGCACAAGCACTAGTCACCGAGCGGCTGGCTCTCCCAACTTCTCCTGTTGGAGTGGGTCCCGTCTGCAGGAATAGCTGAGTACAACTGGAGCAGGGACAGGACTGGGGCCTCCCACATCCAGGCAGGGCTGCTGAAGCAGTCTCTAGTGTGACCCGACATCCCGCCTCAGAAGCTGAAGGATGTTTTCCGGTCAAAACCAGTACATATGTTTTTGTGAAAGGTTTTAATTTTGATGAACTGACATTTTCTGGCAAAAAAAAAAAAAGTGTGTGTGTGTGTGTAAAATCACCTACCATTTCTCATCTTAGCCAGAAGGACAGATGTGATCTGGGGAGCCAAAGAAACACCATCAGAGAGGGCCCTGACAGGTACGGGTCATGAATTTGAGTCATTTATTAGACTTCAGTGCCAGGCAGCTGCCTGGAAAGCACCAAACCCAGGACCTCTGTATCTGAACCCTGCAAAGCCAGAATTCCTACAGACTACTCAGACAAGGAAAAACAGGCACCACAGATACACCATGACTCATTAGCTTTTGGAGCAAAATCTTTCCCAGATCTCCTTTTAGCAATCTGGCAGGCCTCAAGCACTGTTGGCGATTTGGTGAGCAGTTTAAAGGTAGGTCTGGAACCCCCAGGAAGCAAACCACAGTGTCTGCTCTGTAGCTGCTGCTGCAATGACGTGGAGCCTGAACCCACTATGTGCTGAGATATTTGGGTAGTGGTAGCACCCCAGCACTACGGACACATTGCTGTATCCTCCCCTCCCGCATGCCACCCAATGGGAGCTCCCTGGCTATGGTGATGGAGAGGACAAACCCCAGAAAACCCTGCCTGAGCATGGGGTTACTCTTTGCCCCCAAACCAATCCTTCCCACAACTCCTGGCAGAAGAAAGAGGGAGAAGAGAAGTGTGGGAAGGAGAAGAGCGAGGACCGTCTTTCACAGACTCAGATGGGACTCTTTTGCTTGTGGCCAAGCTGAACAAAGAGCATCACGTTTTTTCCAGATGTGAAAGGAATGCCACAACAAATACTGTCAGCTTTCCATTACCCCAAGGCATGCTCTAACCCTGCAGAGCAGGGACCACGACACAGCCTCCCCAGCCTCGCTGGTGGTGGCACTGATGGGATAACCTTCCAGAAGCTCTCACTCTAACAAGACCTACTTGAGCCCTCCAAACCCTACTCTGTGAAGCTTTCCCACCACAAGAAGAGAGAATATCAGAAGCTCAAGCCAAATCCCACCTCATAGTCACCTCTCCACCTTCACTGATTTATTCACCCATGTAGCATCTCCAACAGACCAAGGCATGAAGAAAGCAGAAAGCTTCATGATGATGATGTCTCACTAAGGCTATGTTTCCCTTCAGCATGCCAGGGGAGAGTCCCAGGTGAAAATCTGTAACAGACAGTGACAGGGGGTGCACAAAGTCTGAGCAGGTCCCTTGGTGAAGCTATAGAAGGATACAAGAGGTTCTTTCTGCCCTTTTCACACTGCTCTGCTCGCTAGTCTCTCAAAGCCAGGTCTGCCATTATTCCTGTTTGGAGGTTGTTGTACCTCCAAAGAAGGGAAGGTTTATCGTTCAGGCTTCTTAACAGCTGTAGCCATTACAGATTGCTGGTGTCTCTGCTTTGGGAGGCAGCATCCTTCCCCTTTTGTACCCTCCACCACTCTTTGGTTCCTGTTGCCTGCCCAATAATGTTGATTAGGCTTCAGGGCAGAAGCAGCATTTTGCACTTTCTTCTAAGACAGGGTTTCAATTGCAGAGAAAACTCAACCTTGCTTTCTTTAATAATTCACATGGCAGTATTGTGTGGATACTCTTAACTGCTACTTAAAAGTAATTAATTGATTTTCTGACATATCAGTTAACAATGTATTGCACTGACATGAAGTTGTGATTCTGCCGTTGATTGGGCTGGATGACTAGATGCATCATACTCGGTTCAGGAGCTGAGCTTAAAAGACTCTAAATATATTCTGCTATAAAAGGAAAGGCATTTTACATGTAGTGTTGTCTAAAACTTGAATCCATATGCTGCCTCCAATGCTGTCAGGGTAAAGTATTTCATTGTTATTTACAGTAGACTGATAGTATTTAAATTTAGAACATCCGGTAGGTATGAAAACACAATTTCTGTCAGCTGGAGACAATAGCACATGTTGAACTGCAGAAAGAAAGGAGTCTGCAGAAGGGCTTTATGTGCGTATATGTAGCCGAACTGGGAGAGGTCGCTGGAGCATGTCCTTTCTCCATACTAAGTTGCCTACCCTGTTTGAAACCCAGGAGCACTACAAATGTAAATATGGATGAGTCAGAAGCAGGAAGACAAAAAGACAGAACCCGTTTCTGGAGATTAACAGTGGTTTATACAGCTTTTTATCTTTACAGTAAGTCACCAGTTCTAATAAACTCCGGGGCTGGGTGGCAACAGCAGGTTAAATAAATTACTGTGGTCAAAATGTTCAAACGAGCCGTATTCTGCTAGATAACTAAATAAAAGACGACCAGCTTTTTCTGTCTTTAATGAAATTATCTGAGGAACTTATGAGCATTTATTACACTCCACAATCACAAATTCAGAAATCTACTGTTTAATTACTTAGGCTTGAAAACCCTGACCTGGATAGATAGTGCGTGGGGGACACTACTGGAAATATTTTCATTCATTATAGAGGATATGAGCTTACTTGCTTGTGATCTCTGCTTTGATATAGGTAATCCCATCATGGATAACTTAGAAGGTCAAATCCCTAACTTTTATGTGTTCCAGAATACTTCACATGTTGAACACTGTTTTGCTTCTATTCTCAAAGAGTCTTTTTTCTCCTTCCTTCCCTTGCTACGAAACACCGCAGAAACATAAGTTGAGGAACAGACCAATTCTCCTCTAAAAGTGTTCTTTCAATAGATATTTTATGGCTATTTCATGTTAAAGTGTTTGTGGGGAGAAGTAAGTACTTTTATTGTATCAGCTATCAAAACGGGGAAAAACCAAGAAGCTTTCTGGTGGACAAACCCTTCTCCAGTTATTTATAGCCATATTTACCTCAAGAAAGCCTGCCATTTTTATCTTTTTTCTGTCAAGAATACAAGAATATGAGAACGTTTCTTATACACACTCAGCGTTGTCACAAAATCTAGAAGCTGCTACAGGAAATTAACTTCACCAAGACCATCCTGTTTATGCAATTACAGTATTAGCTGACTTGACTCTGCATACGTGGCACAGAACAGAGTCCCACACTGCGAAACAATCTCCACCCTCAGAATTATTTATCATCAATCCTCTCCTGAGATTTGGCCATTAAAAATACCTGCAACCCTGTTATGACTTATTTTAACTTCCGAAGATGAGCGATAGAAGAACGGCGGCAGATTCAGTTATGAACATTTTGYGGGGTGTTTAGCTTCAGAATAAATGAGTTTTGAAGAAGAGAGGTCATGAATTATTAATGGTCCTCTCTGTAGATAGGAGAAAGTGTCAAGATTTTGCTGAAGTCATGGATTGATTTTCTGACACAATTGAAAAGACATGAAAGCAGCCACTTGGACGGTAGTGTCAGATATATGATCCATCGGTAAATGGGATTCCTCCTCTCACTTACCAGCACTGCTCACGCACCATAGATTATGCCGTATTATATAGCCCAAGGTAATACAGGGGAGAAAGAGTAGGAAAAGTAGGCAACAAATTGTAGGGTGGATGGATGAGTAAAAGAAAAAAGACTGAAGAAATCCTGCTTTATAGAGCTGGACAAAATGTTATGGCCAAAATATTTTTTTGCCCACTGAAGTAATGCGGATTTAGGCTAAAAAGACATTTCCTGAATGTATGCCTATTTTTTAACTTATTTTGCTCAAGGAGGAGTGAAAAACAAAAATGAAATACTTTACAACTGTTTTCAGAATGAAATTTTTAATCAAATATTTTTATTGGAAATAATACTTTGCATTTAATTTTATTTTGAAATTGTTCTAAAAGCCTTGGCAACTGAAACCATTACTCGTAAGGGTTTTTCTTGGTTCTAGATTAATTTTTAAAGTAATTTGTCAAAATTCTTAATTATTTGCTTTGAGTCAGCTCAAAACAGAGTATTTTCTGAGGTTTCTGCAATTATTATTTTTTTTTTACACAGCTAGCACTGACATAACAGCTACAGTCATTCTATCTAGAAACAATTCACCTTTCTGAAATACCTGATTTTGTATGTCTCTCTGACTGTTCTTGTCATCCAGAACAGGGGTGTTGGACACTGTTCTGATCTCATCCTTTCCAAGTGCCACTTTTGTTTCTCCTCTGAAATTATAAATGTAGATGTGGAAGAAACAACATAAACTGAACGACTTCCTCACCAGCTGACCAAGAGTCAGAATGAAAATCAAGCATCTTTCAAGTCTTTACCTCAGTTTAGTATTTCAAACCCCAAACTCGCAGAAGGACACAGAGAAATGTTATTACTCCAGACCAGCGTAGGCAGCAAAGGCCTGGGTGCTTTTCTATTACCTCATTTTTTGTTGGAGAAAAAAAGGCGTATTCCTTTCTAGAAGTGATTGTAGGCTCGTGAGAAAAGCAAGTCACCTTTAGCCTTTATGTGACTGCTGCCCTCTCCCTACTCACAAATCACTCGCCTAAAGCGGGAAAATGAAATACATTTTCTGCTGGAGAGCTGGGTTGATAATCCCCCGCGTCAGCCTTTGGAGCCTGGAGCAGCAAGAAGGAAAAGTAGAAGTCTATCCTTCACAGATTTTTGAACATAATACGCTGCAAAGCAGAAGGTGAAGAGATTACAGAAACATTGGAAATTTGCTGAACGATGTCAGATTTAAGGTAACAGACAGCATTCTGGAGTCGACACATTCGTATTTGAATGACTCCTGTTTCATACGTGGCTTCTTTTAAAAAAACTTATTTTTTGTCATCTTCTTGGTGATCTTCCATTTTATAATACAGTAACTGTCTGCAGTTACTAACTTCTAGTGGATACAGTGGGAATGATGATCCGTACTGGACTCAGATGTCAATTTTTCAATGCAGTATTTTTTTCCCATGCTGATTTATCAAGTTCAATCTTTTCATGGCAAAAAGGGCCTGCTTCAGACAATTTTCCTTGAAAATATTTTGAAAATAGTCTGAAATTTTGTTTTAGTAATTAACATTGTGTTTCCTTATTTCTCAAGGGAAAAGAACACTTTCTGGTTTGAAATATTTTGAAGTTAAGTTTGTGATGGTATTTTCTGTGTTTAAGATTAAACACAGTACGTAAGCATGAGTGGCATTTTATATTTATTTTTGTTTTATGAAATATTTCACCGGGAATTTTGCTTCAGTGGAAACTGTGTGCCTATGCATGTGTGTGGGGAGGAAGATCTTTTCACCCAGCTGTGCCCTAAACATCTTGACTGCCTACAGAATCATGTTAAAATGGTTTCTGGCGTTAAGTGGTGCAAACCAGTGTCATAATCTGCCCTGAATTAGATTAGGTGAGAGCAGCAAGGAATAGCATCCCTTTGCTTATGGGACTCATTTCCCTTGAGGACTGATTACCGCTTTCCTTCCATCCAAAGAGTGTGAAGCAGAAAATTATACAAGGACATACATATGCTATACTAGCAGCATTTCAGCACTGCAGGCTTGCTGGAGAAGGATCCACAAATTCGGTGAGTTTGTTCACCAGCAACGGTGAGAAGAAAAGGGAGGTGCGAGGTGGCAGCACACTGTGGCTGGCGATGTGAAGGTGAGGCACCGGCTCCTGCAGCCGAGACCCCGGCCCGTGGGGGGAAGCCCCCCTGGGAAGCCATTTCTCAGCCCGGCCAAGCGCCGGGGCTCCCTTCTGCAAAACCTCGAGCGGGGACAGTGCTAACCTCTTTGTGTAAAAAGGGATTTGCAGGGCCAGGCACCGGAACAGGGGTTTAAAACAATGGTGAGCTTATCTGCAACAAAGCAAGCCAACGACTTTAGCACGGTTCTGATGGCAGATAAAAGCAAGGCAGAGCCTGGCGATAAAAGGTGGTGTGAAGAGATGGTCAAGAAAAGTTTAGAGCACATTGGAAGGGTGGATTAATGCCAATTTTACAAGGAAATCTGCTGTATAAGAGCAAGGCAATGATAGGTACCTTAGCACTGAGGGAAAGATGAGGAACCCAGTGCAGAATTGTTCAAATTGTGTTGCTGAACTCCAGCAACAGTTTCACGCTGTGGGAAAGGCAGCCTGCTTTGTGTTTTTGTATGTTGCTGATGAGTTGCCTGTAGAAGAGTGTATCTGGTGGTCTTTGTTCTGTTCTTAGTGGTTTGTATCCCACCACACATCTGACTCTTTTCCAAGGAGCCTGAGTACTGAAAAAAATCATTTAACAATTAGCATGGAGATAACAATATTCCCTTCTCCAATTGGGTGGTCTATTTTACAGCCAAAATGAAATTAGATCCAGGAAGTGACAGGTATTTCTGAGGTTAAAGCTTGATAGCACTGAACAGAAAACTCAGAAGGACGTGTCACACAATTCCCAGGAAGACAGAGGCTGGAAGTTTGCAAATGCATGCAAAGTAATGAAGGAAGGAGCACAGAGGTATATTGTAGCTCTGGAGAAAACACAGGGTGCTGATGCATATTTCCATAGCATTTCTGCCCATTTTCATTTCCCCAATGCAAGGTGTAACCCGGACATAAATATATATTGCACACATGCAGAAAGGATGCAGGGAAAACCTAATCCCTGGATATGAAAGATGCGTATTTCAAATTGCTTAACTACCTCCATAACCATGAAACACACCATGATATCCACGGTTGCCCAGAATTGCACTGATCTCTCTTTTCAAGTAAGGGAACCCAGTGGTATAGAGGCTGTACTGCTGCCTGATGCGAGGACAGTTGCACGCAAGCACACAGGAGGATGGGCTCTGGTGCATGCAGTACGCCATGGACCTGAATTCTGCCTCCAGACATTGTCACTGTTCAGCACCTGTTACACAGATACAACCACTCAGAGCAACAAAGTGTTACAAAAGCTATATACGGAGCAGAAAAAAACATTTCTTTGCCTCTAGTCCCTCTCCTTTCCCCGCTGCACTAGATGCAGGCAGTGCAGCCCCTGTTCAGAAGCTGGTGAACATTTTGATGGTAATTCTTCATTAGGCAGCTGGCACTCTGCAATACAGGTGATGCTCCATGCAGAACAACAGTTAGTATTGCTAGATGTTTAAAGAGTGCCTGCTAAGGGAGACTGAAGATGACTCCCCTGCACTAAAAGCCCTTGCCCCTGAAATCTTGGAGTCTTTCAGCAAAGTCTAAGTGATGGCTGAAAGCCTTAGAGCTGAAGGCAGATGGTTAAAGCTGCTGAATCCCTGAAGAATCAGTGACATATAAAAGATTAAAAAAAAAAAAATTGTGCAGGCTACAAGTGCACAGAACACATTATCCTTTCTTGTCAAAAGAGTAATAACCGTATTAAAAAAAATCATCACCAGGAGAGTGAACCAGTGGCAGCACTGCTCTTTACAGAGCTTCACAGGCCCCAGAAATGCACCTCCTGGGCTGTAGCCTCCCAAAACTCCCCTGGATGTCTGAGAGGCCCTGTGTTTGGGCATGGTTCCCCTGTCTGCATGGGCTGCCTGCTGGGGGCTGTGTGCATGGGCATCAGTCCTGCACCTGAGTCGGGGTCGCCTCTGAGCCACCCATCAGGGAGGCCTCCAGCACAACTAGATCCCACCGTGAGTCACGGGAAGAAGACAAAGTGTTAGCTTCCATTTTGATGAGCTTTCCCCTGGCTCTTTTTCTCCAAGCAAATTTCACCCTCTTTTTTTTTTCCCTACCTCTCCTCATGAGCTTGCTGGGAACATTTGTGCAAAATCCAGCATAGGTGGGAAAACACCGTGCCAAGATCCAGCATCACCCTGCCCACTTTTCGTGTGCTGCATTTTGCTGTTGCTGCGACCACCGTAAGGATTTTGCTTTCTCCAGCAAACAAGGGCAGGCCGTGTTCAGAGGGTTCAGTGCCCGAGAGGCGCGCCTTTCTCTGCTAGTCCATGCAAATGCCACACAAATTTTCTGAGCTCCTTCCTTGCTAGGAGGCGGCGGGGCATCCTGCAGAGCAGCAGCAGCAGGTAGCAGCCGCTGCACTGCCATGCAAATCTAGCAAGGGGCTTATTTGGTTTCCCTTATGGGGAAGCACCCCGTGCTCAGTGAGAGGTAAGCAGTCCAGAAACTTATGGCTACCAAACTGGGTAGCCAGATACAACCGCCCCGCTGTTACGCGCGGGACAGCAGCAGGAAGATGCACGCTGGCTGAGCACAGCTCCTCCTCCACGCAGGGTTTTCAGGTTATACATAGCCGTGAGCTTCCCACAGTTTTCCATATGAATATTCCTTGTTTATGTTTTGCTGGAGGTCTGTATGAAAAGTACTTGAAGATTCGTAATGAGAGCACTTGGGTTTCTGCTTCTTGAACCTAGCGCTGTGTGGTCTGACCAACAAGGCAGCGGTTCAATCAAAGGGAGCGTAAGGAGGAAGGACTGGCACCTTGATGGAGCTGAAGTACAGGCACCCACTTTCATTTGCCAAAAGTAGTTGCTGTCCGTTTCACCATCCTAGAGATGACAGGGGCATTAAATTGTATCCATACACAGAGGGAAAATGAAAACATACAAAACACATAGGAGTCAGCTTAAGATACAGATGCTGAATGTTTGGCAAAGCTGGTGACCTGTTTTAAGCACACTCACTACAGACTGATTTCTCAGCAGTTTCTTGTAAACAGACTTTATCTTCCGGTTTGATAAAAGTTGAGGGGCAGATAAGTAAGACTGCCAGTGTTCTTGGCAATATTTTATGAGTTTGTCCCTGTATTTCATGTCCCTATGGTAAACATATATGCTTTGGCTGAAATCCTGACGCCACTTGAATGAATAGCAAAACTCCTCCCTCCCTGAGGTGATCCTCTGGCATCAAAGATGTGCTGTATAAGCTCAGGATGGCTCTGCCCACTCCGACTAGTGGCTCCCATCCCGCTAGCACCGCTCCGTGCCCAGCAGCTACCGGGATGCACCCTCGGGCACCCACAAAGTATGTGGGTGGCTTCAAGGCAGCACCAAACCTTTGCTACAGTAGAGATCAGCTGTGCAATCTCCTGTACGGGATGTCTCCATGGACTAGTTATAAAAAACAGTTCTCAGCAATAAATATAGATGAAGCTGATCTTTCTAGGGACAGGGAATGGATGGAGTGACCTCCTGAGGTCCCTTCCAGCCCTGGTCTTCTAAGATATTACAAAATTTTCTTAGAAATCCCATCAGCTGGGTTGTAATCCCCCTCTGAGCTCAGTGAATCAGGGACCGGTTGTTGAAAGCAGCATATAAACCAGTGTGTGTATGTGTGTGCACGTCCATTCGTGTGTGTGTGAGCGTACTAGCACACACATCTATGTGTAGTAGGCTACTTGATCTCCATTTATAGCAGCCTTTGCCCATACTCATCAAAGATGGAATGGTGAACAGAGATACGATGTAAAGGACACTGTGCTCACTTATTTTATACATTTGTAATCTCTATCCAGAATGCTTTTTTTAACAACACTGTCATTTCCATAAAATGTTTCAGATTAGAGAAGATCTTGGCTAAATTTAGCTTTTATGGAAGAAAGAATAAAACATAATTAACTGTTTAAAGAACAAAACACAAACCACATGAAGCAATGAAACTTGTTGGCGAGAAATCTAACAGTAGTGCTTGGTAGCAAACCCACCTCCTGTAGAACAGATGTTTGGGATTTTACACAAAAATAGAAACTACACTAATGTCAAATGCTTTACTGCCTGAAAAACTGACAAACACTGAGTGTTGCTCTTTGAGCACCACAAGTTTCCAGGTTGTACAGAGACGCCACAGAAAATGGAACGAAATTAAAGCAAAACAGCAGCAAAGAAATATTGACAGATTTTTTTTTAAAGCAACTCCCCAAACTAGCGATGTCTCTCTGCCTTCAGGCAGCTTTTAGTGCAGTCTGAATGGCTAATTATTGCCAGCAGTGGTGGAAAAGCTGGTTTGCAGGCACTTGATTACCCTTGAAGTATTGGGCTCTGTTTTCAGCAGAGCTGTACACAACTTCCTATAAATTCTGTTTAAATAGGCTTGTTAGTCCCCCACCCCCTTATTTTATAAACAAATATTGGGACTGTTAATATGGAGAAAGCAGAAAAACAACAACAACAAACCCCTTGGGTGGTTGTCTCATTTCTCATCAGGAGAAGAGAAAATCGGTGGCCTGGTTTCCAGGGGTGACTCAAACGAGGAGCTGTGAGATAGCAGTGCCTCTGCCAGTCACGCATATCGTGGCTTTTAGGGTAAGTATCAGACTGGGATAGGAAGCCACATTAGCTGAGGCGTTGTCCTTCCATGCCTGTTGTAATATTTGTTCAGAGCCTGGATGAGTGTGTTAGGATGGATTAATCATAAAGAAACTTTTAAAAAATCCCACAGTTTTGGACCATTGGTTCACAAGACATCACCGGCGTAGTTTTCCTAGACACTATATTGACCACAAAAAAGACTTTTTGTGCATGCGCCCCATAAGTTAAACCCACCAGAATAAAGAGAGATGAGATATACCCCAACAGACTCTGCATGAATTTTCTAAGTGGGTGTTCATGTTTTATATCACCATATGATACTGTGCAGCTTCATACAAAGAAAGACATCAGTCCCTGCCACACATGCGCACACACACACGGACATGTACACGCTTCCCAAAGCTAAACAGATGTCACACCAAGCCCAC
Source organism: Oceanodroma leucorhoa (assembly GCA_030449065.1). NCBI lineage: Eukaryota > Metazoa > Chordata > Aves > Procellariiformes > Oceanodroma > Oceanodroma leucorhoa. The sequence goes on along the minus strand of JASVER010000012.1, from coordinate 3,426,123 downwards.
ATCTCACCAAAATTTTCCAACAGTCAAAATAGAAAACATCAGGCCAAGCTTAGCCTCCTCCGATGCGTGCACACACCCCACTTTCACTTTGATTCAGTCTTCTTGACATATGGTTTCCTCTCTCCTCCCGCCTCCCCTCCCCTTCATATTTCAAACTTGAGAAGATATAATAAATTGAATTTAAATATTACGCCTGCAGTGGACACCAAGGGAAGGCGGGACACCCAAAAGCAGAGCTGAAGTTTCAAAGGGCAGACCAAGGACCAGTTCCCACCACCGAGGCGAGCAGGAGCCAGCATGGGAGCCGTGGTGCACACCGAGCCCCACGCTGCGCCGCGGCCTGACGCCGGACCCAGGCGAGGGGGACGAGGCTCAGAGGCACCCCTCTCTCCTGGGCGGCTCCTGCCTGCAGGGGCTGTTGGTTGGCTGCTCTTTGCCAGGCTTGCACAGTGTGCCGCAGTCGCAAAACCTAAACCGAAGTGAGGTTTCCTCTCCTCCTTCCTATTCTTTTGTTTGGGATGCTCTTTTAAGGCTATTTGGCTAACTGTTTGGAAGAAAAAACAGCACCCCTCCTACCCCCGAAAGTCAAAGACACTTTTCTTGAATAGAATTTAAATGCAGGATTAATTTAAGGCACTGGTTTACTTATTCACGTGACCAGGGTGCTTTCATGGGTGCTATCACACACAGTGATATCTCTATCTTTGTTTACCTGGACGCCTGGAAGAGCAAAGAGAGCCACAGGCATGATGCCAGTTACCCCAGAAATCCCTGAGACCTCCGTGGAGGCCCAATGTCATGTGCTTTCCAGGAGATGGTCAGCATTTTATCATGCTTTATAGGATTAGAGTGTAGGAACTAAACAAAAAGCTGAGACACTTTTGAAAGTAAACGCTTCTCCAGTGTATGAAGGGAAGTAGGAATTCTTCATATTGCAAAGCTGAAACTCTCTTAGGGCTGTTTTCGGGCTAGGATATTTTTTTTGAAAAGCTTATGGGTAGCACCGTTCTCAGCCCTTTTTAAGCCTTGGAGAAGAACGAGGCAAAAATTGGGAATTCGATTCTCACTAGCCTAGTGCAGCTTTTCAGATTCACTCGACACCAGCTTTTAATATTATGATGGGGGGAAAAAAAGTGCAGCCAAACCCAGCCCTTTCAGCAAGTAGGTAGAATTAATCAAGGCAAGTTTGTACATACCAGGGCTGAATTTGGTTCATGTTCTGTCTAATATCTAAGCAATTAGATTTTATTATTAAATCATTTAGGATTAAATTTCTGTTTGGAAAATTATTCTTATTCAGCTGTACAAGTGGAAAAAAGAAAAGCCAGGAGCCAATAATCTATTTTGCATTCATATTCCACTTCGGATCCAGCAGATTTTTATTGAATGGAGAAAAAAAAAAGTGATTTCTTCATAGTCTGAGCTCTCATTTCCTCAGCCTGGAATGAAGCTGTGCATGTCCATCTTCTTTCCCAAATTAACGAATAAATTAAAAAAAGCTGACAGCACTGAACTGTACTTCTCTGGAACTGCATCTTATAATAATATTGGCTCCAAAACACTGCTGTAAATTCTTGCATATTTTGTTCAACTTTGCTTCTTCCCATATGCAAATTTTATATTGGTATGCAAGTTTGTTATTGCTTTATGTCCTACAAACACGCAATCAAAAGAAAAAACTTAGGCCAATATAAGTGGGATTTTCAACACCTCATTATTTGCCTTTGCAAATGTAAATCCTTTGCCCCCTCTTTTAGCAGTATACACAATACTGATTTTCCTTTACGTAGCTCTTTTCATCCCAACGAATTTTGTTAAGCATTTCTGATCACAGAGGATTTGGAAGCACCAAGTAGGTGCAACCACACCTGAAGTGTGGAGGTGGGAGCTTTTTAACGCAAAGTGGAATAAATTACCCGTCAGCCTGCAGGGAGAAGTCAGGGGCAGGGGCCCTGTAAGCCCAGTGCGATGTCCCATTGCAAATTTATGCTTTCTTCATGGTCCGTGTTGAAGCACTAGCAAAACCTCATGCTGCACGTCTAACCCAGAGGACTCTCCCTGAGTACAGTCTTTGCCTGGTTTATGCGAATGGATGAAATCTCGGCTGCAGGTAACAAAACCATCTATCCGCCATGGCGTGCAGATGCTAAATCTTCTCAGTCATGTTCACGTATGCTACTGTTTCTGCAGTGTCCCCCGCAGCTCGAGGTGACAGGCAGCAGAGCATGCCTGCCCAGGGAGTCTCCCCCAGCAGACTCCTCTCAGCTTTCACTGCTATCCCCCCAACACCAAATAGCTGGGTGTGCTCAGGGCAGCATGGGTGCCTGGAAGGGATGTCTGAGAAAGCAAATGAATCGGGAGTGCTGAATGGACTTTAATGATCTGGGATATAATTAATAATAGTAGGATCCACTCTAGCTTAGGCTCCAAATCCTTCAGATGAAAGGAAAAAATAACATGTGGTCTGCCATGTGCTAAGTATTTGCCTGTCCTTGAATGTCCTTGTTAAATGTGTTCTGAATTAGAGATATCTAAACACCACAAATAACTGTATTTTATTGTATATATCCATTAGTAACTAAAAATAATCAGAAGCACCAAATAATAAAGTTAGAAATAAAACCAAGGGCAGCCCAGTGGAAGTTGTTTGCACCAAGTTCAGAGGCACCAATGCACCCTGCCTGGGGCCTTTCAGGGGGACGGGGCCTGGCTGCCCCCCTCCTCGGGGTCTGTGGGCTTTGCTCTCGCCCTTGGGCACAGGGGTGGCACCCCTGCCCCCTCTTTGGCACCCTCCCCGCCGCCCACCCGGGCCCCTGGGTCCTCCTGGGGGCCAAACCAAGGTGATTACAAGAGGAAAGAGACACCGCCACAGCAGCCGTGTGGCTTTTTAAAACTTTCCATTTTCCTGGCAGCGCAAGCTGCCGTCCAAGTTTGGCACCTGAGCCCCTTTGGGGTTGCTGCCGGCTTCTCGGTGAGGGAGACGAGAGCTGATGCACAGGCTCAGTCTTACCACCGCATGCTCCTTTGCCGTTGGATAAGCGATTCCTCCTTCCCCACCCTGCAGCACCTCCAGCCAGAAGTGGCTCCTTTTTGTATGTTATACATTTTGTTTGAGAAAATCCTCAGAGCCTGTTTCTTGCAGGTGACTTGTAAGGGAATTATTTTTATTCACAGAGCTGCCTCAAAGCTGACATGCCTCTACCTGAATGCTCTTCACAAATCATTTTTGCCAATATGCTTTTATTCGGTGACTTCCCTGTCTTAAGATGATCCTATATGTTTTCTGTTACGGTCTGGACATTTTCTTAAATGTTTTCAAGGTCTTTCCCCCGAGCAACAGACTTTTTTATCTCCCAGACTTACTTTTAAAATCATTGCTTCTGCATGTGTGATGTTATGTTGATTACGGTAAAACTGGAGAATTCTCTTAAATGTCAGGCTGTCTGCTCCACTGCAAATGCCTCACTGCTTTATTCACCCCAACTCTTTTTGAAGGTCACTTTACTAAAACCGAATAACAGTAAGATTAATGTAGGGATTCTCATTTCGTAATGGTCTAGAAAGCTAATGATAATTTTATTGTTTGAAGTTTTGTTATAGACAATGTTTTTTTGTGTTTTTTTATGAAGATCAGCGATTGGATTCTTTAATGAAAAACATATGCTGTAACTTAAGCTTAGTAAGCTAAGACCGTCTCTCTGTCCTGCAAAACTATGCTAAATCCTTTGATTTATGTTCGGTATTTTGAACCACACAATACAATTATCTTATCCATTCTAGAGATACCAGAAAGAGAGAGAGAAAAGCTTTAGTGTTCATACATCAAATAATAGACTCAAACAGTTCCCTTGCAAGTATGACCAAGCCTTCACTCCTTGCATTATTGCTAGGGAGATTTGCAAACTTTCCTTCTAAGGCTGACAGAAATGTGAACTAATTACCACAGTAACCGCACTTCATTCACTTGTCCATAGTGCTTTTACCATAAATTAAGCAATTTCACCTTCAATATCTCATTCACTTGCTTTCTGTTTTAGTGAAGAGAAACTCCTCAGTATTGAAGACTTACGGTCTAAGCAGAGCAATTAGAGAGTAGGGGCTTAGGGCTATGTGGGGAGTGAAAGCTTAGTAACCAGGACTGTTATTACACAGAAAATACAGTAGGATTAAATTACATGAGTTATATTTTCAAGTGAGTTTATTAACCTGAAATAGATGAGGTGTATACGTATCGATGCCATTTTTTTCAGGCACAATATTAGCGTATTCATTTTAAATGTTGTGCATGTGACATGCTTAGTGTATATACATTTTCCTGATAAAGCCTGGAGTGTCTGGCTGGATTCCACAGTTCAGTTTAATCTGTAGGATGTTTTTTTTCTGGCATCAAAATCAACCAGATTTTTATTCTATTACCTTTCCAAACGGAAGTACTTCCTCTTTTTGTCTCTATCAAAATATATGTCAATGTTAAGATTACTGATCTTTACAGAAAATTACAGGTTGTAGAAAATTTGTGCAGAATAAAAAAGAACAGAATAAATAACTGAAGTAAAAAATGTTTAAGGGAATAACAGTAAATACTATTCCGTAATTATTCAATGCAAAAACCCCCCCTACCCAAGTCTTTAAAAATTGCAAATGCACCTAAAATCAGAGCAGAATAAAAATGCTGACTGCAGCAGAAAATGCACAAAACCACATTAGCTAAATTACTGCAAGTTCAAACTTCAACTTCCCTGGCAAAGCCTCAGCCTCCAGTACCCTAGTTAGGAGAGTTTGCAGTTTGTCACTTGTGGTACATTCTTTCTTATTTTTAGGCTTGTTCCAAAGCCCATTAACATCAATCAAAATTTTCCTGTTTACATCCATGGGTTTCTTTAGGCCATATTTAGCATACTGAAGCACAAGACCATGTTTTAAGCTATCGGTAACAGAAATGACACTAAAGGGACAAAACATTAGCACTATATGCTCCCTATATTTCTGTATATTTTGTTAAACCTTAAGCAGCAAGGACTTTTGGTTGTCTCTGTCTCCAAAGTTAATTTTCCTAACTATCTGCACCCAGGAATAATAATAATAATAATAATACTAGTCTAACAAATTCTCTCTTATGCAGAGTGGTTCATAAGGTCGTGGTTCACATCTCAAGACTTGCAGAGAAACTGGCAGGGGCTCTGGCTGAAACTTAGCAAAGCACATAAATGTGAAAATTAATAATGTGCTAAGGTTTTGCAGAGGCAATATGGCTTAAGAACGTGCTTAAAATCTGGAAAGCTCTTAAGTACTGTGCTGGAAGGTGCTGTCCCGTGAAGGGGAGCCCAGGCGAGAACGTACATGCGTGACGCTACCCCCGGGTCGCTCTCGTTTCTAGCAGCTCCTCTGTCATTTCAGGAGTGTGCGCTGGTGAAAGCCTGGGAGCCCAGCACAGGGGATTTGGGAAGAATAACTCACTGCTGGTGACCTTTCCTTTCAGGACACGTCACCGTGCGGGGGCCTCGACAGTGGCATTTTTTCTGCCTGACACTGCAGCTGTGTTTCCGCTCCATCTCCAAAAGCGCCGTACCGCTCCACTGCTGGGAAGCTGCGGGACTGTGCGACACATGAACCCACACCGTTCTCGGACCCTGCCCAGAAGCCCTCCCTCTTTGATGTCTTTTTTTTTTTTGTCCTCTTTTTTTAAGTTCTGGTTTAGAAGGTAGTAAGTTCCTAATGTTTGAAAAGCAATTGCCACACCGCCGCGCACGTGAGAGGAAACAGCGCAGACCACCCGAGTCCAATCCTTTATGTGGACATTTAATCTCCTCCACCAACATCAAAGCCCTTGCTCTGACATCCAATTGCATTGCCTTATGTGAGCTTTCCAGTTTGTTTTCTCTCCCCTCTCCCCCCCTACTCTTTCTCTCTTCACTTGCTCCACTTAATAATGCTACCCAAAGAGATAGCTTTTTTCCTCCTTCCTCCTCCTAAAATGGCAATCTCCCTCCTAGATGTATAGATATATATATAGTAGAGCAGCCTGGTCCAGGGCGAGCACCCAGACTCCCCTAGCCCAGTGGCTGTGGTGGGGTGAGGAGGTGCAGGGGACTACAGAGGATGTGGGGGGACTTGGGAGGACAGGGCGGCTGAGGAAGGGGCAGGGGGATGCCAACACTTGAGGCCAGCGGTGTGCTGGCCTCCCTCGCCCAGCTTTCTTGGGGGCATCAGGGCAGGCACCGTGGGCAGCCGGAGGAGGCACGCGCCCTGTGGTCCGTGTTTGGAGATCCCCCCATGCGCCCACCGGTTGAAAGGCAGAGATTAAAGCCACCTAAATTGGAATAGGCTGGGCTTGAAAGGAGCGAGCGGGTGGGCGCACCAGGCGCAGCACTTCAAAAGCATCGCACTGTGGGATGCTTGGGCTTGGGAAGGAGAGAGGTCTCCCCTCGCAGTCACTGCCCGGGGCGGGGGACCAGCCGGTCGTATCGGAGCTGAACGGTGCTGCCCGAAAGACCTCCAGCTTCAGAAACTGAGGGGCTGTTCCTTCCGAAAAATACCATTTAAAAAAAAAATCAAGATGCATTTTTTGCTTCATAAAAGGAATAGTTTTCCACCTTACAACCACCTTTATATTCCAGTGCTTCTAGTGCACCGTCACTGTGCTGTTGCAATGTGCAGTATCTAGGTATGGGATTTGGAAAGTAAGCATCTCTCCTCACGTTCGCTAGCATGACACATTTAATATCTGCAATTGAAATGGCTGAGAAAGTATGTGAGATACGGAAATGTGGAATACAGGCTCCTAGGGTATAATTTCCTCTTATACCATATAAGACTCTTTGTGGCAGTTGTGTTTTATCATTTCAGATGAAAAATGGATTGCATTGCATGCAGTTGGTTTTGTGTACACAAACTTACACAAGCACACGTTAGATATATATATATTTATACACACACACACATTTATATGGATATGCACATCCCCAGAAAGAAAGAAAAAGAGTCACTGAAGCCTACGATAACACTGTAGAACTTCTAAAAAGATTAAGAGGAAAAAATACTGTGCAAGCCTAAACTCCCCACTGGTTTCATATGAAGTGTGGCACGCAGTGATGAATGCAAGATAGGAGTTTGCTGTCATGTATGAGAGCAAACTCGGAGAAATTACTCATGCACATAAATTACTTGCAGGTCCAGGAACTGGACAGATAAAAAACCAGACACTTTGCTACCAATGCAATGTCTGACTCTGGAGTATCAAATGCGAAGACTGCTATCCAGCCTCAGCAGGCCACTCAGCTCAGTGCAGTAGCATTTTGTAGCCAGAACTGCAATCACAAACATCGCTTTTCTAGAGAAATGACTGCTGTGTTAATTTGTTTGCAAACTACTACAAACACGCAGAAGTTTTCTCAACTACAGGTTGCAAGCATTACTCTGTATACATGTGTGCAAAGGCTGCATCCTGAAAATGCAAACAGCAAATACAGGATCTTTTTTTCCTTTTGATCTGTGCTCAGGATCAGAAAGGAGAGAGAATTTTGCCCTCAACACACCAAGCAGGAGAATGAATAACACATCAAGGAAGGCACTTCTGGATTCTGTTTTCCCCCAACTGTGGTAATACATATGCTCAAATTCCTTTTGAAGTAAAATTAGAAAGCAACTCCTGTGTGTGGTAAGGTAACGGGTGCGTGCGCTGGGCCACACCAGAGGCTGACTGGGGGCTGAGCAGTTACAACGGTGGGGATTTTCCTTCTGTTCCAGCAGAGGGGATTTTGCCTTTCCATGTCTAACAGTTGCACAACCCCCCCCATGCTCATTAGCACCCGTTCTGTCAGCACGCTGAACGCAACAGAGCTGCTCCCGATTTCCTTGTGTCATGCTGGATCTGAACCCAATTTGTAATAATTCAGTCACTGATAAGAGAGAGGCAGGAGAATGAAAAGCACGGGCAGAGAAGCCAGCTGTAGTACCACTAACTCTCTGCTGATGGATGCTGGCTTCCTGCATGCAGCTGCATGCTAACAATCTTACAAACTATGTTAGCAAGTGTATTACTAATAATCTGTGAACAGATGCCTTCTCGATTTCACATCTCTCTAAAACGCATGAAGTAGTCCTAATATTGAAAACCTCCCAATTCCTAGAAAAAGCTAAACTGTATCATGTACATTGGCTTGGCCAAGAAAAGCTCTACTTGAAAAGTATCTGAAGGGGGGGTTGACTCAAAACCTTAATACCTGAGAGAGACGGTAAAGGGAAAAAATTTGGTCTTCTCAGTGTCGGTGTGCAGCAGGATGCAGAAATGCAGGAAATAATACCCCCAGTTCTGAAATCGTCCTGGAAAAGTTCTGAGCAGAGCTGAAGACATTTTTTTCCAGTGGAAGTTGATATTTCAGGGGGATGAACTACAGTTCATAAATTTGAATAAAATTTGCATATAGATTCAGTCCAGAAAAATGGAGACATTGTTTTGAAGCAGTTAATTTCATTCTGACATTTTCTAAATGAGATTTTTTTTTTTTTAATTGCACTAAGGTATTTTTAAAATGAATATTTTGACTCTTCATTTTGGTAATTTTTGTTTGCTTGTTTGTTTGAAGACTGGTCTACATTAAAAAAATAGAAATAAAAAATTATAAAACAATGCTAAACCAAACCCAAAGTGAAACATTTACATCAGGTTGAACTAAAATATTTTGCACCAACTTAAATTGATATTTTTTAGGTTTTTAATTTTTCCACAATATTTTTTCGCTTGGGTTTGGTTTTTTTTGGGGGTGGGGGGGTGGGGGGGTGGGGTGTGTGTGGGGTTTTGGTTTTTTTTTTTTATTACATATGGAAATTAACCCCAAAATTCATAACTCATCCAGCTGCTTTGGATGAATGACTTCAGTTGTGATAGAGTTCAGCAAGGTGGAGAGTTTACAGCAGATCTGGCTATTTCCTCCTGCATCGTGTGATGTGGAGTTTGAGAGGGGATGAGGAAAAACTGCCTCTAATTCTGTCCCATCCTCTCAATAAATCTATGCATGGTGTATCACTCAACTCAGGAACTAGCCCATTATTATTTAGACCATAAATGAGTTTAAAGGCGTCAATATAAAACTGAGGAATGACAGCGTGGCAGACAATATTTATGTACAACAGAACACTATGAGTTCACACTTATAATTTTGAACACATGGTCAAGACATCTCCTTTAGTAACACAGACAGAATGTATTTATAAATATGACTCCAGTAGGACTGATGAATGAGGGAAACTATTCCATCTTTTATGGAAACAAAAATGGTCCTGCCTTTCAGGCCATAGGGAGCACAGAAATGTGAACAGCCCCTTCTGGCTATGGACTACTCAGCCCTGCCACCCCATACGTGCCTATGAAACCTTGTTTTAAGCAAAGGGCTGTCACTGTTGTCATGTGTGCATGGTTTTGTACGCAAATGGACTTTGACTCTTCACGGCAGAGATGACCCTCACTATGGGGCTACCGGCACCTAGCTCTTGTGCTGGATTGGGCTGCACATGCTGTGACGAAAGAAAAATGAGGAACATTTTTACTGTGGCCCATGGCCATGCACTGCTCCAGCAGCTCTCTGACTTGGGAGGCATACACTCTGGCCGTGTTGGCAGTACAAGTAGTGCTGAGCAACAGGGGTAGGTCTGCAGAGAGAAACCGTTGGTGCTGTAGACCTGACAGCCACACTATTTGTGTTGCAGAGATGTTTGCTTGGGCTAGTCTGGGCCCTTCAGTGGCCAGGGCATGTACCTGAACCCCCTGGACCCTGCCTTTCAGTTTTATTTCAGCAGAAAGAGACCCAGCTCACGCTCCCTTAGACCCCTCCATGATACGCACCACAGCGTGGTGGGGGATGGCTGGGAGATGCCCTTCAGAGCTGCAATCCTGATCACATTAAAATGCAAACAAAGGCCCACCCTTGCCCGCTAGTAGACATTACGGCGGATGAAAAGCTGTCTTTTTGGGATGGAGTCGGTTTTGCCCTCAGAACTGTGTAAGTGAGTTGGAAATGGATCAATGTTGCCCCAGGAGCTGGCACAATGCCGTCTGATTGACCACCACCTCTCCCTTAGTCACTTGCTGCAGCACTAGTCACAGAAAAGACAAATCCTTCTTTCTCCTGATAGAATATATATTTTGTACAAGCACTACCACCTACAAGGTCTTGCAGTCCATTGATGGTGCTTTCTGAGAGGGAACCACCCCATTTACACATCAACTCTTTAATGCAAAAGGCAGCCAAGATTGTAGGCTGTCTCAAAATAACATGATACGACTTAAATGGAGGATTGATGTAAAACATTATGATGTGCTGCATATTCAGTAATGAAAAACATCCTGGAAACTGATGAAGGAAAAGGTCATTCGCATACTGCTGAAATCCCTTAAGAATCTTAAGGCTTTGCTGGGTGCATTGATGGATATGCACTAATGACCATGCAAAGATGTGGTCTAAGGCTGACCACCAGCCCCCAGCCCTCACTGCAAAATTATTGACAGCTATATTGCTTATTCTTGTAGCGGTTAGGAAATGAAATGCCTTTCTCTAATCAAGTAATTGCATTAAGCAACTGCTGGGAACATTTTGCTGCTCTTGTTTAACAGCCTAGAAGTCAAGTGTATTTCATATTTGTTAACTGTCAGGAGTAGTTTTGTTCACATTTATTTTTGAACTAAAACAACACTGTTACTGCTTCTGCCCTTTCAAGTAAAACTTTTTTTTTAAGCCAACTAGTAAATACACGCAAGTGAAAAGTTTGTCTTTCACATCTTCAGCCAGTGTGCAAGAAGGAACCAAACAAAGGAAGTTCTGGGTAGAATTAAATACTAAGCCAGTGAATCTGGAATAATAATAATAATAAAAAAAAGATAGGAAAACAAACCCAACAACACAAACTTGTTATAATTGAAGCCATACAATTCCTGGCAGACTTTGTATGGCTAAGGCTTTTTATTGTCTCTCTTTCTTTCTCTCCCTGCAGCCGCTAGTGCAGCGGTTGCAGCCCAGGCGACTGCTGCTGGGTGGAAGGAGCCACGGCGGGGTTGCCCTTCTGGCTTGCTACCCAGAGACTTTTCATTTCAGTGAATGCCGGGAGAGACTGTGGGCTCGGGCGATCGATGTCCGTGTGACAGAGGGAGAAGCCACTGTCCTGCTCCAGCCCATGGTGTCCTCAAAGGCTCCCTTGAGCCACAAAGCCCCATGCTGTGGCCGCAGAGAAAAAAGCAAGCAGCTGATGCTCAGGCAGAGGTGGCTCTGGGCATCCCACACAACTCCCGGGGAGCTGTGCTGCAAAGAGATGGAGGCGTGTCCTGGGGAAAGCAGCTCCCAAAAGGGTTGTTCTGGTCTGCAGCATTGGCCTTGGTGCTTGAGGATCACCAGGGTCACCTGCCAGGTCTGGCCCGAGCTCACCAGTGACGTTCCTTGCCTATAAGTATGCACTGCTGTTAGTACAGATCTGTTTGCTTTGGCAATATGCTGCTCTTCTTGCCAATAATGTTACAGCTATTTTCACCTGAAGCAGTTCTCTCCAAACTGAGGAGAGGTTAATGATAGCGCAATAACCCCAAATAACAAAAGACAAGATAATTGTCAAAGATAAGGACGCTGGAATTTGCAAAGCAGCACCAGCATCTTTTGCTACCTTCACAAATTCCTTCATTTCTCATAGAGGCCTATTTGGAAACATTCAGTTTGTAAAATGACTAAAAAAGCACACTGCAAGGTAGCCACTTGTTATTGGTATACACACGGCTCATCACCTGGACTGTACATTACTTTAGCTGGGATGTGAAGTAATTAATGACAATAAAAGTAGGAATGGAAACAACTTAGGGTGTAAAATGGGGGCCAACAAAGACACATAATGTACATGACACCTGACTGCCCTGTCCATGTTCAGTAGTGTGCAAGACTGAGGTTTGTCAGTGGATCAACACAGCTGCCTGTCATGCTGATACATGAGGAAAATTGACACTGTAAGCTGGCCCTCAGCTCAAATATTCAAACCTGCAAAAGGTCTAAGTCATCACATGAAACGGACTAGGAGCTGAGCCCTCTTACGTCTGCCAAAAGTAAAAATAACCCAGAAGCCCTGCTGACAGTCCTTGCTTGTGTTCTTATTGCCTTGCCGTATGAGTTTGTTTAATCTTCTCCAAATGAGAAATGCAGGAAAAAAATGATTTGGGAACAAGTAAAAATTACTCTGAGCCCCTTGCATTATTATTCTACCATGTTATTTAACAATTGCAAAACCTGATATTCTTCCCAAGTTTCATTTTCAGCACATACTTTGAGGGTGCCTTACAGCTTTTTAATTTTATTTTTCTGCTCACATATTCTATACTTGCTGGCTCTGATGTTTTCTTCTATCAAATTGCCCAGCTATTCAAGTGTCCCTTCTACAGACCAAGATGCAGGATTTAAGGCTGAAATTGAAATGCACAGTGAAAACATAGTGTGGCTGATCTTTGCTAAAAATATCCTCTTCCAATACACATTATTTAGTCCATGTTTTCTAAAGGGCTTTGCTTTGTTTTGTGGGTTGTTTTTTTAATCAGCTAAGTTTCTGTCCTGAGCAAGGAGTTATTTAGGAATTCTTAACCAGCAAGCCAATTTGGTTTGTAAGGACTACAGGTGGGCAATTGCTCCCATAAATACACCAGCCCAGATGCAGTTTTGAGGGCAGGGACAGCTAAACTCACAAAACCTCTCCTGCTCTGTACCTAACTGGCTAGAGAGAAACAGCTTTTGGAGTATTTTTCCTCATCATAGCTGGGCAGCTTCTCTGTTGGTGGTCAATACTTAAGGAGAAAAATACCTGCTTTGGTCCTTCACCAAACATCAAATCTGTTTTGTGCCTTGAGAACTCTCAAGCCTCCCAGAGGGGAGACGTGGAGGAAAGTCATGGGTCCAAAAGTGTGGTGAGTCAAATGAGAGTTCGTACTGTGGTAAAACTGATTATTTTCATAGGTCTGGAAGCCCTGCTGGGCTTCCTGTGTGCTAAGCATGCTAGAGCTGGGGCTTAGCGATCAATTAAAACACTCTTAGTCACTCCTGGCCAACAACTGCCCGATCCCGCAACCCTCTCCCGTGTGATCTAAAAGCCCTTCTGCAGCAATCGTGCCAGGCTGATGGGTCCGCAGCAGCGGCCACCCAGCAGATGAAGCTGCCGGCAGAGCCCTCACATGCTGGATGCCCGCCTGCTGCAGAGGCGGGGGGTGCAGGCACTCAGTTGCTTCAGACGCTTGAGGGCTTTTTTAAAGTGCATAGGCTGATTTTTCAAAATTCAGATTTCATATTTTTTGATGAAATTTAGGCAAAATCATGGAGGGAAAGTACAGCCAATCTAATTACATGGGCAACCATCAAGTATCTAATTCCATTCATTAAACCAACCATGAAATGTTCCTGCTGTGCTATTCCTAGCAGAGAACAAAAGTGCTCTATTGCTGCTTAAAAAATCACTCAGCTGAGTCAGTGCTCAGGTCTTAGCTTCTTATATTATGGAGACATTCAGCTTGGAAAGAAAGTTCAGTGTCCATTTAGCTTGTGTATCCTCCGGAGTATAAACCTCTGCCTTTGTTAAAAATAGCATGAAAGAGATTCCTAGGTGAAAAAGATCCCTAGACAATTTTTGTTTTTAAAGAGGTGATGATTTTGGAGAATGTTTACCACGCATTCAACAATTCAGGTTTTGTGAAGACTGAGATATTTCTGAGAAAACATTCATGGCAAGTCCAGAAGAGCAAGCGAATCCACTGGCAGGGGAGCTGAGAGAACAGCGTATGCTGAAGGATGACAGACAGAAGGGGATTTTGGGGAGAAGATGAAATTCCATAAGCCAAGCTCCACTGCTAACCCTTTTGCTAACAGCTGATTCCAGCTCCTCGGACCAACCAAGAAAGGGAGAAAGAAAAGATGAAAAGAGGAAATATAGGAAAAGGAAATGAAAAGAGCTTTATTAGTAAGGTTCTTCTCCTGCCTGACCCAATTATCAGATTTTGCATTTAAGTTTAAGACAGTAGATCAAACAACAAGAGCCACTTTGTACTTTTGCCAGGAGACCATATGATATCTCTCAGTGACTCTCCTGCATGCCAGGAATAAGAAACTGTGCCTCTAAGTTAGTTTGTCTTACATATGGTGCAATGTGCAAAAAATAGCAAAATTCATAAATGACTGCACTCATGGATGATGTCCAGGATTTATGGCACTTTATCAGCTGGGGTGGGGGGAGAAGGAGGAAAAGGAAAATCTAATTATAAGTTTCCACAAATAAGCTAAAAAGGAATGAGAACTGAAAGAAAGTCCAAAGGTTGGTGTCATGCTAAGTTAGCAAAAGCAATCCATTAGAGTTATTTTGAATGAGCAGTTTACAATGTTCAGATCCAAATCTGCTCTGGATATTTGGATATTTTTGCAGGGACGAACAATCTGTTATAGAAATTAATCTGAAAACACACAAGATGAACTATAGCAGCTATAGCACTGTCATACTTTATAAATGCTGAGGCCTTCATCCTCACCTCCTTGAGACCCTTTCTCTAGGTTGCAGCATTTCAGGTTCTGGGGATTTTAAGGCTGGGGTGGAATTTGTGCACTGAATGAGATAGGAGATACCGTGAAAGTGGTTGCCCTTCCCTTCATGTTTTTTCAGGAGTACTTTTGGTAACACCGGTAAGCACTGGAACCCCTTCCACTCTGCACCGTGGGGGCAGAGCTCATTTCTCTGCCATAATGTCTGGCAGTTCATAAAATAACATGTGTTCCTTTCACTTGTGCAAACAAAAGCAAAGAACTGTAAGTTAACTGTGCTTAAGCATATCCCGTTAAACAAAACCAGAGGCAAATGTTTCTGAGGGATTTTATATTAGGCTCTTCTGAAGATGAAGTTACTCGCTTACCTCCTGAAAGAAATGCACTTGATTTTAATGCCTGTACTTATTTTTCACCAGCTGATTCTGACACTTTGGCACATTTGTTTCTAAGAAATTTTTAGTTATGATGCATTTCATTAACACCTGTGTTTCTGAGCGCAGTACCAGCTTTGTTTTCAGGAGACAACCGTACTCTTGCATTTATTATCCCCTTTGGGCTGGAAGCCACTTCTAATGGACTTTATTATTATCGACCACATTCCTCAGTAGGAAACATCTAGTTCAAACTTGGCTGTCTTGATCCTAAACTTGTTCCACAGCTAGCCTTTTTGGAAACAGAGGCTAGGACTTTCTGTCCTCCTATTTTGCCTACCTAGCCTCACTGGAGTTTAAATATATTGCTTCTTTGCTCTGTCTTCATTAACCAACAAAGATAACAGAGCCTTCTTATTTTTATAATTTCCCTTTAGACAGATGTGTACACAAATAGTTATGGACAACCATCTTGCTTTAACTAGATGGCATGTAGCCACTCATATTCCAGATGTTTTTGCATTCCTTTTTCTCTTCCTCTTGGTGACCAGAAAAGATTCAGTACATGTTTGTGTTGGTAGAAAAAGTATGAGAGAGGTCTATAAAATCATAAATAGAGCAAAGAAGGTGAAGACAGCAATTTTTCACTATTTCTCGCTGCACAAGAACAAAAAATTATCAGGTAGTATTTTTGTAACAAGCTAAAGAAGGACTTTTTCACACAGCTTTTAATTAAATTATGGAACTTATGCCACAGGATGGTGTAGAGGCCAAATTAGAAACTAATTCAAAGGGTTTTAAACATGTTCACAAAGAACAAGTTTGATGAACCCATGGAAGTAAAGGTCTGTTACTGTCTACTAAGCACAATAGTCTATATGCAGTTTCCAGCCCAAGAAATCTCTACGCTGCTGACTGCTAGAAGCTGCGAAGGGCCATGAGTGCCAAGTCCTACATACCTTCCTTAACCATATGCTACTGACTATTGCTGGAGACAAGATGACCCTTTGGTGTCATCCCCACATGCCTATTTTTACAACTTTGGGCAGTGAAGAAGGGACAAGACGACCTCTCATGCATCAATGAAGTTACAAAGAGCAATTTCGCTCTTTAGCTTAGAGTCTGAGCTCACCCAAGGAAGTCAAACCTTTCTTTTCCTTTTCAGTAAACAAAAAGTCTGCCTCTGTACATTGGGGTTTGTATGAACTCTTTCAGTTTCACCCTTGCTGGAGCATCTTACCACAGTAGGGAAACCTTCCCATTAGCTCACATCAGCTAAACTAACGGGGAGAAGCTTTGTCTCCCAATGACTGATCTTGAAGAAGTCTTCTGGAGGGGTCTTCGCACCTCTTGACAGATGGGCTGGCATCAACCTTGAAGGGAAATGGCACGTGGACTCTGGTGGGTGGGATAGCCCCTCCAGGCAGAGCTGATGTTCACAGCCATAGCTCCTCTTCCCACCACGACTTTTCTGAGCTGGATGCAGATGTCTGGGGAAAGGTGTGTGCATGCATGGGTGAGAGTGCTGCAAATCACTGCCCTGAAACCAAGCACAGCTCTACAGCTGAGATCTGGGAGCTGCTAAGGATGAAGGCTCCCTGGAACGACCTGGAAAGCTGTTCCTATCCATTCACCCTGTGGGTACCATCATGTGGGGCTGTTACTTGTCTGTCAGGATAACTGATTGATAACTAACAATGTCTGATTCTTTGCAAGTCAATATAGATTATAGCCTTTGCTCTTAATGCAGTCCCAACCTGCTCTGTTTTCTTTCCACCTCATCCATAGTGGCATCAACACTGATGTGGGTCTGGGAAGGAAATAATTTTTCTTGGAAAGATTTTGGCTAGTCCATGACAGCTTCTTGTGTTGCAGAGTTTTGTGTTTCTTGGTTAAAAGCATGCTCATCATTTGCTTTTTTTTTTTCTTCTTTTTTTCATAAGCCACGTTTGAATAAGGAAACACAAATATATAAAAAACAGCTGTTGAAATGTAATTAAAGAACAGACGGGGCCTTCTGCCAGGTCTTCTGAGAGAAATGAGAGCTTGCTCATTACTTGAACCCTCCTCTGTACCACGCCCAAGCGCTAGGATGCCTCGCTACTGAAAGCAATCTCTGCTGGCCTAGTGGGAATAGACAAAAGCAGATACACAGCGTGCATTAGCGGCGCTCCTGTCATGTGACTGGCTTCAACTTGATCAAAGGAGAAGTAAATTACATTTTCATTTATACTAAACAACAAGGCTGTTTTCTTCCAAAGCAAATATTTAGGAATCAGTTGCATAAAGGAAGCCATACAGTACCCTCTCTATGTTGTTTGATATTTCACAGTGACTTCAGAGCTGCAGAGAGAAAAGCTGTTCTGAAACAGTGTGAAATGTCCCATGATATCTGGAGAAGTAAGGATGTCTGGCATTTTCCCATGCCACAAACCCCATTCTTGGGTGATTTACCACAGAAATGTTCCTTTGGTTGAGGACAGTTCTTTCTTTGAATCTCATATCTCCAGGAAGTCTTTTGGCAGAGAGCAGATAATTGTGTTGGACTACTAGGAGTGGATTCAGATACCCCCACTAGGTATCCAGTGCCCTTTGAGATGCCTTAAGGAGTCCAGGATGTCCACCTGGTGACAGACATCCCAGGTGACTCATGGAGGACCCATGCCACAGGGGAGCCATGCCAAGCAGCAACTGGAGGCCATCTGGAAAACCCCAGGGCATCTCAGATGGCACCAGATGTCTATGCATGGGCAACAGAATCAAGCCTCTAGTGTCATTATGAAATACTTATTCAGGGACACGTATCCCCAAGAGTAATTCGTAACCCTGTCAGTCCTTGTGAGAAGAACGCAGGCTTCAGCATTTATTCAATTAGACAGCATGTAGTCACTGATAGCTACACATCCCTGCCTGTTTATCAGAACAGAAACTTTTGCCTGCAGCTCAGGGATCAAGGGAATTAAGGTTAGTCTTAAGACAGATCAGAACGTAATTTGCAGAATCATTGAAAAGAAATCTGAATGAGTATGCCTAAACTACATATTATGGAAGTAGGAGCAGAGTTCAGAAACTGTACGGAGAAGATGATAGGCTCATCCAAACCATGAAAGTGGCAGAGAACTTACATGAAACTTTTCTAAATATGTCTCACATGTTATCTGCAAAACAACTTTCTGCAAGAATCCCCAATCCTCTCTTGGTCAAAGCAAAACAACTGAGAGGGAAAGCCAGTGTTGCAACATTTCAAGATTGTTTTGCATTTATAGCAGCACAACACAATGTTTTATGTCCTGTATAACACACACATGTATATTTATCTATTGACAGATGCTGTACATTTCTCTCTCGTCTGCTGCATATCCAAAAGTCTTGGCTGCTACAGTCAATGCACTAAACTTGAAAAGGCCAAGAAAATTTAAAAAACAAGGTGTTTTCTGGAAACAATAACCCCTCCAAAGAAACAGGGCTGAAATTCAAAATGAAGCAATCTGGAATTTTATTTCTGTTTAATGTTGTCTTCCAAGCTTACCTCTAATATTCCAGAGGGAACAGTTTTTCTCATGACTGATGGAAACTTAAGTCTCCTCATAGGAAGGGTTTCCCTTCCAGAAATTTAAAACTAAAAAAAAAAAAAAGTATCAGACAACACAACACTGTGCCAAAGAACAGAATTTTCCAAAGATTTGGATGGAATAATCACTTTGTTTTACATGGCAGACAAAATCTCCACCGAAAGGAAAACACAAAGATGTGGAAAATGCAGAAACTGGACTTACAGGTTTAAGAGTCAACCAACATTATATCTGCACAGTTGGAAGCCCAGAATTATCCATATGCTAATAACTGAAGACTCAAATATAGAGAGTGAAAGGTGAATACATCAGAAAATTTTGGATTAAATGTAGCCAAAAGGTTAAAAAATATGATGTGGTTGTCATTGGAAAGATGCAAAGGTGAATTTTGCTGGGAAATGTCAACGGCCAACTCGTGAGACCACATAGAGGCAATGTCATCCTTCCAACACCATTTTCAAAATACACTTCATAGGTAGCTTTTCCTTTCACTTGCAATCTTTAGAATTAAATGTAAAGAGTTAGATCCTTAGCAAGGACAAGTCAACATGTTTCCATCCTAGCAGCTGACACCTGGCACAATGTCATCCTGCCTCTTTCAGGCAGGATACCTTCAGCCGTTGAATACCTTCAACTGCTTCCGAGTCATCAGAAAATCCAGATTTTATGTGCAGAGATCTGCCTCCAGGAGTGGCAGGAACGCTATCCCTTACAGATTTTATTCTCCTAGGAAAAGCAGTGTCACAAGCATGAAAGTTTCATTTTTACACCAAGCCTAAATTTTGCTGCTTAGGCACCTTGTAATAGCCTTAACATGTATGAACGCAGGGAGAATGAGAAGCTATTTCCCTAAGGCTGTGACTCTTGCACTAAAAGATATGCTGCAAAATTTCGGTCTGTCTCTCTCCAGTCTTCTCATGAAAAGATTGCCTGCAGCTGAGAGCCGGCAACTGCATAAAACAAAAAATACCTTCCCAGCCCCAATTCTGCATTCACCAGTATGAGAATGTGTTAATATTGATTTATTCAGAGCCACATACAGAACCTTTCTCTTATGGAGGGAATTCTCAGTAAATCTGTAAGTGTTCTGCAAACAAGGCAAGTATCATTATCTCTACTTTACACATGGGAAACTGAGTTATAGGAAAGGGGATCTTATTTGCTCAAAGTCATCCACCGATTGATTAAAACCAGACTATCTGTGAATATGCGCTATTCAACAGTAGCAGAACTTGATCCTTTAGAGTGTGTTTTCAGGAACGTGCCTTACACAGGCAAGAAAAGAAAATCATTATGGCTCGCTTCTGTGAGGTGTTGAGCTTTCTGACTCCAGCCCTCAACAGTGCTTAAGAACAAGCCTGACTTTAAGAAAGCGAGTCATCCCGTTGACTTCTGTGAGATATAATAATGTGCTGAAAGTTAAACATGTGCTTAAACATGTGCTTTTGCAGGACTGAGCCCTTTATGAGTCACCCATGCACTGCTACATTTTCTGCAGATCGAGATAAACCCACTACAAACCACGGCAAGCTCACTGATGGATGCATGGGCTGGAGGGATCCTCGCGGCCCCTGAATGAATAAACAAATCCAAAATGGCAGGACGTTAAGCTGCACACGGCAAAGTTCAACTCAGAGACTACTCCAGCGTACCAAATAAAAATAATTTCGAAACGTGATTGCTGCCTGCCTTGTCAAATGCAGTGAGACACGAAACCACAAGGAAGAGCAAGAATTAAGAAGGTATTAAGAAAGCAAAAATAGTCTGCTCTTTCTGAGGGCTTGGATCTCCCATTTGCTTGTGCCAGAGACACAGGGCTTAAATTAAGCTTCTTCCGGCACAGATGTGGTAGGAGGGGGAGAAGGAGGCAGGAAACTCAGCCTCTCCAGCGTATTTATTTAGACCAGACATCATCTACCCTCTGGACACAATTTGGAGAGCTAGGTGAGGACAAAGAGCAATGCTGGCAGAATTAATGCCCACAGATGGGTGGCTGCACAGCCCAGAGCCTCCAGGACCCGGCCCTCATGGGCGGCCCCGCTGCTCATCTGTGGCGGGGAGGACCCTGCCAGTGACCACCAGCTTGGCACCAGCCTCCAGAGGGGATGCTTTCGCAGGAGCTGAGGTCCCCTCGGCCACTGTGACCACGTGCTCTGGCCAGCTGACCTGGCCAGCTTGACGCAATCCCCTCCTGAGCACGGCACAAGTCACAGAGGATGCCAAACTGGAATTGTATGGGTTCTGCTAACCATTAATCCCAACACCCAAAATAGAATGCCCCCCTCCCGCCACTTGCTGTCCCTCCTTCCCCCAGCCCAGAGGAGGGCTGCGGGAGGGAGCGGGTCCTGCAGTGCAGCCCCAGGCCAGCACATCTGGGCCCCGGCAAACGCACTGCCAATGGCACCAGCCGGGACCCCTGGCTGGGACGGGATTACGCTTTAATCGAGCACAGACAACGTTTTTGCACATTAATAGCGCTCCGGCAGCAAGTGCTGACACCATTATTAGCGTGCATAATTCTCCCCAGTGTGGTTGTTGCCATTCATTTAGTTTTATTTTCTCTTGTGATTGACTGACTGACTGCTTAAATGCTCTTAATGAGGCTCACATGTGATGCAGCCCGGGTGGGCAGGATTCAGGATTCAGTCTGGTTACTCATCCCAATGTGGAGCGGCACAACATTTAAACAGGGGGTAGCTAGTGTCTTAAATTTCATATATTCCATAGCACGGGGCTAAGATACATGCACAGAATAAAACTACTCTGATTAGCAGGGAAGGAAATGCGTACTTTTACACCACTGATTAGTCTTTTTTACCGAGAGCGTGTGTGTCAAAATGATGTTGGCTACCAGCTGGCAGCAAGCGCTGAGCCTCAGATTTCAGGTAGAAAAGGCCTGGCTGCAGAGGACCCTTTTGGCCAGCTTGCTTCAAGGCAGCCACAATGCATTCATAGAAAGGAGGAGGAAAAAATGCAGGAAGAGAAGAAAAAGCCTAAAGAGAGGAAAAATTTACTGGCGTAGCTTTGTACCAACAGAGTTTATTTGCTCTGCTACCTTGTAAGAACAAACAAGCTCTGTGCAGAAGTCCGCTCCGGCCCATGGAAAGACTCCTTCAGGGCACCATATCCAGAGGGAGAGGTTAGAAACCCAGCGTAGGCTTATCACAGCCCACATCAGGGAGACAGGAAAACCAGGACTGGCCCGAATACCTTGGTGGCTATATCACAGGCACGTGAACTCCTTTCCCCTCCTGCCTCCAGCACTGTCCCCAGCACACAGAGAAGGAGCTTGCAACTGGTAGCAAATGATGTGTGTGAAGTCCCCAGACCGGCTGCCTTGCGCCCCGTCGCCTTTTGCTCTGTTTGTGCCCAGGGGCACAGGAGGTGGGATCAGCACACCTGGGTGGGAAAAATGTCATTCTCCTGGTGGGAGAAATGAAAGAAATGTAGAAGTGTCCTCCAGGCGCAGCCAGTGCTGCTCTGTCCCCTGGCAGGGACAGTGCTGGGAGACACACGGGGCGCTGGGAGATATGCTGCAACCGATCACCCCACAAGAAGGGGCTGCAGCTGCTCAGCCAACCCTGCAAGCTGTCAGAAATCACAGGTGTTTAAAAAAATAAAATAAAAACAAATCTAAAAACCTGTAAAACCCTGGATTACTTTTAGGATAGTCACAGGTAAGGCAGACTGAAGGCAGTGAAAACAAGTGGGTTGAGGTGATGATAGATGATGGGTGATTTCTTTGTGCTGGGAATAACCTGCAGTAAGCTGCAAGCTACTTGCCACATTTTTGGTGGTCAAGTGTGTTCAGGAGGGATGCAATTATTCCTACAGAATTAACATTTTTTGATGTGCAGCACCTACAACAGGTAAACCAGGCTCAATGGCAGAGGTCCCACAGCATTTGCCCTACGGCCCCACTACAGCAAAGAGACCTTACCCACTGCTCCTGGCCTTTGTGGGGCTTTGAACTTCAATCGGTGCCAGACTGGCAAATTTTGTTTAGTCCGGGCTGACTGTCCCACAGGCTCCCCGCTGAGGGAGGGCCAGGCCAGGCACAGTCAGGTCTTTGTTCAGTGAACTGCCGCCTAAAGATTGAATTAAATCCCGTTCAGTCAGCTTCGCGCCTGCAGCCCGTGTCCCTGCCATTTCAGACGGCAGCCTTCGCGCGGGGCAGGGAGGGCTGGCGTGCCAGACGGCATGCGACCTGCTGGCTGGCTTAGCTGCTCCCAAGGTTGTCCTGCTCTGGGCTCCCAAAGGAAAGAGCAAAGGACAGTAAAAAAAACCACCCCAAAATAGTGATGCTGACACCAACCCTCATCTAAAACTTCTGTTAAACCCCGGGAATATGGGAGCTGCAGAGAGAAGGGATGGGGGAAAAAGCTGGAGGCTAAGGATGCTGTGATTTCGTTGATGGGTTTTGAGGTTATCCTCCCGGAAAATAAGCGCTAGCAGCGGCCACCGAGCACTTCTGCTCTCACCAGACCCACCACACCCTGCTGGGCTGTGCGATGCGGTGCAGCTCAGACAACACCCCCTGTGCCGCAGTCCCTCTCCGCCTTTCATTGGGGAGTTGTAAATGCCGCACTTTGTCAGGCCAACAAGCTGGAAGGTGCTGATTTGATGTCGTAGGAATGTGCTTTGGATAAAGATCAATATAAATGTTTATTTCTGGATGTGGGAGCTCAGGTTAGGAGCTGACTCCTTCAAAAAAAATACCGAGTTCTGACTTCCAGGCTGGTGGGTGCATCGCTGGCTGATGACCAAGGGGTGGGGGATTGCCTTTGGAAACTCCCACACCAGAGGAGGGAATCCCCGCTCCCTTTCTTCGAAAGAGTTGAATTTAAAAAAGATTTGGGGACCCAGTTCAGCTGAGAATGTGTTGCTTTAACAGAAAGCTGAAAATTTATGCTGAACCCTCCCCTCGGAACAAATCAGAACCAAACCAAAGCAAGGAGAGAGCTTGCACTCTAACACGTGCTGCAACCACTGCTCCCGTTTGCTTATAAAACTGTGACTTTTTGCTAGAATTTTGCTCCTGATTTAATCTTCCCACCACGCCTTGGAGTTTTGCTTTCCAGTTTGTTAGGGTCTTGCTGGTCTCAAATCTCTTCCCATGGAAGAGTCTCTTGCACAAGCCCTAGTTGAAGACCTTCTTTCTAGGTCATTTCTTGCTGCCTTTGAAACTGGCACTGGCTGCCACCAGTAAATGCTACTTGACATAGATTACACTGCATTTTCCGTGCTAGCTGAGAGAAAAAAACATAACCTCAGTCTTTAGGAGATTTTTCTACTCTGGGTTTCCTACAGAATGAGTAGGTAGCACTCTAGTTAGGCATTTCATTGCAGAAACCAGTATTTTGTGTGGAGTTTCAGTGAGATCCATGCCCAGTACTCACTCAAACCAGGAGCTCAGCCTCAGGCTTGTAAAGGACCACTTATTAAAGACAGTGTCAGGGAATAACTGAAATGTGAATTATGTCTGATTTCTGAACAGAGTCCATGAACTGCAGCTCAGCAGCTCCTGAGACCAGCACAACGAGATGCTGGGTGGGAGATCCACCTTCAGATGTGTAAGAGGGGGGATATCCTTCAGGGACCGCTGGGGCAGCTTTCTGGTTCTGAACTAAGACCAAATTTCAGTCTGACTGACATGCAATCTTAAGGGAAAGCAATAGAGAAGAGGGAAGAAACAACCACTTTACAGAAGGTTTGGGGCTTGTTTGCGTAATATAATAATTTAATAATAATAAAATGTGTCTCTACATCAGTATAGCCATTCAGTTTTTGTTCTCCAATCCTAGGTCAGCCTGTGAGGTTCCTGCTCTAGTGCTTGGATGTGGAAAGCAAAGCTTTTTGGACAATAAATGACTGCCTCACAAGGAACACAGTGTGCAGTACATGTGCAGGCACTCGAACAAAAATGCAAATACAACTCTACAGTCTCCAGCTATTCCGGTCTGAAATAATTGCCAGCAAATAACTCCATTTAGTGAGAACAAAAAAGACACTGCTGCTCAAGAAATTCTCTTAGCAAGTTATTTGCAAAATCATTTGTTTTTTGGCATAACTAAGAAGAACATCTACACGACCCATATGCAGCCAGACTCCATTCCTCTGCCCCTGCTCGGGGCAGCCGGGACATGAACCTGCTCCAGCCTGAAAGGATTTGAGAGGCATCCTCAGCCCCTTGGTGGGACATATAGCCCCAGGCCAGTTAAGATGGACCTATGGCTCCCCCGGCCAGAGCTGACTTCAGCCAGCTGAGAGCAGGGAAAAGCCAACATGGGGCTGTGCAGCGGCAGGTCTGAGCAGGGCACCGCAACCCAACAGTCAAGAGCTTTGTTTGCCAAAGGGCTTGGGAGTAACCTTTCGTTAAGGATAAACGTGAAGACGGCAGTCAATTCCTTTAGGTTTGAAATAAGAGGAGCCCAAAGCCAACAGAGGAGGGACTATGGAGACGGAGCGATAGCATGGTGCCACAAAGAAAAAACCCATGAGAGCTTTAAACACCGGTTGGGCTGAGAGATGCTTGGAGCCACCATCAAAGAAACCATCGTCTGTTTGATTCTTGCTGCATTCAGGGAAACAAGGCTTTGCATGGTGTTTGTAAACAAACAGGATTACAGCAAACAAATATCTGGCTCCAACACCAGCATCTACTCCTGGCAGAAATCCCCTCAAGGCCCCTGACTGCCAACCTTCCCACTCGGCTCAGAAAGAAGGAAAGGTGTCGTATTGTTGCACCACCGATGTCAGCTCAGTCGCACTTAGTAAGAGCGATCCTCAGCAGCCGAAGCACCATGAGGATCAAGGTCCTTCTCAAAAGAGAAGCCAGAGAGCTGCCTTCACGTCACCCCACTTACTGAATACCAAACCCTCCTGCAGAGTCTTCTCTCCATCTGTAAAGCTGCATTAAAACATTGAGCAGAGATGTCCAGAAGGGAGCCTGTTTCCCGACCAAGAAACTCAATATCTCCATCCCACACATGCCACTGTCCCTACACACTTTTCTGCTCACGGCAAGACTGGCCAAGTAGGCAGGCTCGCTTATAAATCAGGATGTCCAGCAGCTGTCAGAGACAGGAGTCCTTCACTGAAAGCCGCCTTCTGCCAGCGTTTAATTCAGGAAGCAGCCAGTCTGAGCGTTTCACGTCACTCTAGCTGCGAGGATATCATGTAAGGACAGAGGTGGCAGCTAAGGGAGAGGGATTTAGCTCGTGAAGGCACAGCAAAACCCTTCATCTTGACCTGAAAAGCAAGTGGAACTTCAGCCAAAAACCTTTTCTGATGTATCTGGGTAAAAGCTGAGTAAATTCCACTAATTTCCTATAACAAAGGAGGGTGCATCCAAAAGCCTTTTAATAATTTCCAAAAGTGTTAAGAAAGCTTTATCTACTCTCATTAAGCATTAAAGGATTTTTTTATTTTTATAAATACAAAGAAAATTCAAAACACCTGGAGTCTAAAATAATTATTTAACACAGACTGTTTTGGGTATGAAAACCATAAGCTTTACAAAATTTGCCTTGTGCTACTCACTGAGATGGACTGATCAAGGAAATCCAGATGACTCAGACTTCTTCCTTTCCTTTAAAAGAAATGGCTGGCCACAAAAAAATCTTCTGTTTTCTACGGACAGGCACAATTGTTTGGTCAGTCTTCCTGGTAGCCACTAGGCTATTAATATATACACCGTAGTCACCCTGCTAATGAGCTTGCACTAATGGAAATGCATTTTGGGTCTGGTTTATGAGATCATATAGCAAAGTACAAGGGTAAACTGGAAAGCACCAAAAAATTGTAGATAACTACGCGATCATCTTTATAAACCTCTGCCATTGGCTTGCTTTAAACATGTCTCAGACTTTGTATGAGAACTTCAGTGTAATCAAGAACGTGCACTTACAGTGCACCAGTTATTTCAGACTAATTATTTCTTGTGGATACTCTCAGTGGACATCGGGGCAAGGTAGTTTGCTTCACTTTCAAAATGTGGTGTAAATTCATTCTTTAGTTACCCCTCTGATATTTCCTCTGCAAACAGGATTTGGTATGGGGGGAGAGGGGCTAAAGCTATTATAGGATAAGAGAATCAATAAAACAACTAGGCAGTTTCCAGGTTAGCACTTCTATCTCATACCTATGTTACTGGAGAAAATATGGTAATTTCAGACTGTACTTTGTAGCAAACGACTGACTCCTCAAATAGCTACCGCAATCATGTCAACATGCACATAAAAATAAATTTGAGTCTATGCTATATCTCTTCCTATTACAATGTCAAGGCTAAAAGAACAGCCACCAGCCAACTAAGGAAATAATTTTTAAAAATTCAGGGTGAAAATACATAGTTTCCAGAGTGGTGTGGTTAATTGCTATAGTCCACCACACTTAATTTTATAGATATGGCTAATTGACTAGACATTTTTATAGTGTGTTGATTAATTGATGTTAAATCCATTCCTTTTTTTCCTAAGGTTTCCTAAAACTAGCATCTTAAAAATGAGAATGCCTGTTTATAAGAATTCAGATAATACTGCTTTTGGATTGGTTGTACATATATTTCATCGCTAGAAATGCTGACGTCTTATAAATAGTTCTGAACTTTCTTTGATCTGAAAAATCCTACAATTCCCACCATGCAACAAAAGTTTTGTTTTGTTCTGTAACATTTGAAAAATAGCAAGTGCAGAGAAGTGGTTTTCTAACTGTGTGAATGAGCCTATCGCACTAAGCTGATTTACAAGTTGATCTCTGCACAGTACTCTTTGCATGATTCTGGATGGGGAGCTCTGGCCAGGGTTTAAGACGGAGGTGCCAAATCCTTCGACACAGGCCGTTCTCACGGCAGGTCCAGATCTCCCGATGTGGGAAGCGCTGGGGAGCTCACGGGCAACCCCAGTCTCATGACAACTCCAGCCCAGTTCTGGAGGCCCAAGAATTGTGTTCCTTTCAGATAAGCATTTTGGCAGACATGGATGACAACGTGCTGACAGCTCACTCTTCATCTGCCAGTGATGCTCCTGTCGATGGCAGCTGCTCTATGAAAGCAGGGGAAAAAAGTATCCAAACAAGATGCTCTCTAGGACTATTGGCACTGAATGGGACACATTTCCAATGTCACTTTGTTTGTAAAACAAACTGTCCAAATTGTAACCAAAGTTGCATGCTGACAGTAATTCTGCAATTCAGAGGGGCGCCAGTTCAAAAGACAGTAGGCAATAATGAGGGGACAAAAGTCAGAAAGGCAAGCAGTGGACAGAGAGAGGTTTCCTGGAAGCACACTTAGAGAAACTGGCAAGTTTTTGCTGCCCAGCTATACTCCTTGGGGTTTAGCACTCCAACTCAGTCTCCTTGGAGTAGTGGAAGTCAGTCAATTATGAAGTGATTGAGATAATTAAGCACTTTCCTAGAACTAAGGAGGAACTGTCAGCCTGTGGAATCCCATGCATTTCGCCTGCAGGGCAGAAGAGGTAGATAAGATTAGAGAGAAAGAAGGTGGACCGATCTTCAAGGGTTTTGCGTCCTTGCCAAAGTTTCCTTTTTTTAAAAGCCAGGAGAAAACACTGGTAAAAATCCTTATGATCATCCTATTCAAATCCTGTTTTCCCACATTTCATAGTCTTCCCAGTTGAAAGAACAATTACACGTGTAACTTATCGAGAAGTACCATAGGCTCGATTCAAATTTAGTAAAGACTCCCGTGACCCCCGTGTGGTAGGGAGAGCAAGATGGTAGCCCAGGGACGACAGAGCATGGAAACTAAACAGTCAGCAATCCTAATCTACTGGTCTCAGATTACCCAGTCATGCTGTCGTAGAGCAATTTGTCTGGGTGAAAAACTTAGGGTGGGATATGTCTCACCTAATTTTAGCTTTGTCTTGTCTAAGCCAGTCTAAACTATGCTCCCTTTATAGTCACTGGAGGTTAGGAAGGCACTGCCAGAGGGTGATTCAACCTACTTATCTTAGAGATTTATCCTGTGATGGGAACAAACCCTATATGGAGGTGCCTCTCTCCCTCTCTCTTCCCCCATTAACTGGAGAAGAGAGAACAGACTAACTTGAGCTAGATAGTTAGGTGAGATGAGCCTCATCCCATACTTCTTGTTACTTTACAAGTCTCCCAGAGCAGCAGTCACCTTTTCCTGTGCGTTTTTTGGAACTTGCAGTCTTCTGGCATGCAGATCCAGAGCGCAACTTCCAGACATGCAAGACTGACGTAAATCTGAAATAGTTATTATCCCATCATACATGCGATGTTTTTTTCAATAGCGGTACAAACTGATCTAACAGCATTAGTGTAATTACTAGATGACATTTGTTTTCTGACCTTCTTTTTCTAAGGCTTAGCTTCATTATGGTGATTACAGCTATCAGTAAAACAATAACATAACCTCTCAACCAGTAGACAGTGTAATAAATTCCCCTAAAACTTCCAAAGCAATTGCACAAGACTTTAGATATGAACCCTCCACTAGAGTCAAAAGGAACTGCATGGCTAATGCTCCACACGCTTCTTTGGAAATGTGTGTCCTAATTATTTTTCCAGTCTGCAAAAGCAGTTACTGCACCCAAGTTTAATATTAAAAAGTGTGAAATGTCAGTAGGCTGAGGTGTATCCTAGGTTATGCACACAATGCCAAAATGGCAGCGAGATAGATATCTGATTCAGGGAATATATACATATATCCCATTTTAGACCTTTTGGAGCAGTTAGACAGCTGGTGGTGAAATCACTGGTACACATGCAAGTGAGTCAGAGAGGAGAAAGGGTAACGGGAGACTCCCACAAGTGGGAAACTCAGTGGATCTAGACATAACTATGCCAAACCAATTTACAGTTGCACATAGTTAAGCCATGATTTGCACTTTGATGATGAGTGAACAAGAAGGGAAAGAGCTGCCTGTAAGACATGATTCATCCATTTCTTTTTCTTGAAAAAAAAAAGGAAAAAAAAAAAAACCCCACCCTTGTGAAAGAGTGCTGCTGCATGACATCACTGATGGTAGGAATATACATGAAAATGTTTCTTATAAGTTCCAGGGCCACGACTCTGCCGTTAGCTGCACCCAAAGCAGCACAGCCAGCTCGGGAGGGCAACTGGCCAATGCTGAACTCCAGGTCTACTCTATTTATGGGGCATAGATGGACATGGAAATAACGGAGGGCCTAATTTGATATGTTAACATACCTGAGGAGAAACCAAACCTTTTTTTTTCTTTTTGACATGTGTGGAAAGAATGTCCTAAAGCGTTCAGGAAATCCTCCCCAGCTTTGCTTTGGACAATAGTTCTGTCCTAAATAATCTGAGAGTCTTGGAAAAGTGAGCAAAGGGAAAAGCACATCTTCCTCCTGAAAGCACAAGCAGTGTTTCAGAGAGTAAATGCAAAGCCAGGAGACATGTCCTGCACTGAAACAGAGGAACTGACAATTTCATCTTGAAATACCGTAAACGGCTGCACTTACTTAAACAAGTATTTAGGGACAAACTTGTAAATATAGCCAAAATTAAAAAAAAAATCTCTGGGACAATATCCTAAATGCGTTTGCAAACCCAGGCTTTAGGTGCCAGCAAGATCAGCTGGGCCATCGCACGCTGCTGCCGCTCCTCCCCTTGGGGCTTTCTGAACTGAGGGTTTCTGCCAGGTCCTATCGCTGGAGGTGGGCATGCGTGCTATGGCCAGTTACGCACCAGACAGCCACTATGGCCCCCTGCGGAAATGCCTGCTTTTTGGCAGGAGCCGGTGGCCCGCTGGCTGCCGGGATGGGGCATCCCGTGGGGCATCCCATCCCTTGCATGGTGGCAGCCTCTCCCCCAGCCCCGGGGCTGCCGGTGCCCTTGCTCGGCGCTGCACACTGGAGGGCAGGAGGTGACCCCGCACAGCCCCAGGGCCAGCCTGGCCCCGAGTGGGTTCAGCACCCATTTGAAAGGGAGGCAGGCTGCACCTCCCTGCACCTTTACCTCGTGCATCCTTGATCCAGCTCATAAAAAACAGACTCATAGCTGATTAAGGCTGCAGGGGTGACCCAAGTCACTGGCTCTGTCCTCCTCAGCAGCAACCACAGGGCTTCCTGGGAACTAATTCCTTTTCTGACTTTTTTTCCCCAAAACCTTCTCATCTTGAGTGAAAGCTGCAAGAAAGCCACTCCTATGCCCCTGGGTTGAACTAGGTACACCACACTGGGCAAGACCAGGCATACGCTTACATGGAATGCCCCAAGCCCATATGAACAATGCCAGCAGTGTGACCTTGCGATTGCTTTCCATACCCTAGGCCATACAGTAGATGGGATTTTCAGTATCAGCTGAGAGGAGTTTGGTGAAAACAGAGCAAACACAGGTCCTGGTTTATTTACAGTCATTTTCCACCCCCCAGCCTCACGGTGGTGGCCTTTTTCTTCTACAGGGTTTTATGCTGTCAGATCGCATGGTAATGAGATCTTTTTAGCAGGGGTAATTTCAACTGGAAACTAAAATGAATTTTATGACAAGTCCACATCCGTGTGTATAGTCTGTTCTGCTCTAAATGTGTTCTCCCTTGCCAAAGAGTGGTATACTCTGTTCAAGAAAGTAAAATGAAACCCCTTACAGTATGGTTGGGATTTCTATTTCCAGGCACAAAACCAAGGCAAGCCACATTTGACACTTGATACTCTGACACTGTAGGTACTCTAAGAGATGTGTGTATAATCAGACCAGACCTGCTGGATAATCACTGTGGACTAAAAGGGAGGAGGGTATGGGGTGGTGGTGAAAGGGTAAGAGGGAGGTCAGAAAGGATCATAAACTGGACACCCAGCAAGGTACATCATGGTATAACAGGCAGCACAAGGCTGGGGAGGTCTAGAGCCATCCTTACTGGGGAACCAGCTGCAAAACTTAAAGATCATCTTGTGCCATGGGACACATAGAGCATGAGGCAGCACAAAGGACAATATTTCAGGTCCTGCTTCAGAGCATTCTCCGTAGTCTAAATTTTACCATAATCTCAAGGAAAATGCATGGGACATACCTGAAATCAGAATGAGGTGGTGGGTTACTTCTATATCATAGAGACACTCTCTCCTGTACACCACCTTGGAGTTTAATTATGATGACCAGCAAAGAATTACAGCCAAGACCAAAGACCAAATCTCCTCCAAAAAATATAGATAAGTTAGAGGTGTAAGATAGTTGATCTAGGGTTGGGTTTTTTGGGTTTGCTTGGGGTTTTTTTTAATGAAAGATGGAGCCTCTGGGTTCATTCTGGCAATTTTTTCTTCTTATCTTAAATATTTTCCATCAGCTGGCTTGGAAGCTCCCATGTTAGTATGAATGTTTGCGGTGTTGGCACAGGTTGCAGTAAGAAATCATCAACAATGGCACCAAAGCATTAATATAAAGCAGCATTTTTGTGGCTGTGTGAATTTATTGCTTGTGAAGGGTGACTCACCGATAGCTGTGGAGACTAAGATCCTCAGTTAATCCATAAAAGAGAGAAAGCAAACAATTCTCCCACTCACCATTCCCCACAATGCATCTCCTTTCACAAGGACCAGAGGTAAGAGGAGACACTGCAGGACATGCAGGCAGCCCAGTCTCCGCTGGGACTGCCAGCAAATTCACAATTAGGATATGAAGCAGCCCACTCGTTCCAAAGGAACTCCCTGATCTGGTCATTCCTGAAACATTTGCTGTATTGGGCTTGGGTGCCTTAAGCCATTCACACCAGAGCCGTGATGGCTTCTCCTACTTGTCCAGTGTAGGCTCTCTATTTATTTGGGATTGGCTGCTGGACAGACAGGTAGCAATCACCTTCTGGCTGTTGTTGAAGAGCCTGCGGGAGAGTAGGCCTGAATGTTTTGCTTGGTTGTATTACTACGTGCACAAGCAAATATGTGAGGGCTTGTGTGTTTGCAGCAGCAGCTAATTCCATCAGCCTCTCAGGGAATAACATCTTTATTTTTAAGCATGCTGCAGGCTTACGGTAAAGTACTCTGCTGTTGGGCTTCCCTGGGTGCAAACCCACTATTATTATCATGTAGCTCCCATATCTGCGCGTTGCCAAGGCTTTCCCTTCACCCGCTTCATGTAAAGACGCAGGCTCGCAGGGGCAGGATCGGTACCTTTGAAATGACTCTCACAGGACATTACAAATCTCCCTGGAAATCTGCCACAAACTCTAGTTTATTTTTAAAGGTTTTACTTTTTGTCTTAAGAGCAACAGCTTGTCTGCAGTCCTGGAAACACCATTAGGGGTCTGTGTGACTCAATTTATGACTCAGGAAACTGCTTATTCTGTCTTTCAAAGCACCACATTTTTAGTTCCAGACTTCAGTCAAATTGAAGTCAGATCAAACTGATTTTTTTCACCCTCTCTGAGTAATTTAATTAGCCTGCACATCTGAAAAAAAAAAAGGAAGAACATAAAATAAATCCTCACATTTTAAAATAAATACCCACTGGGTTACTTACTGGACATTGAGATAACATGGTTATTTACCCCATGTCTCACTTCTGAAAGGCAGTTTTCTTCTTCACACTACTTGTCTGGTACCTGTGGGCATTTTAGGGGTGCATGTGTCCACAAATATGTTGTGCAGCTGTGTCCTGACATCATGCTCAGAAGTCCTGCCTTGACACTGGCAACAACTCCTGGAATGAAGTTACTGCACAAC
Organism: Oceanodroma leucorhoa; assembly: GCA_030449065.1. Taxonomy (NCBI): domain Eukaryota; kingdom Metazoa; phylum Chordata; class Aves; order Procellariiformes; genus Oceanodroma; species Oceanodroma leucorhoa. The sequence continues at coordinate 3,392,973 of JASVER010000012.1, read as the reverse complement.
CTCAGCACTTCTAGCTGTGTAAATCCTTCCCTAGACCAGACTAGACAACACAGGGAACTTGCTTTGGTACAAGAAATATGTCATTGCACAGACTCCAGTTCATAAAGCAGCTCGAAAAACGTGGTTTTGTTTTATCAGGTTACTCTCCCTCCCCTCAACCCACATTCTCCCCTTAACACAGCTGAACTAGCTGAACTAGTTGAACACAACTTTGTAGCTTTCATCTTTCTGTTTCTACCTAAGACAACTGCCACAACATTAAGCTCTTGAAACAGAATACTCCTCTCAAGCTGAAGATGTCCAAAGTTAAAATCCTGATTTTACTGCCTGTTCCAGCTTGGGCTTTGCACTGAGATTCTCACCAGCTACCAGGATGGCTTCTTTTCTCTTGTGGGCACAAGGGCAGAACGGTTTCTCATGCTCTGTGCCCTCCTCGGTCCACTTCCATGCTCTTGCAAAAAGGAAAAGAAAAAAAAAAGGCAGAAAAACAAAAGCCCATTTGTTCACCTAGTGATTTAGGAGGATTCCAGAAAACCCCTATCAATTCTAGGATTTAAAGTCCTCAGCTCTCCTCCACGTCCCTCTGCAAGGGGCTGCTGCCTCTGTGCCAGGGCTGGGGAGATGTGCAAGCACCAGGAGCCGCAGCCGGCCAATTTCTACAACAGTCGGCGCTGGCACGAGGTGGGGCGGGCAGCCGGGGGCGGTTACATGGTAGCACGAAACCGTAGGCAGCCAGCAGTGCATTTGCCCGAACCACAGGCACGTGAGCCTGCGCTCTGTGAGAGGTGGACCTCGCTCTTCCCTCGGAGCAGGGGAGCTCAGTGAAGAGCTGGTGATGAGAAGCTCGCTCTGCTCGGCGCATGTTCCCCTAAATGGTGATTTGCAAAGACCTATGTGAAGTCTTTATATAGGTCTCTCGAGTCTTTACATGGGTCCCTTGGAGGGGACCCAGAAAGCTGTAGCTCCCCTGGCAGCTCCCACCTCTCAGAGACATGCAAGCTTGGGGATGTGTGATCTGGCTACAGCCATATCTCTATGCAGTCCTCTCCCTTCCTACTCCAGGGCCGTCGGGCTTTGTCTGCCACCAGCACTGGAAAACCAGGCCTGAGAGTCTAATTTAAGATGCGGGTATGGGGTGTAGCTGCTTTCCTTACTATGTAATAGCAATATGTAAATATAAATGCACACAAATTCTAATATATTACATTATATTAAATTAACTACTGATTGTTGGAAAGCTTGCACTACTCATGAGCAGCAAAGCTCACGAGTTGAGGTCATCTCCATCCAATACCAATAACACCTTTATACCACACCGACACGCTTTTTGCACATAACACGCAATTTGCAGGAAATCTACTTTAAAACTTCCATTTTTAGAACCACCTCTAAGCAAGATTTCCCCCTCCCCGTTTCAGTTCAGACAGCTTCTTTCTCTCTCTCTCTCTCTCTCTCTTTTTAAACCAGAAATCTGCCAAGTACAGAAATGAAGGAAGAGAAACCCTTTCCTTTCCCCTCCCCCAGGCTAAAATATTTTAGAAACCTGTACAAGTGACCTAGACTAACTTCTTTATGTTACTAAAGCAGAGTGTGCACTTTAGGGAAGGGATTAGGTGATGTGCTTGGGAGGACAGAAGACAGGGTGATGCTGTGATTGAAATGGTGAGGAATGAGAAACTTCTTCATGGTAGGAAGGCAATTGAAAACAGGAGGTCAATGCACACCACAGGTCTGAAGTTGCTTCCCTTTGCCTGACTAAAGGAAAAGAAACTGTTGGAAGGAAAGAAAATAAGACTGTGGTAGGGAAAGCCCTGGCTTTGCTCCATATGACTTATGATGATGCTGGAGAGGGTAACAGGGGGGTTTGGCTTTTGCTGGCTCTCCACCACTTGGTCACAGCCCTCAGTAGCCAGGAGCAGCCCAGGACCTATCATCGCACCCAAGTAATGCACCTGTGTTACGAAAAGCAGTCACACTTTCCATCACCGAGGGGTGCCGACACAAGTCCTGCCAGCTCTTATGGCTGCTTCCCCCTGCTCCAACAACATTGCCTCTGTCTGGAATAGGCATTATGGGATGAAACCGAGGGGAAAGAAATTAAGCTGAATAGGAGGAAAATTTGCTACCATATAGCCTATTTAGACTGCAAACTTGTCTCCCAAGGGAAGTGGTAGGAAGCACCATAGCCTGAGTCATTTAAAACTACACAGGACAAAACGATCAAGAAGGCAGAGTAGGAAACTATCCTGCACTAGCAGCAGGGAGTTTGGATCACTGCAGATGATGCTAGTGCTGAGTTTCCAAGTGGCTATGAAAACATGACGAGGCCAAGAGGAAAACATCCACTCTGGGCTTTTAAAAACAGAGCAACTGAAGCCTCTTGATAATTCCCAATGATTAATTTTTTTTCTGGCTAACCTTGCATATGCAGACCGCTGCCTACACCTCAGCTGCTCATTGGAAAACCAAACAAAAACACAAGTGTGAAATACTGAGCTGTACACTTAATTCCTGACAGGGCAGGAGTCATCCAACCATTGAGTCAGGGTTTGCAAAAAGTATTTTCCGGGTCTTATGCATGAGTCTGCAGCCCTGGCTTCCAGAGGACAGACCCCGTATCACCCCCTGCTCTGCTGCTCTTGTCAACAGCACCTGGGTCCTGGTAATGCTTTGTGTCACTGGAAATATGAGGGAAGGTTTGGGATCCAGCTAAAAGTTCCATTCAAGGCCAAGCATTTTTTTTTTTCTACTTTGGTGGAAAGAAATAAATGTGATATTAAACTCTACATAAAATACATGGATTTTTGTTACAGTTTGGGCTAGCCTGAAATGGAATTAAAAAGAGTTGGACTTGACCACTTTTGCTGTTTTTTCAGAGAGCCTTCCTCATGCAGCTTGGCTTTAACTCTCTGCTTTGCACGAACTTCCTGTATGACTTTGCACAAGGCGGTTATTCCCTCTGTCTCACTTCCCCTTTGGCGAAATAGGAGGCGGCCGGTCCCCACTTGCCACTCTTTGTCTGTTTGTCTTGCTTGGGGTTACCAGCACTGTGAGATAAGGCCTGCCTTATAGCCCTTTTAAACACATTCAAGTTGCATAGGGGACAGTCTCTTAAGCTCATCAGTCCCCATCTCCAAAGCAGCCGTGGGAAAAGGAATGAATCCCCTTCCGCAGAAATAAGCAGATCATTGGCTGTTTCTCACCCTGCTCCAGCATCCACCTCCACCATGTCTCTGCTAGACCTCCTTGCCTGCAGACCTAGCTGCCACAAGCCAGTGGTGCCTTGCCACAGCCTTTGCAATCCCTACTCCTTCTGGACTCCACCTTTTCCTGAGCATCCCCTTGGAGACCCAGCACAGACTCCCTCCATCTATCCTAGTACCTGTTCTTGACAAAGTAATAACATAATTAGTGTATACTCTAAATAGCAAGTGAGCACATGCTGTTAAACCAAATGAACAAGCTCTAGTGATTATGGCATGGTAATGAATGGTTTTGAACAGGGCAGGCTTAAAGGGCAAGATGCAATTTCACTGTCGTAGGACATCAAACAGACATGTACATAAAAAGAGCCACTGGTCCAAAAAAATATAAATCTCGTGATGGTAATGGAGAGGCAGATGCATGGCTCTCGGAGGGAAAGTTGGTCGTGTGTGCATTGAATAACAGGCAATTATCAGCGGTTTTACTGTTTGCCCTAAAGAATGTAGAAGAGCGTCAAATGGAAACTTGATCTACAGGAGGGAAAACAGTATGGCATCTTTAACCCTATGCCAGTTTGGCTGGACCAGGGTCCAGTTTGTTTCCATCGTTAAGTTTGTTGTGAAAAGTCAAAGAAAGTTTTGCTAATCCACCTCTGTGCTTGTGCAGTTACCTAGTGCAGATCCATTTTGACTGGTCAGAAACTCGAGGGAGAAACACCAGGGCTGAGGCACCAGTGAGGAAGCATCTGCGCATGCCTGCTCGCAAAACTGCTGTCTTCGGCAGGACTTGTCCCCATGCTAGGGAGCAACATGACCTGGCCTGGCCAGGAGAAAGCATGGGAGTGTTTTCCAGACAGACCTTTCCACCTCTTCCAGTGGGTCCCACACCGACACGGCTTTGTTACCTGGCAGCCTGTGCAAAAAAACCCCATCCTTTGGCCTCAAGCCGTGAGATGTGAAGTTATTTGCCATATCTGGCAGCTGTGCTCTCTACCCTAGAGGAAGACCAAGGTATGAAAGCCACGATTATTCATGTTTAAGCATTGGCCTGTGAAATAAATGTAAAGTGTGTTTACCATGAAGTGTTACAACAAATAAAATATTTAAAGAAACATATTTCTCAGCCAAGTGATTTTGCTTCTCCCTTTGGTATTTACTGTACTAACTTTTGAAGTTCAGATTAATATTTATATTCAAGCTATATGCACAAATAGAAACCAAACCATCTTTTTCTATTTTTTCCACAAAATATGGTGCTGTTACCCTGACCCTATCTCTGGCCAGAGTTATCATTCCTTTTAAAGTTACCAGGTGCTCAGCGATAGGAATTACAGACTGAAATGGTGCCTCTACTAAAAACTCCAAGGAGAACATGTACTGGGATTAATTTGCTTCTAACCTCAGGCAAACCATTTTCATTGGGATGTTTTAGTAATCTTTCCTTGAAACTTTTCCCCCTTCTCTTTAGTGCAATCGGTAGATTAGATTTATTTTTTTTTTTAAAACATACTTCAAGTGGTTTAAATTGGGTGTATCCTTTCACTGAAGAACATACTGATTTTCAGGGGATTTCAAGTGGTCAAAAATAGAGAAAAGTTTCACAAAACATCTGAAATATGTTGAAACAGAACATCTGGGCACTCTCAACACTAGCTTAAAAAAACAATTTCTATCTTAAAGTTTTACTTTCCCCTTCCAGCTTTTTCCCCTCTCTGTTGAGTAAAATATATTGAATGAGTTCTTAATTCTTTTCTCCCATTTGCCTTTTTTTTTTTTTTTTATGTTACTATTCTGCCAGTTTGCTAAACCTCCTTGATTTTAATGAGTTACAGATTGATTAAAGCAAACATGCATCTCTGTCTCTGGGACTATAGATTTCTAAACTTCTTCAGTGTAAAGTCTGAGGCAAAAAGGAGAAAAAGAAAAGTTGGCAACTTCCAATCATTGAATTTGGTGGGTGTGTGAGGGAGGAATTAAGTAAGTGGAAGAAAAATAGTTATTTAGACTTCCACAGAAAATTAAAAGAACACCCCCCCAAGCCTATGACTTGTCATTTCTCTTTTAAAAAGAACACTTCATTAAAGACATATAATGAAAAAATTGAATAGATATATTCAGTATATTTTTAGCATTATATTTTCACAGAAGACAAGCACTAACATGTTTATTTGAAGTTAGAGAGTCTTTAGGATCCTTAAAACCCCCATTTTTTATGCGGCTACGATTTCTAAGCAGCTAGTCTCCAAAAAGGAGGCTTTTCTCCTAAACAAATGGATTACTTTTTCTCATTGCCCTGCATAAAAATCCATTATATATTCATATCTCCAAAGAGGACACATCCATCCAAGCCCTCTTCAATTTATTTGAGGAATAAAACCATAAGTACCTTAAGAAAAATGATGGAGGGCTGACAGAGCTGAAGAATCCTACCAGCTATTTAATCTACCTGTGTAAATCCTGAGCACCACCTATCGCAGGGTCTATATTTTTCACACAATGCATAATTTAAGTTACAGTCAGCTGGGGATGTCAAAAGTTTTGAAAGCAACTATTGAAGTTTATGGTAGAAAAAGCCCCTATCCAAGTCAGGGAAATCATGTCGTGCTTGCTATATTTCTTACATATTTTCCTTAAATACCTGCAGGTTGCCTTTCTCGGGGAGAAGATATGGGACCAGACAGATTTTTGGCTGGACCTGGTATGGTTATGCTTCCATGTTATGAGACTTTTGCTTCTTTAATCAGAGACTGCACAAAATACTACCAATTCTATTGTATCTGCAATTGTTGCTGAAATCTGAAGCAGTCAAAAGCCACACTTGTTTCAGGCTGGGATCTGACAAGAAGAGTAAGAGATTTTTCTCATAAAACCATCTTCTGCTCTCCTTCCACAGCATTCCACCGATATCGGGTGGGTCGGCTTCTCTGTGGGCAGACGGCAGCGCCAGGTCCTTCTGGACCCGAGATCCCCTCCCAGCCTTGGATTCAGAAAGGATGTGGAGCAAGCTTGGTACCTAAGCCCCATTAAAAGTAAGTGGAAGAGGGACTCCTAATTCCCTTGGGAACCTCTGGAAATGTGAAGTTGTGCCCCTCAGTAGACCAAATATTGTGTATCACTTCAGAGTTGCACCATAACCTCCTACCACAGTCAGCTGCAGCCTATGGAAGGATGAATTGTACATAGTGAATAAATACTACTTAACATTTAAAACCTCACTTAAAACCAATGATCAAGATGCATAAAATCCAATTCTAGACATTCTTCTCAGCTTGCTTATAAACTAGCTCTTCTTCTTCAGCACTTGCACATACAGTTTCCGCCCCCCACCCCAGCTTTTAAATAAACACCATTGAAAGCCACAAAAGCGATCTGGACCCTTTTTCCTCCAGAAGCCTAAAGATCCTAGTGAGCAGCTGGCCTGTAACACGAGTCCTGCGCCCTACAGTCTCTTTTGTGTGTGCCCTCTCAGCTAAAGAGTGGGTTATTGGATGTCCTTTGGCAGGTGCTACTGGATTAAGGGGGCCATGCACAAATTCTGAGTTGGAGCTTTTTTTGCACTACTTAAGTAAACATCATTGACTTTGTAACCCTCCTTAACTCCTACCAGGGATTTGGGATTTTGTAGCAGAAAGGTTATTTTTTTTACGTACATATTTCATTAAAAATTATATAACAGTTTTGTTTTCTTGAATGCAATTGAGAAATAATATATGCCTGTTTTGAATACCTTCTGTGACCCTATACTGTTAATTCACCCCTGAAGACTGAGCAAAAACATCCCCAAACTTGACCCAGCACAACAGTTGCTTTTGACAGGAGTCATCCAAACCTGTGCTCAAAGGGGTGCTACAGCAAGGGCAAGGACACTCAGCTTTATTTCTGCTGCCCTGTGCCTTGGGAAATGGACTCGGAGCTGTAGTTAATCTCTTTGTCGAATATAGGATGCCAGTTTTTTTTACTGACTAGGAAGCCATGACATCAGAGCGATAGAATAATAGGAACTAGTCTCCTGACAGTATAAACATGCAAACCCCGTAGGTGGGTTCTTAGCTTTTAAAGCTCACCGAGTCACGTACTCACAGAAAAGACCAAACTTTCCACGCAGCAGCAGAGCTGCAGTAGGAGGAAACCTGTGGGAGACCCCTTTTGCTTGCTGTCGAGGAGCACATGAACCTGCTTCGCACTTCAAAGAAACAAAACAGAGGGGGATTTTTGTGTTGGAGATACCGAGGGCAAAGGTGTGCCTGACTCCTTGCCTGTCCCAAGGGGTCCTTCTTCAGCGGCTTCTCCCCTCCTTTCCCACCTTTTCCATTTCTGTTTCCCCTCTTTTGCTAATATCCCCTTTCCCCTAAAACTAGGCTCCTTTTTCCTCCTATCCCTCATGGTTCCTCTTTGCCCCTACAAAACTCGCTCTGATTCTCTTTGTGCTTCTCCTTCCCCCACGATCATCTCTGCCACATCTGCCCCAAGCAGGAACTCATCCAGAGGAGAAGCTTTGCCCAAGCCCCCTTGTCCAGACACTACCGCTTGCTTTTTTATAGCTCTGGTTTCATAGCTTGCTTTTTTCTGCTCTAAATGCAGAATCTGAAGAGCTGAGTTTGAAGACCTGACCTGAAGAGGCAGGGGCAAATTCATAAGGGGAGGAGTCATGTCAGTGTTGCTGATCCTCCAGAAACTTCTACAGTGTGAGCTTCACAGCTATTTGTTGTTCTTATGGCAAACATATTGTTTGCATTAGGGAAGGAATTATTTCATGCTGATAAGAAAAGATAGCTAATTCAGCATAGTGGGAAAACTGTTTCATAGAGGTCAGAGAGATTTTTTGTTTGTTTGTTTTAAACTAGGAATAATAGCATTTAGTTTTACAGCTATCTGTCTTCACATCTTTTATGCCTTTTTACTATCCACAAACATTTAACCCTCCTCGGTATCAGCTGCATCGTTTTGCTTTAGAGTGAAAGCACATGAAAAGGAGAGCTCACAACAGCATCTCCCGCACAAAGCGAATGCACCTGTCCTGAAGGCAAATGAGGCTGATCCCTGGCAGCTTCCTCTTATACAGGAGAAGAAACTTTCATCTACTTGAGTGGTGCCATCATATCAACAATCAACATATCAATGCCTCCCCACCCCTGCTCCTAATGCTCCGTAAGGCATATCCGGACAGCAGCAGGGATTGCTCCGAAATCCCCTTGGCAGAGCTGCCCTCGGCGCCCGCGTGAGTCGCTTGCAGCCTACCACAAAGCCCAAAGTGCACAAGCAGGCTGCGCAACAGCAGGCTGCATTTCCTGATTTACTTGGTAGCAAGCTTACTGGAGGCTGATTCATGGTAATTCATGGAATTCAGGCACTTGCATTTCAGGGACTTTTTAAAATCTATGCTCTAGCACTGCATAAAAAGCTCCCGACTCCCTAGAGGCATTCACCAAGCACACAATAAGCAGCCTTTGCCCTGCGGTTTCTAGGAAGCCGTGCATCCAGGCCACCAGCACCAACCACGTAACGCATCTAGAGTGAGCGACCTGGCTTTGCAAACCAGATAAGGGCAGTGCGAGTCGCACTCTCTGTACCCCCGCCTGTTGCACTGAGAGCTGACGAGGATTGAGCCAGGTTTGATCCCTTAGTCAATGCCTTAGTCTACCATGGGTTTGCTGTGCCTACCGGGCAGCTCAGCTCAAGGCTTACCCAGCAACTGTCTCCCTCAAGCAAGATCCTTCCTGGCTCCTCTCTCACCCACAGCCTGCTCCTAAAATGACACAGAACGGGTATGTGAACTGCCCTCTCTTCTTTAAAGATGTGTCAGGTATTAGCCGAGCTCTCTGGGGAGAGATACATGCTTGCTGCTTCTGCTTCATCTGATCGGTGCACAGAGGGTTTGGACTTCCAGGTTTGCCAACACTGGTACAGCATTCGTGGCTTTCCAAGCAATGCAATGAACGTCAATAATTTTAAGAAAAGAAGGGGGCCCATTCATTTGAGCCCTGGCCTTTACCAAAAGAGATGATTTAGAAGAGCTGACTGTAACAGCTGCCAAATATCCTTCATCCTAAAACACTGCCTTTTAGGGGTGTCTTTGCATCTAGAAAACCAGGGATACCCACAAAGAGTCTAGGAGGGATTTATCTTCATTTAAAGGGATGGTCTGAAACTGCCACAAAGGCTTTGTGACAAATTCTCCAGAAGAAGTGATACCTCTCGGGTTTTAATGAAATCCCTGTGGAATGGCTCTGTCAGGCCTGTCATTAATACAAGCCATCTTCTGTATGGCTTTCTGTTAAGAAAACAAAATAGTCTGAGACAGCAACACATTACAGAGGTGTTTAATAGTGACATCCTTTAGCTAGTCCTGTAAGGGAAGCAGACCTATTTTTGACAGTAGTTTGACAGAGTTAACAAATAATGGCTTTTGTGGTCATCTGAGTGGAAAATCCTTATCAGGAGAAAGCCATTTGTATTGCAAATTAGATGTAGGGAATAGACAATGAACCACCATGCAGTCTATTTTAAAACCTACTGTTAGAAGTTCACTGTTCACACCTAAGTAACTCTTCTATTGAGGATCAGAAATGTAAAACACAAGCTGTAAGTTTTTCCCTACAGCTTAAACTGGAAGCTCTGATCTGAGCTTGCCAATTTAAAATCCTGAAGCTGAACCTACCCCCTGGAGTATGAGAGTTTGTGCTGAATCAGGAGAGGCAGAGCTTTGCAGAGACCTCTGAATGAGGAAGCTGGAGGCAAAGCCCCCTCAGGAGACTGCAGATACGTGGTTAAATCCGGTAATCTTTTAGGATGATATTTTTGTATGAAATAAAACTTCAATCTGAACTGCACACCTCAGCCAAAACAGAGGACAGCCATCTCATGCCTACAGCAGACTTTGTTTGAACTTCAACTTTTTAAGATTTGACCTGCTTCTTTCCAACCCTAGCTCTGTTACTGCATTTAGTAAAGAAATGCTTTCTAGGAAGGAGACTAAAAAAATTGAATAAAAAACCCAAAAGTGCTCCATCCAGGGAAGGCCCATCCACAAGTGCAGATGCAAGCTTTTTCCCACGCACCATCAGCTCTCTAGTCCAGCCTCCTGCACCATGCTCCTCTTCCCCAACACGGCTGCTAATTTTGGGAGGTGGGGGGTGGCCCCACTGCACTCCTCTGCTGTTCTGTCAAATGCAAAAAGCATGTTTTGGGAATAAGGCAAAATAAATGTGAAATGCTGTTGGAAAAAATGAGGTCAGCTAGCCCTATCTGTGGTCCAACAAGAGTACCCCATTTACCTCCATCCTGCCTATCGTCAGCAACCAAGGAATGGTTGTGGTGGAATTAGTGGTGTACGTGGCTTTCGCCTTCCCACAAGAGAAAACCTAATACTTTTTGCAGCTTCACTTTCTATGAAACTCACTGGGGCAAACGGCATTGCATTCACACTTCTGGTAGCTAGAAGATGAAATCAAAGCTAATCATGGCACCATAAAGTCAAAGCCGCTGATTATAGTTGTCTTCTAAGGAGCAGCTTCTTCCATTGATAGAAGAGAAAGGGTAAATAAAAGCAAAATGAACTGATGTTGGCAACAGATAAAGATACCAGCAGGCTCCTTCAGAGACCTGTGCAGAGAGGCACCAAGTGCCAACACGTAGCACCCAGGAAGGACAGCTCTGCACTGCATCCTCTGGGGAAAAGCCAGGGACTATTCACACCCGCTTGGGAGGACCGTGATTCACATGCACACCTGGCAGGGTCACCACTGAAGGCACGGCCCGGGATTGCCCTGGTGCCGGCGGGGGAACGGGGAAAGAAGCACTCGCACCGTCTGTTAGCTCTGCAGCGCCCGGTGCTCCGCTCTCTCCCTCTGATCCCCACGCAGGCATGGCAGCAAGCAGCGCAGCCGCATACCTGTGGTGCTCCCTTGACAAAATAAAGACAGGCTCGCAGCCCGCCCCACCCTGCTTATCACCTGCCTTTTAGGATCAAAGGGCCGAATGCACCACTCGGCAGTCTGTGGTGCCCTGTGCTGTTACCCAACCACTTAGGAGATTTTTTCAAACAAATGCTTCTACCCTTCCCCTATGCTGCCCTCGCTTTGTTGCACACCTGCGGTACTGTCCCACGACCCCCCCGCAAAGTCCTCCTTTGCTGTGGTACCTACAAAAACTTGGTGTGAGCTGCTGCCATGTCAGAGCACCAGCTAACCTGCCAGCCTGTCTCTGCTGCCTGCACATCTATTTGTTGTCTCTGGTTTTATTTTTTTTAAGCTGAGAAACTGTCTGAGGCAGGGATGCTTTCTTTCATCTGCTCTTACGCAGCACCCAGCTCAGCGAGGAGAACTAGTCTCAGTTCAGAATAAAGTGATTATTACTCACTCTGATTTTGGGAGGGTAGCTGCGAATTGAAAGGAGGGGGTGAAGGGAAGAGGTATGTAAAACAGAGTATTTTGGGCTTTATTTATTTGGCTTGGACAATAATGGTTCTTCCCAGAGGGCAGCCCCCTGTGAGCGCTCTGTGCCCCATCTCAGCTTGTCTCAGACCTTTCCTTCCCACCTCCCATCCCTGCCTCCTCCTCGCCCTCATGCACACTCCCTCCCAGCGCTGGAGCAGGCGCTCCAGACATCTCGCTCCATCCCTGTCCACCTAGCAGATCCACATACAGAAGTAGGTGCCCGAAACAGAGGGTTCACAGCACCTCAGAGGATGCTCTGAGCCAGCTGTGGGGAGAAGAGCATCTTCCCCAGAGCAGATCCCTTTTGGGGCTTTATTCAGAGGACCGCTGACTGGCTTTGTTACAGGATGACTTGGGCCAGTCTTCAAGGTCCCAGCAGTGATGTAAAATATCAGGGTCGAGGCTGACACGAGGGTCCCAGCCCATGCAGCCGTCATCGCGGGGCTACAGAAGGAACCGCTTTCTCCCTCCGGCTCCCCTCCGCAGCCGTGCTCTGCAAAACCACCATCCCCCTGCGCCTCTGCACGCTCCCCCGCACGCGGCACGGTGCGGCACTGATGCACGTGTCGGCAAGAGAGGTGAGCGGGGCCTCAGCTGCAGCCGCCTTCCCGGCGGGCCCAGGGGATGGGCTGCGGGGCTGCTGCGCTCGCCGCAGTCCCTCGGTGCGGAGGGGATTTCAGGAGCGTGTAGCTGGCAGCCTCGAGGAACATGTTTATGAGGACAGCTTGGAGAGCTTGTCCTTGGACAAGTAATGAGCACAGGGCACAGTGAGCACACCCTGCAAACGCTTAGAGGGTGTAAAACACAGAAGAGGCATTATTTAGGGTGTAGAGTAAATAAAATACAATGTGCATACACATAGCATATGGACATACCTATACATACACACATGTGTATATATACCTCTATATTGTATACTGCGAACACACATTCATAAACTATAATAGTTTACAGTAACTAGGCGACTTAGATGAAAAGAAGAGAAACTTGCTGAATGCAAAGGAAAAATCCCTAACCATAAATTCTCTTAGTGAATGACCTAAGGGAAGGGATGGAAAGAATCCTTATTACTACAGCATTCAAAACCCATCAGAGCAAGTACCCTGCAACCCTTAAACTCTGCCCTGTAAAAGCTTTATCTGGATAACCTGGAAGTTTCTCCACTCTTTATCTTTGAGATGGCACAAAAGGCTTCAGCAAAAGCAAGCCATGCACCAAAAGGCTATCTTTTTGTGCCAGCAAAATAAAAAGCTACCACAACGTATAAAGCAACAGTGTGTCTATTAAATGAGGGCATCAGTGCCGTAGCCCTGGTCACTGGCTGGCCAGAGCACCGGGGATGGGGGCCCGGTGCGCTTGCAGCAGCTGGGAGCAGGTCCCTGTGGGACCCCAATCTCTGAGGGATTCTCCGTCACCTCGGGGTGCATGGGGTGGGAAGGGGGTGAGAGCGGTGAGCTGCCAGCTTGTTTTTCACCTCCTGACTCCACATTCAAAGACAAGGAAAACAAGCCCTGGAAAACCACCACGCTGGCTGTTCGTAGCAGCCTGAGCTAAAGAGGCAGCTCACTATTTGCCCTGTTCTCCAGGTATGCTCTGTGGCAAGGAAAGTCTGAAAAAGGAAAGAAGATTTCGTACCCTAAAACAATCTTTTTAAAAGAGAAACCAATGCAGATGGGTTACTAAATACAGAAGGTCACGTATGTTTCCCTTACTTACCAATAAATGACACAGGAAAGTACACTTTCTTCATTTTCTGTCACTTTAAAATAGCCTGAAGCACTAAAAAATTAAGCTGAAGTCGGTAAGTTTGATCCAGCAGCAGTCTCTCGTGAATCCCAATTCCACTTTCTCATCACAGCTTGCTACACTGAGAGATGCCACAGCAAGTCCCGATACTTAAGAGTGACTGAGGGAGAGGGATGTGCAAGTTACTCTGAAGCCTGTCGGTGGTGGCTTGCCTAGGTTCCTTTGAAGATCCCAGTCTAAATGCTTACTAGCACGTGAATATCAATGCCCTCCTAATGTCTGAGCTCTGCAGAAAGATTTCTTGGGGATTTCCCACTTACCAGGCAAAGGAAAACTGCAAGCATGCCCGTGGTCCGGGCAGCAAGGAAGATAGGGGGTACGCAGTCCCAGAAAATGTGTTACCAGATGGGAGGGAGAGGGGAAGCGACCAAAGGGCAGCGCTGGCCGCGACGCCTCTATGGCAGGATAACAGAGCGGGCGATGGGGCAGGAGGCGGCCACAGAGGGGGACATGTTGTGATGCCCCCGCTGAGAGTGGGGCTCTTGCAAGGAGCCGGGGCCAGGAAAGGGTTTGCACTGGGAAGGAGCAAAGGGGAGGGGAGCATGCATGTGCCTGGGGAGGGAGCCCACAGAGCACAGAGCCCTAGGAGGGCCTGAGGGATCCCAGTATTTGGGCTGAAATGAGACAGGCTGCAACAGGGACAGAAACAAAAAAAAAAAACCATGAAACATTTGAGCACACTTGTTGCAGCTAGGAGAGAAGTAAAAGCATGGGCGGAGAGTAATTTGTGGAGAGAGAGGTTACTTCAGACAGCCTTGCCTTACAGAGGGCTCTCTAATTTCCTCCACACACTTGTGTGATTGACGTTTGCTCTTGCCAAAACCATTTTTATGTTTTTGTTTCGTTTCATGCTTCTCACAAACCAAGTTTCAACAGTACTGGTCCAGTAAGCCCATACCCTTCGCCTATCTTCAACTTGGTTTCTTGGTTGTAAATTCTTCAGGGTGCTTTCCCGTACATCTGTACAGCTCCTAGCACAGCAGTGAAGCATGTTAGTAAAAAGAAAGAGGGCAAAGTTACAGGGAAAACTGTGAAAGCTAGTGGTTTTGTCAGCATTTGAAACTAAAAGGCTGTCCACATTTTTATCATGATTATTATTCTTTTATAAGAACACAGTGAATTGACGTTTTATTGAAGCATTTTTCTAACGTATTTTTTCCTGAAAATTGAATTCCTTACTAGAACCCCATCTCTTAGCAAATGAAAAAGAAATATCAGGATTATGTAACTGATGCTGATAAGAATGCTGGTCAAGCTGTTTTAAACAAGCATGCCCTGAGATATCTTTCCGGAGAAAGAGCGCTCTGATAATATTGATGAATTTCAAGCAAAGCTCAAGAAAAATAACATTCTTGGTTGAAGAAAGAAAACCACTTTTCTGCTAGCCCCAGCATTCTGATCAGAGAGAAAGAATGGAAAGCCATTTGTGTTAACACATGGCTGAACCTTAAGGTAGGACATTCAAAACCGAGTAAACCTAAGTCATGGGAAGTCCAGTGAACGTCCTGGCTTCCCGCAGAGGGAGACACACATGTCCAACACTTTTGTAGCCCGTGCATCTGTAAGCTTGAGCTTTCTAAGCCTCACACGTGTGCTTAGCTTTGAAGAGGTGAGTAGCATCATTTACATAGTTGTACACAAAGTCAAGGCTCCTCATGCTCCAAACAGAAACCACACACACACGCATGCACACACTTCACCACCGCAAAAGGGTTCCCATCAGACCCAAGGAAGCCAGGGATGGTCACGGCAGTAAAGTCACACACAGTTGCAGAACAGGGGTCTAAGTCTGCATTGCACTGAGATTTAAATACAGATCTATTTACCTAACTGCAGGCCTCTGAGCCAAAAGATTTTTCCTTTGTGTTACCAGTTCTGGTCTCCTCCAGAAGTGCTCTGAACATGGGGTTAAACAAAGCCTCATAAAGTGCTCTGAGATCTCAGGCTGAGCAGCGCTGGCAGGGAGGCAGGCGTGGGTGCAAACTTACAAAACCCCAAGCTGTAACAGGTACGCACTTTTAAGAGCACTTATTTGCAGCCGCGTTCTTGAACGCCGGGACCTATACCCCCTCTCAGCCCCACGGACGCCTGCGGTCCCCCCTCAGAGGGAGCAGGCTCCCGGCTGCCCCTGGCATGCCATTTCTAGCAGGGGAGGGCCCTTTTGAGAAACCAGCGAGTAACTGAAAAAACATGGCAGATCTCAACAGCAAGAAACGGTGGCGGGAAAAAGCGCGAAACAGGAAAGCGCCAGCGAGGCTCACGCCGTCCCCCCCGCCGGCGCTCAGTGGGGACGGAACTGCTGCAAAAGCAGCACAGGGCTGTTATCAGCCCCGCGCAGGGGCTGCGGTTTGCTCGCTCTTGCAACCCTTCATCAACTGTCACTTGTTTTTCAACAAACAGGATGCCTCCGCTTAGGCTGACAGCTTCCCCGTAAAGTCGGGGCGAGGGGCGGCGCTGGTCCTTCTGGCCGCCCCGGGGCCGCTCGGCTCTCTCCCCCGGGGAGGGTGGCTTCAGGTGCACGCCGGGCAGGGTGCCGTGGAGGGGACAGACCTATCTCCTTCCTGCAGCCCTCCACCGATGAGCAAAACAAGAAATGTGCGGTACAGGCTTGGCCGCGTCTGAGAGGAAAGGCTGAGCTTCCATCTTGCTCACTTTTTATTACTCCACCTAAAAGCAGTTATTAAGGAAGTGCTCGTGCTACGTGTAGGCACCAAGGACACATCCAAGCTGCTCGCCTCCTCTCCGGTCTCTGCAGCAGCCACTGACATCCCGTGGCATGATGGCTTCATGGATGTGGATAGCATGATTTCTTTGCTATGCAGTCCCCCTGCACAGGCTGGAGCGAAGGCACAAGGCAGGACTGGTTGAACGGAGGTGCTACCACAGGAGGCAAAGGAGCGACTGCCCTCACAGCCAGCAGCACCAGAGCCTGTGGCAGAGCCAGGGCTCCTGACACTGTTGCTGGGCAGCTCCTACTGCCTGTTTTCACCCCAGTGTTAGCAAAAACCCTGCACCAAGCTTTGCTGCTCAGGCTCCTCAAGAAGCACATTCTGTTTTTCAAGGTCGCTTGGGCTATCCTATGGGGAAGCCTGCTGTCTGTGCAAACAAGCGAGGTACCAGCCTAGGTTTCTACTCAGAAGTTAGATATGGGAAAAGCGAAACACGCTCTGCCCTTGGTCTAATAATTGCCTGGCCAAAGGTTAGCCTCTGTCAGCAGAAGTGGAACGCTTGCCAACGGCAGCGCAGGCTTTGCAGCAGAGCTCTCTCACCTGCAAGCTCTTCTGGCAGTGCCCAGTACTGTGGCAGATCAACACTAGAGAAAGCAGAAAAAAATATAGCTCTGGAATGAAATTTTCAGAAAAAACGAAGCTTTCCCTTTGAAATATTTTCTGAAAAAAAAGAAGAAACACTTCTAAATGGATGCATAGTTTCTTCTCACATCTCCTTGTCCCACAACACCAACCTCCAGCTTTGCTGGACCCCAAGAGTTTTTTAGGGAATCTCCAAGCAGTGATGTCTCCAGCTGGGTTGGTAGGACTGAACTGTACCTTAGTCCTGCTTTCCCTGCCCATGCCCGTCCCACCTGCTCTGCTGGCACAGAGAGGTGCAAAGCATCACCTGCTGCCAAGATGGTGCTAAGCCAGGCTGGAGAATATCCTAGTGCACCGCTCCTCCTGGGTCCAAAATTCTAATGAGCTGAACGAGTCTTATATCACAAATTGTTTGTCAGCTATTCTTATTTCTTTTCCTGTTCCCATATTGTCCACAAACAGCTCATAATATTTTCAAGTTCGCCTGCTGCTCAAAAGTAATTGGAAAACATTTTTTCCTGCATTTTCTTTATGGTTTGCTATTTGAGATGTACAATATCCAGGCCCAGAAATAATGAGTGTAATGCATTTCATCAGAAAGTTACCTTTCTGATGAAAACATCTACTTGATCATATTTAAAAATCAAAGTAAACAAGAGATCATTTTGTAGATAGTCGGGCTCAGAACGGTAAGTCAAAAGGTTCTGTTACCACTTCTCTCTCCCCCAGACTTCTGATATGGCCACTCTTCCCTGGTTCTTCATCCATGAAGACGAGGAACATGCTATTCCCAGAGTAGTTTAAGCAACTTCTGAATGCATTTGATTATCTTTGTGTATCACTTTAGCCCAGTACACGCCAAACTGAACTAGAAAGCTCCTTTATCAGCCTGCTTTTCTGTGGAGGCAGTGATTATGTGATCGCTCACATTCTGTACTTCCCCTAGCTCTTCTGGTTTGTGGGCCAACTTTAACTAAATTTGATAGAGCAGAAGTGGTCTTAGGTTCCTATGGCTTTCACGAAACATGGCAATAGCAGAGAGGCTCTGTCAGTGTTCCTAGCTGAAGGGGGCCCAAGAGAGATTTTAGAGATTCCTCAAGAAGAGAAAAACCTTTGATCAGATTAAAGCCGTATCGGATGTTAGAGAATGCAGCCACAAGACCCCTGTTTGTAGGAAATCAGCCTTCACTAGTTCTGCCTAGGACAGCATGTCTTGGCTTTTTAAACGCGTCAAACTAGACTTGCCTTGAATTCAGAACGCGGCCTGCTTCCATCTGAAATTTCACCATAAGCCCAGCATTTCCATGGAGAAGATTTTTAGTGGTTTCGCACCTTTCAATCAAAAAACCTGAATTAGCTTTTTGAAATTTCCCAGTGAAGCAAGGCTTACCCAGAAAAGAACACGGCAAATTCTCATGAGAAGTTTCCCACAACCCCAGCAGCATGAGAGCTTTTTACCACATTACACTGGTTGTGGGGAAGGCCCACATTAACAACATGACGAGAGCATTTGGATTTAATAGAGTTAACATACACAGCATAATTACCCATAGTGTTTGAGGCAGATCTCAATCCATCCCTATCCTAAGTGCTTCCCCAACAATTCCTTAACAACACGACAAGAACATTTATGATGTCACTGATCACATCATTAGCATCTGCTGTAGCTTGAGACAGGTCTTGGTATGCTCCAGTTCCAACTATATGTCCCAAATAACAACACTAAAAAAGTCTCATGCCAGCATCCTAAAGTTGCATGGGGCTCAGGCATAGTAACACAAATGTCCAACACAATGACAGTGATGTTGCAAAGGGCTTCTGGTTTGATGGAGGACATACCCCGTGCTGTGCTGATATCCCCTGCAGAACGCAAGCCAGCATGATCAGTATTATTTATTTATTGTAAGGCACACTGTAAGGTAATGTTACAGTAGGATTAAAATAGAAAAAAAAAATCCTGCAGGTATAATCTTTAGTACTTGAACCAACCCTTTAGCTTAATATACTCATCACTTTTTATCTACCACATCATAACGTGCATCAGAACTCTGACACAAGCTGCCTACCAAGTTTCACATCTATTAGTGTATGCTAAACATGAAAATGTGACAGGCTAAGAAACTGGTCTAGAAATACTTCTCCTTTTCCTACCTCTGTTCTCCCTCCCACACCCAGCACACACCACCTTCGAGCTTTGCATTGATTTCATTGCATTACCAAAATTAAACTGAAACAGGCTAAGTCTCGTGCAGAAGCCTTCTAGGAGAGGCTGGAAAAAGGAAAGCAAGAACCCACAGAAACACACCTGTTGATCCCATGGCACCCTATGCACAGTGTATTAAACTTGAGATTTTGGAAAAAAAAATCAGAAACCTTGTAGGTGTATTCACCACTTACATAGAAAGGACCAGATATACAACGTGTTGTCTCAGGACTATCTGCAAGCTTAGAAATTAAAGAATAGAATTGCATGCCAGCACCACAAGAAACCAGTCCTTCCATCCCTTTCTGACTTTCTGTATCAACTGGAAAGGGATGAGGCTGCAGACATGATCAAAGGGGACCGGTACCAGGTGCTAGGCACAGAAGCATAGTTTCTTTTGGCCACCTGTATCCATCTAATTCTAACCAAAGTGGGAAGATACCAGTGAAGAAAAGGTCGATAATTTAATAAGCCGGTAGGATGACGTTATGAACAACAGGGGACTTAGTTCAAACACCGAGCTTCTAAAAAAACCCAAACAAATGCCAGTGGATTATTCTCAGAGCACAACCTGTGGGAGTTGCCTATATTGCATTACTCTGGCTCTGGCTGGCTGGCTGGCAAAGGCAGCTCCAAGCACCTGTGTCTCAAATGTCAGCAGCTGGGGCTGGTGTCTCCATCACCCACCGATCCCCTGAAATCGTGTCAGGTACAATTGGTTGGGAGTATGCCCTATTCAAGCTGGAAAATGCAGTACCCAGTAGAAATAGCACTATGTCCCAGAGGTTTGCTGAGGAAAAGTACCTTTGCTAATACAAGGGCTAAATTGGGCGCACTGCTTCTGCCACGCAATAAAATACTTCTTCCCCTTCTTGCTCCCTTCCTGACTTTCTCATCCTCCCTTCTGTGCTGGGTTCTGGAAAGAAATGTTTGGTATGGATTTTTTTCATGCATATTCCTTAGCAGTCAGATATATGATGCACATTTTTTTTCCCCCTCACTATGTGATAACTGAAGGCATTTTGGTCTCCAGATGCAGAAATGAAAACTAGGTGCAAAATTAGCAATATAAGTCACACACTAGAAATGTTTGGGTTAATTTGTTCTCAGCAAATGTTGCAAACAGCAGCATTTTATAAAAACCTCAATGACAAGGTAGTTTGTTTTCTCACCAAGGAAAAATAAGTGAGGGAAACTTTGCTACAGCTAATTAGCTCCTAAAATAGGACAGCTAATGTTTTTACATAGGTTATTTTTCTAATTCTGATTTCAATCTCCCTTTGAACTGCAGTTTCAAATAAGGGATGCCTTAATGTTGCTTGTATTTCCTGCAGAAAAAAAAATTCCAACAAGACCTTGCAAGAAAAGGGGCTGAGATGTTAATAAGTGAGGGACTTCAGACAGAAAGGAATTTGGGGAGCAGTGAAAAGATTTTCCCTGAAAACAAGTTGGAATCTGACAACAAATTTCTGTTAAATCATGTTTTGGATGTTTTTTTACCAAGACGGCTGTGTGAACAAGTTGTATTAGCCTGAGCCTTCAGAGGAAGCTACGGTTTTAGGCAGGAATGCTCAATTACTGGCTTAAGTCATGTACATAGGAGAACACCTACCGAGCTGACACCTCGCGTTGCCTTGGTTAGCTGTGCGTGCTGCTCGGCCGGCAGCTGCGCGACTCGTGCAGGGAAGTTTCTCCTGGGGGGACTGCGGGTGTACCAGGATTTGTTCATGAACAAGCTGGAGACTGAGCAGTATTCGCTGAAGAAATTAGCAAAGAATAAATGACAGCATGTCTGACAGGGAGAGAATAATTCATAAGCTGACGATGAAAACCGTGTTCAAAAACTGTTTACTGAGAAAGACCCTTTCTCCTCCCTCTGCTTACTTCAGCTG
Source organism: Oceanodroma leucorhoa (assembly GCA_030449065.1). NCBI lineage: Eukaryota > Metazoa > Chordata > Aves > Procellariiformes > Oceanodroma > Oceanodroma leucorhoa. Next base: position 3,372,123 of record JASVER010000012.1, on the reverse strand, counting down.
GCCCGGGGTTGTGAAGCCAAACCCCGCTGCTGCTGTGAAGGAGCTCCTATTTACCCGTAGGTACTGTGGAACAGAGTGTAGGTACTTCTGAAGAGAGCGGAGGACGGGTGGAGATGCCCGCGGGGAAGCCATCTCCCAGCCGTACGGCAGGATGCCCAGACCCTGGGCAGGGAGCAGGGACAGCCCTGGCTCCCCGATGCCCTTTGCAGGACTTCACAAAAGCAGCAGGCGGACCAAGGGCGCTCTCTTCGTCCAGCCACTGCCCTGAGCTTGTACGACACCGTCTAATCCCCTCGGCACAGCGGGAGTCTGTTGTATTTCCTAATCCCTCTGGCTTTTCTGAAGGCTGAAAGGGGAGATGAGACAGCCTGAAAAACCTCCAACCGCTTCTGTTTAAACAGCGCTTTTGATCTCCAACTGGTGCGGTTTAGTCAAAGCAGCAACACACGGAAACCCGGAGGACGCGGGCCTGTGGAGCTGCTTTGTGCCCGTCTCCACACGGGCCGGGGACCTGCCCGAAGCGTGGAGCTGTGAGAGGGGGGGAAGGAGCGGGAGGGGGCTGCCTTAATGAGCCCGTAAATAGGAGCCGGCCCGTCAGCGGGCGGCTGGAAATGCGATCTCTAACTTGCACAGTGCCATTTTTTAACCAGCAGCTCTTGTGAGCGTGGCAAAAAGGGCAGAAACTGCTGGGATGCCACTCCAAAGGAAAGGCAGGTTGCAGGACAGAAAGGGAGCCAGCCTCACCCCTCCATATTTCATGTGTGCGAGGGTACAAGGACAGATGTGCGAAAAGGGACCACTGACCTGGGCCGTCAGCAATGTGACTTCAGGCTGTTAACACCTTTATCTGGAGGAGAATAGCTACTACAGGTCTCACCCAATGCCCAAGGATGTCAGTCAGGTCTTTCCACTGGTTTTGTTGGCTCTGGCATCAGGTGCCATGTACACAAAATACTGGGTTGCTTTAATTGCCCCAGTAAAATGTGAATGTAAATAATCTTTCCTCATATAGACATCTGTCTGATGACATAACTTCACCCCACAGAGGAGCTGTAAATCCCTCTTCGTGTTGGTACATGTCTAGTTACAGCAGAGCACTCTCCCAAATGGGAATGGACTTACATAAGTACAAAAGTGCTCATACTGGTAAAGATTATTCCTATGTAGTAAAGGAAAGAAGCTGTTTGGGGCTAATGTACCTTTTCTGCTGCATAGTGTAAAATAGATGCACCTAAAAACATCATTACAAAGTAATATCACTCCTCAAAAGTAGTACTCAAACTTGTTTGGACTGTGTATGAAACTGTAAAAAAATGACTATTTGCATTTCAATCCCTATTAGGAGAAAAAAACCCCCACAACAATAAAAGTTCTGATTGTTACACTAAAACTTAAGTGGTTCACCACTTTTGAACTCAAGAAGTTTATCCTATCACTTTTTCTTTTTAGCTAGGCAAGCCATTCACTTTCTTTAGTTTCCACAATAGCCCAACAAACTGTGCTTGAAGCACCCCGTTTCATTTAGAAAAGCAAATCATTTTCTCCAATGCAGCGAGGTACAGCCAGAATAAGTTCCTGTTTGTATATGAGACCTGAATCTTGGTTTCAATATGCAAGTTATTTTATGCTTAGTGTAAAAAATGTGTGGGTATTTAGCACCGTATATTACCACTTTTTACAGGCTTGGTGCAGAAGCTAAAGAGAGAATCGCTGCAGACACTAAGGTGTCTTTTTTCCTTTCAGAGGTGGCCACCTCTCCAGGCTGCATTAGTGGAGGTCCTTAGAAAGCACGTGGGGGGCAAAACACGTGGCAGCTCTCTGTGCTGTCCTTTCTCTAGCGAGAGGGTGACCTACCTGACGAGTTGCCAGGCTCACCCCATTTCCCTAGCTGGAGTCATGAGCAGAACACTTTCCACATGATATCTGCCCCCCAAGCTTGGCTTCAGTTAAAAAGGTGGCAACAAAACAGGAATCAGGTTGGTCTAGAAGCACGCTCAGTAATCTGGTGGATATAGGTCTGCTTAGGACCCCACATGAAGTAACCTCTGCAGCTCCCTGCCCCAGAGTCCGCAGAGATGTGATGGACTAAGAGGTACTGAATTTCTTTGCAAAGCATTTGAACAATGAATATAGGATCAATTAAACCACTCTATGTTGCAGTAACTGATTCGCTGACCCCCGTGCAAATGAGGTTAACGAGGTCTCAACTTGAGTGTATCTTCCAGATATGAATTCTCTTACACCCGACCTATGCAAACCCCAAAGCTCATTTACATATTGGTCCTGAAAAACAGAAGCATTTTACAGAAGTCTGATATTATCTAGTAACTGTATTGTAAAATAAATTGCACTTCCTATGTACTGGGCGTAGCATGTAGTCTCATATCAGTATTCTGCTCAGGATGATGTGCAACATGGACAGATGGTGAGCAGCCATGGCAGCCTTGCCATGTGGAGACTGACCACACAGGTGAGGCCTTCTCCTTTTGCCTCCTACTGGAAGAACCCTTTCCGGCTTGCTTTCCAAAGCTGTGGTTGCACTCACGGAAATCCTGTCCCTCTCTATCCTGTATAGGACCAAGAGATGGTACATGCTAAAGAGTGCTTCTTTCAGAGTCTCTCCTCACTGCTCAGTGAGGAAATACACCTCACCTGTCCACTGGGTAAGGTGTACACCCTTGAGGTACAAGCTAAGTACAAACCAACAGCTACCAACCAGAGAAAAAATCCCAGCCAAATCAAAGCTCCCTCTACAACCGCGCATGATATGCCATAAAGAATTGTTCCACGCCAATATTTCCTAAGTAAAAGAGACATAGTTCTGCTACTTGGAGTCACATGAATTACACTTGCACCTCAGTGCTACGTTTCTTTCAGCCCCCATGTCAACACTGGCATTCAGAGTTCACCTCCTGTCTCATTCACAACTTCATGTATTTCGAGCAGGTTTCTTGGTTCTTAAAGGACAGACCCAGCCCCACTGCAGTTGATGGCCATTTTGTCCCTGTCTGGGTGGAGCCAGGATATTATCCTAAGAATTGGCTCTGGGGCATGCTTTCTGCTCCTGGTCATGTCTGCAGAGAAAAGGGGAAGCATGCCTGCAGGCGTGTGGGAGTAAAGCAGTGCTAGCTGAAATCTACCCAGCCTGTGTAATAACAGTAGTGAAAACCCAGAGGTATGTCTCCCGCCCCCGCTCACCACCACGGTGTGTACCGACGTCTTCCAGGGGTTGGCTGGCGGTGACTTACACCCATGCGATTGCATCTGTCTGTGTTATCCTTGCTAGACAGATGAAAGCCTTCATTTTGCCGTGCCAGCTTGCCTTCCACTACCCTTTGATATTGCAGCAAGTATAAATAGAGACCTGAAAGCTGACAGGCAAGGAGGCTGGTCTGCCCACTGCAGAGGCTGTGACACCCCACTCTCAGCCCCTGCTCAGCACGCTCGCAGCGCTTGCCTTTGCCAAAGCAGGCAACTGCAAGGCGCTTTAGCAACGCTTATGGAGCTCGGCATCCTTCGGTGCTTGTTCAAGGCTTCTGTAAGTGCCCCGATACCTCCGAGGCACACGTCTGGCCGGCATGGCGCAGCTGTGTGCCATAAAACTGGCTAGAAAATGCACTCATGAGAGATGCAGGCAGTGCCGGGGCTGAGAAGGTGCAAGACATTTGTCACAAAGGAAACAGATGCTCGGCCCCGCGCTGTGCCGCTTCACCCCAAACATGCAAGTTATTTTGCAAACGGTCATCTTTCTCTTTTAAAGACCACAAAAAGGCACTTGAAGGGCTGGGTCAATGCCTTCTGAGGTTGCTGATTTGATGAGGATCGCAGGGCTTGCCCTAAGTACAGCCGAGTGAAACGTTTATAGCAAATCACATAAAACTTGACAGGTTTCAAGTTTCCTTGCACCGCATTCACGGAAAGATTTGTAAGAGAGGTAAGCCTTTCAACTTACAGTCAAAACCCTACCTAAGGGCAGCTTCTAAGCACATCTGAAAATCACAGCTTCAGCGTGAAACCAGACAACAGAAAACACACTGCAAAACAAAATACTCAGAAGGCAAAAGAAAAAGCCCCAAGCCCTGACTTGGACTGCTTTTGGGTTCACTGGAATCAGAAACTCAAAAGAAAAAACACAGGCTGAAAAAAACCCCAGATAGATCAAAGCCAGAGAAAATATTCTCACAGATCTTCGTGAAGTGAAACTACCCATTTTCACAGAGTTTCACTTGCAAGCAGAAGTGGTGAGCCCGGCAGACAGTATTAAGGATGAATTGGAAATTCTCCCAGGTAGCAGCTACCGTGACTCTCTACTTCCCTGCTTTCACAGTCAGTTATTCTATGCCCTTTTTTTTCCCTATTATTTCGATTGTCTGATTACATCTTTATAGAAAATTTGATGCTTTGGACTAAAATGTATCTTGGTTGTAAGCTTGGCCTTACTTTGCTGAGACCTAAGTGGAAGAAAAGACATTTCTTTTGCAAATTGATTACATTGGCAATCTGTATATATAATTTCTAGCCTCCTTTCCACTGGCAGCAAGAATGAGATGTCTTGCATTCTGTATCACTGTGGATATGCTGGTGCATGCATGGACTTTACCAACATACTGTAGACCTTTGTAGGTGCCATACTGCTCCAAACGCCACCATTGTTGTTATAGAATAGAATCATAGAATCATTAAGGTTGGAAAAGACCTTTAAGATCATCGAGTCCAACCGTCAACCCAGCACCCATGCCCACTAAACCATGTCCTGAAGTACCACATCCACACGTTTTTTGAATGTCTCCAGTGTTGGTGACTCCACCACTTCCCTGGGCAGCCTGTTCCAATGCTTGACTACCCTTTCGGTGAAGAAATGTCACCCCATACAGTTCATTAATACACTTCAGGAGAGGAGATATCCCTACTACTCATTTACTATTTGGGAAGCTGACTCAAGTCTATACAAATATTATCTGTTCTCTTAAGATGACAGAAGAGGTAATAAGGTAGTGTAATGTTTTCTTGTCCTTCTCTCAGACCAGTGATTCACCTAGCCAGTGGCCTGTCTCTCTCTGTGGCCGGTACCAGATGTCATGGAGGAAGCCACAATTCATTTTGCAGATGACAGACCTGCTTACATGGGAAGCTTTCTTTCCAAGCTTTAACAGAGATCAGTTTGTGTTCTGAAATATGGCAGTGAGAGACGCAGGGAGAACTTAACCCTTCCAAAGCTTCTTTTTTCTTTACCTGGCTGGTACATATTAAGAAACTGTTATGTATATACAGACCCAGCTGTTTTAAGGATCCTGCTAAACTCTTGGTTTCAATGGTATTTTATGGCAATGAGTTCTAGGCTGTAATCACCCACTGTTTAAAAACAATTCCACCATACCTTGCCCCATTGACTAAGCACAGAGGAAGGAATAGGAATGAGTGGGTGAGCTGACTATCAGGGTTATTTTAGGAAAAAAGCAAACAAACAGAAAGAACAAGTAAATAAACAAAAATTGGAAAAAATCTGAGCAAACACATCCTTGCCCACTGCAGTCTGCAGGAACACAGAAAATCCGTCAGTCTGCAGGAACACAGAAAATCCGTCAGGCTCATGCCCCTGCAGTGAAGGGGTTGCATGGCTTGCCCTGAGCTCCCCCACTGCACGCTGGAGTGCCTTGTCTCTGTGCGCAGCCTCTGCTCATGGCAGCCACCCCACCCGAAACGCTGCACATCCCAATTTAAACTCAAACCCTGTGTCTGGGAGGCTTGCGCTGGCACGGGGAAGACAGAGATGCCAGGCAGGATTTGGATTCAAAGAGCGGGTGGTCTCTCTCCAGCCAGCCTCACTCCATCTTCTCACCCAGAGCCAGAGGTACTTCTTCCTTGCCCTCCTGCCGGGACTGCTGGACCTGTACTGCCGTCCTCGTGCTCTCGCCCAGCAGCCCACCAGGCACCCACGCATTTCGGCACAAGCAGCCCAAGCTTCTGACGGAGGTTGTTATAGCTGCGTGGTGCAGCCCTCCTCCCCCACCGAGCTACCAGGGCCAGCCAGGTACTCTGTGGCAGCCTCCTACGTGCAAATCCTTGCCCCGCGCGTGCAGGAGGAAGACAGGTTTCCCTGTCTTGTCACAGCGGTGAGCAACCTTAAATTATCACTTACCGAGGCACCGCAGCCGGCAGTTTCTGCAGGGCACCAGCCCACCCTAAATTTTTCCTGCAGGTGACATTCCCCCTTAGCTCCCGAGCCCGCCCTGCGTTTCACCCTTGTTCTGCACAACAGTACAAGGGGACCTTAGGCTAAAACAGCCCTGCCTGGCCCTCCGGGCACACTTCAGAGGTGCAGCAGAGAGCGCTGGGACCCAGCGCGTCCCCTCTGCATGTGGCAGGGTGTCAAAGTCAGATGAGCTTCTCCTGTTGGTGGAACATCCTCACAGTTTTACAGAGAGATGCCTTTGCCATTTCCTTAGGATTGCTTCTGCTTTGCTTTTAAAAGCAAGTATGTCTATTTCTAAATCCAAAAACAGTAATTTCTTTGCCACTCTTGGTTTAGGAATAGACTGTCCCCTCTCGAATAGCAGGATGATGCAGATACTCATTCTGTGTTCTGAAGTAAAATTCTTCAGGAGTTCATAAACTACTTTCATAAACTTGCCAATATCACTGGCCTTCATATGCATTTAAAGATAAGCAGACTGTTCTTTTGGGGTCATGCCTTAGCAGTCAAACTAAACCATGATTATCTTCCAGTCATGAAAAAAATGCAGTTTATTTTCTATTCGTATTGCATAGACCAGCAGTGTGGGGAAGATGATACTTTTTTTTCCCACCAGAGAGCTACCTCAGAGCTGGAGCTTGGGTCTCGTGGGAAAACACGGTCCGAGGCAGAGCTGCCATCCAGCAATCTCTTATTAATGGCCACACGATAAAGGGCAAGCCAATCTGGGGGATCTGCAAGCCAGCCATAGCTCTAAGTCCTTCCTAAGACTGTCATCACAACACATCACTACGCTGAGTGTGACTGGTTAAACACTCAGTCTAATATTTTGGCCTAGGATAAAATCTGTTGATCTTACCAAAGCAGTATATTCATCTCTGTCAGATACTTTACCCCTTGCTTCACAGGAATTCCTGTGTTCAGGTCTTGCAATGTTTCTCAAGGCTTTTAAATGAAAAAAGGCTCAAACAGAGAGAAGGCTGTGTAAATCAGACATTGTGCAAGTTTTTTCTTCTAGTAAGCCAAGGTTTTTATGAGCTTTAGTTCAATTTCCTATTCACAAGATGCAGTTAGTATTTTAGAGTGCTGACACAAATTAACTCTTTGTTACAGTTCAGGCAGTCTGCAAAAGTGCTGGAAAACTTTCTCTCCCCCCTACGCAGTGACAACATAGTTTATGCTATTGTGAAAAGATAGATTTCTTCTACTGGGGCGAGTGGCAGTGTTGGGTACCACGCACCTCCCAGGGAAACATGTCTTTGGCAGAGTTACTTCTAGTATATGACCACTTCTGCTAACGTCACCAATTCTAGAGGGCTGAAATCATTATCAACTTGCTACCCGGCTCCTAACGCAGCACCCTCTGCAGACAAACATTTACTCCTGGGAGTGTGAGACTGCAGATGTAGATTTGGATAACAGGGAGCCTCCGATCCCCTCACACCTCCGCTCACATACAGCACCAGGGACTTTAGGAGTCTACCAATGTAAATCCCATCACAAGGCAAGTCAGAGCCACTAACTTTCGATGAGATGCGGCATGCTTAGGTGTAGGTGTCCATGGGTCCAGGCAGGGAAGCCCTCCAGAGCAGGAAGAGTGACTTGCTACAGTTTTATTTATCATTTGCAAAGGAAGAAACCCATGATGGCTGGGCAGTACTTGGCATATTAGAACTAAGAAGGAAGTATGCACAGTGTATTTTTCCATGTTGTAAAAGTGCTCTGCTGGAGTTCATTTCCATTTGATAAGAAACCAACAAAATGTTGCACCACAAGTCTTCATTGCCTCCATTAATTAATAAAAAATACAACAAAGGCAAAACCAGGAGTAACTTTCTTTGCATATTGAAATAATTAGACCTTGCAGCAAAAGAAAAAATGAGGAAAAAGTACCCTCCTGGAAAATATTATGCTTCATGATATTTAGAGCCCCATAAAAGCCCTGCAAAAAGATTAGTTATTCTGTCTTCCTTTGCAGGCAAAATTATTAGGAAACCTTACAGGACGGTTTAACGCCCTTAAGAAGTTAAAAGAAGTTATGGGGTGGGGCGATATCATGTAATTATATAGGCACCCTTTAAAAACTATATGTGCACTCTTTAATACAAGACAATCCAACAGGTCCCATTTTGGTCCCCCTGCCCAAAAGATATCACTTTGTTGACCCAGCCAATACACATGAACCTGTGTCGAACTCTCAATACAACCAGCAAATCCATCCTTATACTATGAATCTTGCTAGAATAAAAGTTTAAACTACAGCCTTGCTGATGCAGTCCTAGATTTGAGAAAGAGATGGAGTGATGTCTTTCTGTGGTTTGCACTACAGCAAGACACTTAGAAATGCTCCTACCCTCTACTCCTGACACCAAGCCCAGACCGTGACCTGAAAGAGGCCATTAGGAAAATGAGGCCATCATTAAAAGCAGAGCCGGTAAACATTTGAATGTGTTCAGCATGCAGAGCATGCCACTGGAGGTTTCAGTATAATCCTCATTTCTTTACCTAGCGGCAAAAGCGAGGACCTGGTGTGGTGTGATAGAAAAAGGGCCATATCCTTTGTGGTGTACCACATTCAATTAATATGTCAGGCTTTCCACGTCTGTCACTGCTCACAGGGGCTGGAACAATGGTTCTGCTTCCCCACTCCCCTCTTTTTTCCCAATTTTCACATAGTATCAGGCTAAAAAAGAGTTATGGATTTCCTTCTCAGAGAACTGCACGGACTGATAAAGTAAAATCCATGGCAGAAAACAACTTGCTATTTTTCCCTTCACCTCACGATTTCAGTTGAGAGAGAAAGTGCAATAAATTTTGGCGGGAAAAAAAGAAAAGAGACGGTTTTGAACATTTCGAATGACCTGTCTATGTAAACACTATTGAGAAATACGGGTGAGAACAACCGACCCCAGGGATGATTATTTTTCTTGCTCCGAGGCCCAAGCATGACTTTTGCTGTGCCCAGGATTTTGAAATTGTGTGAAGTTCATTTGGTAAATAAAGGAGCAAAAAGGGAACTGATGGAAAACTGTCACAGCCTTCCACATTGAAACACAATATTCTTTCGCAACGATGAAACATTCACTTTATAATTCAACCGAAGTGCTGTTGCCCAAGCTTTTCTAGCATTGTACAGCAGGAGTTTGATCTTGCTTGTGCTGGGTACGTACCAGGATCTGTACCTGGATTGCCAAAACTGGATGAATATCTTAAGGTATCTAGCACAAGACTTCCAGTCTAGTCCACGAAGAAGCACAAAATACTGGTACTATAGTTACATTAACGACAATAATGAGAACAGTAATGAGGAGGATAATAAAACCCATTCTGGAGTGTTGAGCTAAATCACTTGCTGGATCAACCAGCTTTAATGAAACTCCTTTTCTGGACAAATCGGTCCTTGGTCTCCAACCAGTTGCTCTCAGGCTCTCTGGGCTCCTGCCTGCAATACAGCCTCTGCCGTCCCCAGCCTGTCCCGTGGGCTGGCTGTGCTCTGGCACTCACTGCAAGCGCTGCCCCATGAGGTTCACTCTGTTTGTTATTGTATCAGAAGCACAAAATTTCCTCAATAAGTCTTCCTGTGCTACAGATTAAACAGTAAACAGTTGGGTGAGCTAAAAAAAAAAAAAAAAAAAGAGGAGAGAAAAAAAAAAGGCTGACGAAATGCAGGAAGATCCTTCTTGTTATTCTAGCAGTATTGCTTCCTTTGCTTGGTAGGGGTGCTGAGGAAATGTCAGCACTGCGAGCGCCGCAGAGCAGTTAGCCACTTGCTCACCCTTCAGCATCTCCCCTGCCCCGGCTAGAAGGTGCTGCGAGCCCGAGTGACTCACGCAGCTCGCTGCGATTCAGCTCTCCTCCGGTGCCAGGAAAGACAGATGTAGAAAAACTTTTGACACAGGGTGGGGGGGTGAAAAGAACCGAAGCAAGGCGGGAGAGCAGGCTAGTGTTTCGGCAGGCTGCCCTCCGCCCGCATCCCACTCGAGGGAGCACTGATCCGCAGAAGCGGCAGGGTGCCGGCGGAGCCGCTGCTTGTTGTGACACAGCAGCTGGGACGAGCCTTCCGCATTCCCCGGCCCGCTTATTAATACGAATAACTCATGACTCACACCGGCACCGCCAGCGAGGCCGGGAAGCTGTAGTCTGTAACTATAAAGAGTTATGAAGTGCTGCTCTCTGGCAGCACCCCGGCCAAGCTCGACGAGCAGTCTTGCGACGGGCTTTGTGTGCCTTGTCATCCGAACGGGTGCAGCCCCGCTGCAAAAAGGGCTTGAGCGGTCAGAGGGCTTGTGTGGAAAGGGGAAAAGTTCAGCTGTAGCATGAGCTATTTAGGAAGGTAGTTACGACAAAGTGGACAAGTTTCTCGTGCCAGTCCCTGGCTTACTCGTATGAATAACCCATGACTAAACCATTAGCTCCACGGGGGGTTGTGAGAACGATAGAAGGAGCCTCTGAGCGCACTTGGTTACTGGTGAAAAAAGACAGATTGCTGTCTGAAGCCCTTCAATCCCCCCCTCAGCCTTTGCAGGACCGCTTCTTTTCTGCAGGATGGCTGCAGCCGATAATTTGCAGTCCTCCGAGACCTGCGTGGCATCAACAGAAATGCTGAGTTTATCCACACCGCTTCTTTTCCTGAGCCACGTGAGTTGCAGCTAACTTTCAGCTAAGCAGGTTTCTAAGCTTTCCCTGACTTCTGCCCGATGAACATGCCTTTACCCAGGCTGATGGTCTAACATAAGTGAGACAGCATCACGCTCTGCTGGCTGTACACACCAGCTTGCTGCTCACTCCCCGTGCTTCAGCCTGTAATATGTGTCGTATGCTGTTGGCTGTCATTTTTCATGGCAGTGGCTCAAAAAGTCATAATTTGCCAAAAAGAATCAAAAGGGGCTTGTGCTACTGCTGGTGTATCTGCAGTAATTCATGTGAGTTATTCTGGCACACTTTGACTTATGAAGAGAAAATTCACAAGCATGCAATGGCTGTTTGAACAGCTTAAATAAGTCCTTGTTATAATCTCTTTAATGGACTGATAAGTAATGAGATGGTATTCCTGCAAGCTCAGATATTAGCTTCGATGAGAGCGCCTCAAAGAAAAATGAAGTGGGAAAAAACGTGTACTACAAGAATGACCCCAGATACTCTCCAAACATGCATTTTCTTAAGTATGGGAAAGTAAAAAGTATATTTAGAAAGTCTGAATGGCACTTACCTCTCAAGAAGTGCTGGTAAGAAGGAAGTGACTCAAATATGCTGTTTGAAGCCATTGTTTCCTCTGTAAAACTCACTCTCTCTTCACAGTGAAGGAGTATATGATTTCTTCTACCTTGGGGAGTGAAAAATGAAGAATGGTCATTGCTACCACCCTCCTCCCAGCCATCATGCTCTGTTTTATCCTGGTGCCTCAGGAGCAGCACAAAGCGGATTATAAGGTTCTTTTGCTAAAAGAACTCCGAAATTGTTTCTTAAAAAGAAAAAAAAATAGCGGCTCGGTTGTGGTTGATGATGCTTACCACTCTACGAAACTCTGTGGTTTGCAGTCAAAACGATTCGCCCTGCCTGCTGACCAATATCCCGGACCCGCTCTTGTGTGACTGCCTCTGTACCCAACTTGTGGTTCTGTGGTTGTTTATGAGGCCCAAAGAAGTGTTTCACACAACCAAAATTACAAATTTAACTGTTCCCCTTTCCAGAACCTGCCTCCATTGGTCCCCTTGCATCACGTGACCTGAGTGATGTCGACTTTCTTTTTTTTTTTTTAACTTTCTGAAGTCATGCCCTACCCACTCCACCTGCCCTCCCCGGGGCTGCGCGAGGCAGCGATGGAGTCTGCTGAGGGAGGGAAAAGAAAAATGACTCACCGTCCCTGATGCTACAAATGGTCTTGCTGAGTTAGTTCAACTCCGCTTGTTTTGTTGTTTGTGGTTTTTGGAAGTACTGATTATTTTGATAGAGATTTCATTGCTGCTTATTCAATAGTAATTCAAACCTGGGTATTAGTCTGCTGCTAAGGCAGGATGTGTAAGTCATCTTGTAAAACATTAGGAATCAGCTGTAGGAAAGACCACTGGCTGGGGAAAGGACACTGTAAAAAAGCTTTTTTAAAAAAAAGTAAAAAAAAAAAGGAAAAAGAAACTATCAGGGGAGACAAAAAAAGCCCCAACATTATTTTGAACTTGTATGATGCCACCCTCTAAGGAGTGTGCTTGAAGGTCACTAGTCTCGGAGCCCACAGGAAAGGTTTGTAAGTTACTTCCATAGGGTCGAATCCAGTAGCCCTTGTTTAGCACAGTTCCTGTTCCCATCAGAAGGATCCCTACCCAAGAGAAAACCTGAGTAAAATCCTCAGGATTTAACTCAGCATCTCTTGAAGTGATAACAGTTCTGCCCTGTCCGAATTTCTTCCCTTTCCTTCTCCCTCCCCAAAAGAAGAAAAAAAAAAGGAAAAAAAAAAGGTCCTAAACCTAATAATCAATTGGCAGTTCTCACTCTGGCTGGGACAATGCAAAGAGGGGAGAAAAGTCACTTACTACAGCACAGAGAAGTGGCTGCTGTGCCACCTTTTGTCTCCTTTTCCTCTCTTCTGAACAGTAGGCAGCAGCCCTTTCCCACCTCGCTGCAAAACAGAGGACGCCTCACACCTGTACAGCCTGGGGTTCAGCACACTGAAACCCATGAAACCTTTGCCAAGAAACCCATGGCAATAAAAGGACTGCACCAACAGTGCAGACAGGGCTGAAGCAGAACAAGACCTTCCCCGCACCCTCTGAGTGACTACCACAGTGAAAGAGCTCCCTTGGAAGAAAAGCACGAAGCCTTTGCAATATTATCAAAAATACTGGTAGGTGGAGCACAAATACGTAACAACACACAGTTCCTCCTGCAAGCAGCTCACAGTCAAACCCCCTGGCACACAGATACCGCTTGCGCAGACTGATGCCAGACTTATGTGGGACTCCGCAGGAACACCTCCCGCATTGAGGAGCAGGGATCCCCGGACAAAATTAGGTGCTTAATGCATTTGGATTTTTTCTGCTGTTGCAACCATGGAAGTAGAATGCCTTTTCCTGACACTGGCTGCATTTCTAGTGCAAATGCAATCTACCTGGGCGTCCTGGCTTCCTTTTAGGGTTAGCAGGGTGTGTGTGTAGTAGGTTTTCCTCAGAAAAATTTAATCCGCTGAAACAGAAGCTTCTCATGATGCAAAAGGATGTGGCAGTTCTAGTGACACATATTACCTAGGAAATTGGGAAATTTTCCCAAATGAATTTCCAGAAAAAAACAGACCAATTCTGAGCAGCAAGAACAGGAAGGCTAGGATGCTTTGCTACTGTGCGCTGAGCCCGGCTAAAAGCCCTGCTGCGCTTGAATCAGGCCAGTAACTCAAAGCTTGGCTTTGTTGCTTACCGGCTCTTCCAGAGCCTACCGCAACCAGACCAACTTTTTGGCTGGTCCGGGATAAACCTCTCCCCGCTCCCAGAGCTGGACTCCTTCCACTCCCATGTAAATAATTCAACAAGCAACTGCCAAAGACGAAACCTGACAGCGACGCCGACTGCCTTAGGGCGCTTGCCTGGGAGGAGGGATGCTGCCGGGGAGCACACCCCGCCGCCCGGCCCGGCCCGGCCCCGGGCGGGATGCATGCCCGCGGGCGGGCGCTGCGGGGCCGGGGCCGGCAGAGGGAGCTCGGGCCGGCGGGAGGAGCCCGCAGCCCGGGGAGCAGCGCGCCCTGGGACGGGGAGAAAGCCCGAAGCTGGGCCAGGTTTGGAGTCCAAGTGACCCGGCACCGCACCGGCGGGTGGCCGAGCCGGGGGTGGATGTTGGCTCCATTTTTCACTCGACTGCCTGTGCGGTTGGGTTGTGCCATACGCTAACGATGCGGCTGGAAGTCAAGCAACCGGCCATACGTTCGGCCAGCACATAAGCTAATTTCAGCTTCGCTTTCTCAGGGTAACTGCCCCAGAAACCTAATTATACAAGTTTAACTTGGCCGGTCAGAGAGCAGAACCAGGACCTTATGGCACATTCACCTGAGTGTAAGTCAAGTCCCCAAATTTCAGACAGATCTGTCACCATATAAAAAAGAGATCTGTAAATCAGGGACACAGAAGAGATATATAATGTGCTGAGTTACCTGTGACTATATATGTGCTCTGTCCCAAAAGGCAGGATGTATTATGAAGATTTTAAATGACATCAGAGGTTTGAGATGATGCCAACACGAATGTATTTCAGCGAGCCCGAGGAACCAGGCTGCTGCAGGGGTGTGCTTGGGCAAGCTCACTGCTGTGGCAGGGAAAAATCAGACCCCCTTATTTCTGACCCTTTGTCCTGGCATCTGGGAAAGAGACCCTTTCTGCAGGAGCTCTAGTCCCTGGCTGCTTCAGAAGGCAGCAGCAATCACAGCCTTAAATCACTATTTTTTTTTTCTCTTTTTCTAGTACTCAACGGGCTGGGGCAGGAGAGCTGCCAGGGCTGGGATGGACACCCAGACAGCTAGAGCATGTGCCGTGAGCATCCGCAGCGCTCTGGGCAGCGCCCGGCAGCACAGCATGCCAGCGCACAGCGAATGTCAGCTATGTTAATACCTTCACCTCAGTCATCTGCCATGAAGGCCGTGGCATAGCTATGCTATGCGACAAGCAACAGTTGGGCTGGTTTTGTCATCACATAGCTAGGGCAGATGATGCAAGGCAAAAGCCTGAGTGTTTCAACATGTAGCCTGTCACTCTGGTCTCTGCTCTGCCAACAGTCAGCTGCAAGCAGTACACGGAAATATGCTTTATTAAGGTCTAACCACCTTGAATTTTAAAGGAAAGGACTGTGCTATATGGGTCTGTGCTACACTTAAGCAGGAGGATGGATGACTCTTCTCCCAGGCCACTGCTACACCCACCAGAGAAGCTGTGAATCCTAAAAAAGTGGGCAAGGGTTGCTGGCAATGCTCAATGCACCACAGTACCATTTTATGCTGGGTGCACATCAGCTGTTCCTACAGTCTTACAATAAATCTATGTCAAAATGTACTGTTAGTGTAGCTGGCATTGCTCAGAGGAGAGGAATAAACTGGATCATTTCACAATTCATGCCCCAAGGAGGGCGTCCAAATGTTGCTATGTGAGCTGTGCCACCATTAATGCCAGTCTCAATTTTTTTTTAAAGCTGTCCTGTAGTTACTGTAAACAGAGGCCCTTAGAAAACTCATGTCACTAGTACTTCGAGATCCTTTGCTTTCTAATGAATAAGATGTAAGATAATGGTTAACCTTTAGGGAGTAATATCAATCTTAGATCTAGAAGCTGACACAGCATGAAACAAATTAACAAGCGACCACATGACAATGGAAAGATCAAATTATCATGCCAGTAGTAATTTGTTTAATTTGGTGTATGGGGTAGGACTCAAAGTTTTAGGTGTATTGAGGAATATACTTCCTGCATTAGTACTGCAGAGCATGGCCCCGTTGGCTGGGGTTGTTGGCTGGAACATGACCTCCAGTAAACAAGCCCCGACACCAGGCATGTATGTCTGAAGTCTTGGTCAACAAATCCTGTTTGGAATCTCATAAGGTTGCCAAAATTTGGAAAAAACCCACCACCACACCCTCCCTCAAACCCTCAATGGAAGTCCAGTTTTTTAAGAGCAAATACTTCAGGTCTCATTGGTAGGAATGATAAATTCCTACCTACAGGGAAAGCTCTGAGTGCTAAGATTCATCAGCCTCTACATCTAAACGGACTTTTTCCCCTCACAGAGCACAGTAATCACCCGACCCCACCAAGGCATGCCCCAGAGGCCAGCCACCTTGCAGGCCACAAAATCCCACAGGCTACTGAGAGGCCCAAAACAGAATGATTTAGGGATTATTTTGGCTGCTCTCAGGAGGTGTTGGGAGGTCAGGTTTACAGTTTGAGGTTTGACACAACAATGTAGGGAGGCGTGTAGTCTCTCCATCTGCCCTACAAGTGACTGGCTGTACGTAAACAATGGCTTCCTTCCCTCCACTGATAGCAGCTCTCAGTTTTCATCCTCCTTTCAATTTAGACTGACTTTAATCCCTTGAGATCTTCCAGACAGACACCCTACATCTCAGTGCAGCAGGATGTGTTTGACCCTGGGGTATAATCTGCATGTTAGATGCACTCTGCTGCTCTGCTCCATCACAAGCAAAGCCAGGACTTCACAGAGTGAAATGCATGGTGTGCCTGGCCAGCCTTGGACAAACCTGGTTGGGTTCAAAGGCAAGCAGGGATGGACAAGTGCTAAACAGACCAAGGCGGGTTGGAGCAGGAGCATACCAGGAGAAAGCCATCCCTTTACATCCACTTGTCCCATCCACGGGACAGAGCAAGATTAAAGCAAAGCAAATGCTCACAGTGAGAGGAACAAAAATCTCCTTGAGGCTAGCGGACAAGGGCAAACTCCAAATCTTGCACATTCCAGTTTGGGTAAAGGCCCTAGTCAGCCAAGGCACACCACAATGCTCTTCACAGCACCCTCTCACCAACCCCCACCGTACCCAAAAGAAACATGACCCAGGTTCTCCCTGTCACAACTTTGCGTGCTAAGGCTTTTGGCACAGATCGTGCAGAGAGGAAACTGAGAGGAGGTTAGAAGCTGCATGTGTATTTTGCTCAATACATAACTTATATTTTTCCTCAACACTCTCCCTTGCTTCCTATTTTTCTGGAAGCCAAAGTGAAGGCTTCAGGCTTCCAACACCTGCATGAGTCTCCCTCTATCCAACAGTGTCAGAAAGAAGACTTCAAGTTTTTGCCTTTCTGAAAGAAAAAACTGCCAGCCGCTAACCTAAACCCTCGCCGTGTGTCAAAGGTGAATGCTATTGAACGGCAGCATTAGAAACCTTGAGTCTGAACCACTTATTGAGTTAGCGTGGAGAGGCTGGGAATGTCATGGGCCAGGCAGTCCTGAAAAATCACCGTGGAATAGCAAAGCATAAGTTACAGAACAGCAAACCGGTTTTGTAGTAAGCTGGAGCTGCTGGCACTTGTTTGCCGTCAGCAGGGAGCTCTGGCTTATGGTGGCCTCTCATAACTTTGTGAATGAGTTGAAAGGGTTATGAATATAATAATTAAAACAAACACAGAGGAGAAAATTCACCAAAAGATGCCATTTTAGGGGAACTGGGTCTGCCTGTGAATTGAGGCTGTCAGTCAACACAGCAGAGGAGAGCATGGAAACATTTTAAAACAACACCCTAACGTTTCACTCTGGCAGTTTCAAAATAAAATGCTTTAGGTTTTCATTTCAAAATTGACCCAGATTAAATAACTAAGCTAAAAAAAGGACTGACCTAAATGAACTGTTTCCTTCTGGTCTTCCTGTTGTGCAGCCATACCAAAAATGCTACATCAGTGCTGCCGCAGAGTGCTCTGGTACAGAAACCTGACCAGTATCACTCTACCACTTTTGGTCCTTTTTCTCCCTGGATACAAGAGCTGTTTTATTTATTTCCAATAACTTATGTTCAATAATAGAGTTTGGAGGATTTTTCACCAGCCTTTTGCTGGTGGACTGAAATGAGTCAAATGCTTGTGGCCAGTGGGGGAAAAGGCAGAAAAGTGGGGAAAAAAGGAATAACAAGAAATTTGTGGGGAAGGAGGGCAAGACGAAAGGTCTCAAAAATCCAGATAAGCACCTAAAGATGTTTGCACATAGTAGCTCACATAAAACTTCATAGCATTTTTAATTTTCTGGCAAATATTGCAGTTTGCAGGCCAGCCCCAAGTCAGGTCTGTCCTGCAGGTCCCTAAACAGTCTGTGAAAACCAATGAGTGCCAGGGATGTGCTACTCCCTGGGGACAGACACAGCGGTATCTAATTAGATAGAGGTGATGCACACTGGTAAAAACAA
This sequence comes from Oceanodroma leucorhoa, assembly GCA_030449065.1. Lineage (NCBI taxonomy): Eukaryota > Metazoa > Chordata > Aves > Procellariiformes > Oceanodroma > Oceanodroma leucorhoa. Next base: position 3,354,058 of record JASVER010000012.1, on the reverse strand, counting down.
GCAACTCCTCACCCTATTGACTTTTCTTCTTTTCTCACCTACTGGGGAGCAAATTCCAGCCAGAGTCCCAGCCCACCCTTTACATTGACAAGTGCCACCACTTTACACTGTCTCAATAGCTGCACCAGCAAAACCCCATTCGGATGAGAATGAAATACAGAAACAGCTCGAGGCAGCTAAATAATATCCTGACACTAACCAGTGGCAAGAATTGAATTTGGATTAAATCTGTAAGGACTGAATTTGAACTTTTGTCAGTAAAGTCACAAAGCAAGCACAGTGAAACAGGTAATACGTGCTTACATTTCTTCATGTGAGTTGTTTTACTGGAACCAGTGGGATTACTTGCAAGTGCGGGAAAATTTTGCAGGATTTGCCATCTCTTTTGTTTCATGTTTTTAGGCACACTGTAAGATTGTCTAGATATTGTAATGAGCTATTGTTCCACTGTTTATTTTTTAGGATGTACTTGGTGATATTTTTCAAATAAACTCATTGTTTTCCTATAAATGTAGAAAATGAGAAATTAAATATCTACTTAATAAGAAGTAGCTACTTTAGAAAGAGAAGTAATCCAGGTAATTTAGTGATAAAACTTCAAATTACTTATCTGCTACTTCTCTCTGGGCTTAGAGAATAGTGCTTGGCATCTGTATTTCACAGGGGATTCTACCAAAACTACCTTATCCTGTCTAATTGCTCAGAAAAGTCTTTAATATTTATGAAAGCGCTCTCTCACTGTAAGAATATCAGCACGTTGCAAGTGATGGATACATTAAATCTGAAGTTGGTAACAGGTTCTCAGGGAAGGCTGCTGTTTTTATGGCTATGCCAACCTCTTCCCAGTATGGTGCCATGACATGAGTTGGCTCTGGGTGAACTAGCTGGTGGCCTGGGAGTTGCGCCTGGTTACTGCTCCCTGCCAAAATAGTCTGTGACTGCCTCTGCACCAAGCTCTGCTCTGATCCAGTATGAAAGATGGATGGATGCCCACCCAGTGCAGCCCCTGTAAACAGCAAACAGATTCCCGGGGAAGATTTTCCAAATGCTGTACAAAAGATTCAGGTACCCAGCTGCTGAAGGAACCTGGCTGAAAAATGCCCACCAAATTTATTTGTATGTATTTAATAAAAGTCACTCATAACAAGCGTTAACTGTTCCCCCTGCCCCGTCTGATCACGATTAGTACACTAATTTTGCGTAGTCATGATTAGGAGTAGGGAAGACGCGTAACAAGCAGGATCTGGGAGGACCTTTTCAGTGCAAGAGGCAGCATAGAGGAAAGATGTCTGTGATGTAAAAGGGTGAACAAGAGATTGAGGAGCATCCATTTGCAATAGCAATTTCACAACATGAGAAAAGTCAAGAGGAGAAGGAAAGAGAGGGAGGGAGAAGCTAGAAGAAAAGGGAAAGTCAGATAAATTCAAAGAGGGAAGAATCTGATCAGGGAAATGGACAAGTCTTGCAGGAATTGCAATGAGGGTGGGTGGACTCTGTTAGAGAAAATAGAGCCAGGCATCCATGAAAAAGGCATGTAGCATCATATAAATGAACCTTTACCACTAAATAAAGCAGAGGAGTGCTGTTGTTCATCCAGCCTTAAATGAAAGAGAGTGGAAGTGACAATTTGCCCTGAACCAGTGCAAAAAAGTTATTGTCATAGACTTTTTGAAGGAAAGGTTTCATGCTATGACTGCATCCTGAGAAACAGCTTAACAAAAGAAAGAGTGGTCAAATGGGTAGTTTACCTCATTTTTCCATGCTGGATTTACTTGCCTTTTCTTCCATATGTGCTCCTCATGGCACTGTCTGCGTTTTTTCCCCTTTTCTCAACATGAAATGCTTGGATGTCTTAATTGCTGGCTTGGAGATGTGCTAAGTTGAAGTTGAGGGCAGCCGCGAGTTGGGCACATCCTGCAAAACAATGTTTGAGTTTCTCTTGTTGTCAGCCACAGCACATCTCCACCATTACATCTGCTACAAACATCCTGGTGGGCCCTGTCAGGGCAATGGCTGGGGAAAAAACATCCCAAACCTATACCCTCTTTTGATTACAATAAAATTTTTTGTGGCTGTGAGAGTGTCTGTATCTTATGACCTTCGCCTACAGGCCAGCAAACAGCCTGGCCCCTACACATGTGTGGCCGTTCAATGACAGGCATGACTGGGTCTGATCCAGCCCCCACTGAAATTGACTGAAGGCTTTCCTAAGCAGCCAGCGGCTGCTGCATTGGGCACATTTTTGTGATGAGAAAAATCTCTTGAGCAGGCAAAGAATGCATTTGTTTTCCCGGAGACTACAGTCTTCCCACCCACGAAGCATCCACACCTTTACTCATACAACAGATAAAAGGGATGAAAGCAAGATGGGGTGTAGTCAGGTTGCTCCATAAAGAAGAGCTTCAGTCTTGCTTTTTGTGTAGATCATCCTATGTCAGGCCACTATTTCACCCAATATCAGTATATCCGATAATGCAGATGTGCTGGTGGTGCCATAATCAACATACTATTTCTCTTAGTCTTTAAAAAATGTGTTAAGCGTATGCATGTTTGTCAGTGGGGTGAGGTGCCCTGTAGAAAGTTAATGAAAGTTAACCGCAATGTGCCTTCCATTTAAGGTTTGCTCCTAAAGGAAAGAAGTGCTGGTGAATCATAGAATGGGAGTGTGAGTTGATGAGAGGTCCAGTCATTAACAACAGAGCGCTGTTCACATCACTTAATAAGCTTGTCATGTGGTGGCCAACCTACAAAGCTGCAATGACAGCTGTACAAGATTCCCTGTAGCCTCAAGGTAGTGCATAGCAATAAACAGGCAGACACCAGAATGGGAGGGAAACTTGCAAATCAAAAGTATTCATTCTGTTTTTACAAGCACTGAATCATGTTCAACCCTCTCTGTTAAATTTTACTCTTTGTTCAGTAGCTAAATACAGGAAAATGCCACCATTTTCAGTGGAATTGCATTGTTATAAGCTTAGAGTTACCGAGAACAGAATTTCACCTTTATATCTGCAACCTTTTATGCAGTAGTCCTAGAAATCATGAGGAAAACCTTCCCTGAAATACCATACTGGAGCCCTCTTACCCCAGGCTGCAAGCATATACATAAAAAAGATCATACCACAACACAGAAAGCAACAATATGCAAAACTGCTTTTTGTGTTGACAGAGGTTTAATGTTGTGAACTTAGTACACCTGTAGGAAAAACGAGCAACTCTCTTCGTTTTGGGAGGGAAGGTGATCTTATTTAAATAATTCTTCAGTTAGAAAGTCTCCTGTAGACTTGATGGTGAAAATTGTTGGCAGCAGCTAATGATTTTCTGTACTCCCACAATAAGCCTGTGGAAAGATTTGGCAATAGGAAGTCTAGTCCTTTCTGAAAACTAAGTCCCCTTAATTTAGTTCATAAAAGCTATCAGAAGATGGAGGCACTCTGCACCATTAGCTGCTTCTGAAACTCTTGGTGAGTGTATACTCACCAATCAAAATTTTTGGAAGTCCCTGTTCCCAAAGTTTCAATGCCCAATAGCATTGAAATATAAATCATGGCAACAGTGCATGCTTTCTCAACAACTACTGCAGATATTTCTATTTAATAAGTAGTTCCTCCTGGTTTAGATTCAGTGAACATTCAAGGTGATCAGGGAAAGTTGGTGCAGGTTTCCATTTTGCTGGAGGGATTATGATGTCTCCCAGCCTGCCAGGATCTAACTGAAAAAAAGTGACGTGGAACAAAGACCTGGAATGAAAGGTGGGATCCCCAGGGAAGAAATCTTTCCAAATCCTCCTGTAATCAGTAGCTTGACTGGTGGAAACTTTTGGATACCCTGGAGCTCTGTTTCTCTTTGCCCCACATTACTCACCATCAACAGCAGAGTGATCTTGCTCTTTCCAGGAGCAAACCCCCTGAAATAAGCTGGCATTGTCATCTTTCTGGGCCAATTTGCCAGTGGATCAATGATAAAATACATTTCACTGTCAATTAATATCGTATGAGTTTCTTGCCCCACAGTGTAACTGAACAGCCCTTAGCCAGAGGTGTGGGGGGTCTGTTGGAGAAACTGCAGTGAATGGGGCAGAGGTTCCCAGACTGAACCTCTGAATGCTACTTGCTGCCTGTTCATCTCTGAAAACATACAACTGAAGAGTGTTCAAAGGTGCTTCTTCCCTGGCAATGTCTCACGCCAAGTGCCCTCAAGGGAAAGCATTTGGGGAATCCTTGGATCAACTCTGATTGCAGCAGCACAGCACATCAAGCTTCAGAACAGACCACACAGATGGATAAAATGCCAGCAGAAGGAAACCCATGAAAGGAGACTGCTTACTGAGATATCGTCAGAAATCACTGTTTCAAACATCTGAAGGCCTGCTCTAATGCCTACTGAACTCAATGGAAAGAATGTCACTGGAAGAGAGCCCCTGGTTTTTGAACCGTAGTCTTAAAATAAGCACATTTTGTTTAGGTTTATTTATTTTGTCTTTGAGAGCTGGCAACGGCTTATTTGCTTGAAGCTAGCTATGTAGAGTTTGTGAGATTGTACGCAGCTTTGGCATGCTGGGGCTGCAACTTAATCCCCTCACAGAGCTGTTCTGCTACGAGACTACATTATAAGTCCTTTATTTTGCTCTGCCCCTTTAAAAAACAGAACTGTCTCCTTATCTGTACATTTATCTGACTTTAAGGTCTTGTGACTGTGAACACTGCTAAGAACAAAAAAAGTGTTAACATGGACAATCAAGGGAAGGGAGCCTTTGTGCCTTACAGTGAATCCTAGGACTCCAATGAAAGTGGTTGCAGCTTATTTGGATTTCTTTAAAATCTGAAGAGCAGCTGTCACCCGGTTTGGTTTCATTCCTTCCTCTGTGGAGTCTGAGAAGGGGTAACGTGCCAGCTAATATCAGGAGCACATCAGCTCTTACGTACTATTTCCTCCTGTGCCCCTTTAGGGCAGTTAATGAAAAACCACTGAGAAGTTACATCTCTCACCGGGGGTACTAGAAATCTTCCATTTACCCAGGCAGGCCAAGGAGAGGGCAGTCTCTGGATGTGGCAGACTTGCTTCCCTTCTGAGCTCTCTGAAAGCCCTTCCCTGTACTTACCACACAGCTTTGCCTACGGAGTCCATTATAAGTGGCTTACCCGTGGTGCAGAGGTCGGCTTTTACTATCATCTGATACAGTCCACCAAAGTTACATAGTTACAAAGTTATATAAGTCTTATTTTTTATATATATACATATATATATATATATATATATTCTTGTCCAGCAAATAAATGACTCTCTGTGCAAACCCATCACTGTTCAGGAGTCTGATAACAGAAGCTGCTCCAGAGGCAGTGCCCGCTCCCAATGGGGGATTTCTCATGTTCCCAACCACTTTCAAGCTCCTGGAACAGTTTAGGAGGTCCAGATGCATATGAAGGTATGACTTTAAGAGATGAAGACTACATATATTCAACTCAAAAGCCACGCTGCTTTTAGGAGAGCATGACAGAGTGGTTAGTGTTGCCTTCTGATCTGCACGTGAGTGCAGAAAAAAGTGTCAGGACATAGTTGTCTTGACAGTGTCAAGACAACTGTACACTCATGCACCTGCAAGAAGTGACAGGAGGGGGACAAGAGAGACACAGAGATCAAGGAACGCACATCGGAGCCAGACTAGGTAAGAGAGTAAAAAAGGGGGAACATCAGTGAAGTGGCAGTGATGCATTTCTGTAACTGTTTGTTCCTAGAAATTGTGTTGCCAGCCTCTGGGGTTTATGCACTCTACAACTCTTTAGCAAGTTTTTGCTAATGATCTGAACAGTTTACAATTTAAATGGTATATAAGACATTACTGATCCTCCCTTCAGGCTTGGGCAATGACACAAAAAGTGGCAGTAATTTGCCGAGGAAGTTTGCAAGACGGCAGAGAACTCAGCATCAAAGTGGCTAAACTCTACTCTAGCTGCTCTGAGAATAAACCAGCTTTCTAGAGCTTGACTCTTTATGGCTGAATGGGCCAAATATATGCCAAGTCTTTAAGTTTGCTTTCTCTGGCTGCTCTTAATAAATGTCTGAGTTTGTTTTCTAGTTAGACCTTCTGAGACTTTTATGATTTTAAGCTAAAGGGCACTTCTATTCTGTCTTCTTCCAAAAGGCAGTACAGGATGAGCTGATGCACATCCTTGAAGATCAGATGTGAAGCGTGATGAAAATCCCGCCTTGGTTCCCGGGCAGCCAGCAGAGTGAAGAACGACTAGAGTGGAAGCAAAAGTTCCCCCCAAATGCAAATTGATCTGCGGCACTACAAAGTAGGAGGCAATTACTGTAAAAGACTGGAATTCTATCTATTAATTTGCTTTTGTTTGCTTGTACAAAGTAGGTTGTTTCTTTATTCCCTTTTATTCCCTTTCAAGCCAGAGAATAAATTTGCTGCGAGGCTGAACATATGAGCCTTTGAAAAAAGCCCTCATACCTAACAAAACACAACTGTACCTTATACACGCATGCAAAATAAAAGATATTCAATTACTTTAGCTTCATTTTTCTTTTGTTCAGACATTTCTGTGGCATTCAGTGGAAAGACAGCTGTTGTATGGGAGGCACAGTAAATGTTAATTAAATAAAATATTAAAACAGTCTGCATCAAAGTTGAGTAGAAGTGATCAACAACAGATTTCCTTCTGTATTACTTAGGAAATTCGTGCATTTCTGTATCATTTGGTAATAATGCATAATGCACGTACTTTATGTGGTATTGAAATATTATGCCATGGCCAATGACATAATATCATAAGAAAAACCTCAAATAGCATTTCCAGAGGGTAGCAGTTAGCCAGTTATGTCTTGATATCAGAGCCTGGACAGCAGCCCTGAAATTGTCTAAGTTGAGGAATATGTGAGAAAACCCACTTTGGTCAGTATCCTAAATAAAAGTCAATATTCATTTATATATTTTTAATAAGTTATGGTCTGCTTTAAGTTACTTGCTTAGGTCAGCTTCATTAAAAGCCTACCTACTTCGGTGCTGTTTAATGTTAGTCACCAGATGAGAATGACTTTCCTGGGAATGGAGGTGTGGTTTTAGCAACTTCTTTAGCACTTCTACGTCAGTGCAGGAAAAATATTTTTGTCCTTTCTGAACCCTTTAAGCAACATGTGCAAATGATGACTCTTTCACATGCATTCAGATTCCCTGTATTTAATGATGGAAGGAGGGAAGAAGGGATTTTTCATAGGGTTAAACTGTACCTTAATCACAGCCAGATGCCTGGCTGCAAAGGGTGTTTCAGAGGAGCGGTACCCCGGGAGCGTTTTCACAGTTGCAGGGAGATTGTGTGCACGTGCACGTGTGTGCCAAACAAGCAGTAATCTAACACTCGCCCTCCAAGGAAAGAGTCAGTCTGCTGTTCACTGGGGAGGGAAACCTGATAACAGATCCCAAGGAAACCACAGTGAATATTACATCTTTCATGTAAGTCTTTATGGAAATGGTCAGCTACGAGGAGCTGGCTTACACGGTCCTGTTGTTGACAGGGAGGCAGGCGTTCAAGCTTGTGTAGAAAAGAATTGCAAGAAGTAGTAGTGGCAGGGAACGGCTGTTGCTGAGGACCCGACCTCTACATCATATGTATTTCAGGGAGGTTTACCTCAAATTAGTGCTAGTCTGGCCCAGAGTGCACTTTGCATTTTAGCTTAATCTGAAAGTCACTCTGTTCACGTGTCCTGCAAGTGCTACACGGTGTGAGTCAAGGGTCGGTTGGGGGAATGGGTAGGAGGTTTGCTTCAAAAGCACACTCCTGATTCACACTGAAGTACAACTGGGGATGCGTCCTTGGGCGGTTCGACATCAGATACACTGGATGGAATCGAACACTAGGATAGTTTGGCAACTAGCTGAAGCTATCCCAGGGCTGTTAACAGCTACCCTTGGGAACCTGAGGTAATAGATAAGTTCCCAGAAGACTGGAAAAGAGGGAAGCCAACTCCAGGATATCTCTGATGCTTTCCTGGTCCATCTGCCTATGAGCAGGTAGAAGTTAAGATGGCATGGAGGAGCAGCTAACAAGGACAAAGGAAACAAGCATCAGGTGTGATGCCCCTGTATTGACTCCTTGGGAAAGACACAGCACTCTTACTGATGCTACTGAAACAGTGGAAACCACAAACACAAGACAAGTCTAAAATCCTAGATGATCTTGACCCAGTGAGAAACAGTGTGAATAAAGAGGGTGAAATTCAGTCAGTGCGAGTTCAAGTTCTTATATTCAGTAATAATCAGATACACAAATACTGGCTGGAGAAACACTGGCTTGGCAGAAGTTCTGCAGAGGAAGATATGGGGCTTGTAGTCCACACGGTATATGGCTACAGAAAAAAAAAATGCTGACTGTCATGGGCAAGTCACACCACATAATCTTTCTGTTCAAGTTGGTACTGACAAAACCCCAGCAGGAACGCTGTGCCCTCCACATTTCACCTTAGTTCAAGAATGTGGGCAAACTGGAGAGACCAATGGAGAAGGCCTTGAAAAATGTGGTCTGTAGGACAGATTCAGCTGGGCTTGTTTCTCTCAATGAAGAGCTGCTACTTGTCTTCAAACCTGTCACAGGCTAGCAAGTAGGAAGGGAGTAAGCTGTGCTCCGTGTTCACTGTAGGTAGACAGGAGTGATGGTCTTCGACTGCAGGTAAGGAAACTTAGGCTAAACATGAGGAAAAACTTTCTACAGTTTAGGATAATCAAACACTAGAATAAACTGTCTAGGGAGGCTGCAAACTCACCGTCACTGGAAGTTTTGAAGAGCAGGAATGCTTGAAATACTGGTCCTGCCCATTGATATAGCTGGTCCTGCTTATATTTTAGGGATGGAAGTGATGACCTCCTAGGTCTCTTCCAACTCTCTAGCTCTGTGTTTCTATCAGGAGGCACAACCTAGCCAGCATTTCCCTCCACATAGCCAGTCTGTGTTGTTGGCCAGCCTACACCCAGGGGACAGTTACCATGACTGGGTGTCCCGGCTTCAGGAAAAAAAGGCTTATTCTCCACTTTGGAAGGCAGGACACTGCTCTACAGCCCACGTCAGATTGCAGTTCTTGCTGTGGTGTTGGTACCACATCTGGAATCTTCAGATATCACAAGACAGCCGCAAAAAAGCCACAGGACAGGCTTCGAAGCATGCCTGGAGAGAAAAATATTTTAAAGCCATTCTCCATCATGATGCAAGAAAAATAAATCATTGACCATTCTTTGAAAAAATAATAATCTTCTCTTCATAATGTGGTGCTTCCAGAGGAACACGAAACACTTATTTTTACAACAGGGTTACAAAACCTGAAATGCTGTGTCAGTTACATAGCATTGGAAAAAAAAAAAAAAAAGAAGAAATAAAAATGTGAATTACAAGCTGCCTGTGCTTTAGAAAGAGCAACTCACTGTGTGCAGAGTAGTGATTGCGCTTGCATCTCTCAGCTATTGCAGGATATTCCTGCCAAGGTGTAGCAACTTAGAAGGAGCCTTTGATAATCTAATCTCTCTCCTTCCCTGCCCACCACAGTCTTGCAAGTGCACACTGTGTGGTGCAATTTAATTGCTCCTGCAGCAGCATCCACCTCCACAAGCACCTGGCATGACATCTTGCCACAATATTTTATCCATTTAATTTGTCCACTTTATCCATTTAATTTTTATTCGTCTCCACTCCATGCTCACAAGACCTTCAAAGGGAAAAAAGCTTGATGTGATTGATTTCTACAAACTGCAGCTCAGGTAATATTTTGGAAAAGGCCAATGGTATGCCTGTGTTCATGTATCCAAGGCAGATGCGAACAGTAACCTATCAGCAGATCTGACATGTAAAGAATAAGGGTCAAAAGAGCTTAATGGATAGATCTTAGCAGCAATTTTTCATGACATTTTTTTTCTTCTTAGAGAAGAGAATCTGGCCTTTTTAAAGGTTGCATTTAGGGCATGGCATTCTTGTATTGAGTTGTATTTAGCCTGACGTGACAAGCAGTGCACTCCTCAAAACAGAGGCAAGCCAAACACTCCCCGTAGTAAAAAATGAATGAATATGTCAGGAAAGTCCATTGCCAAATAGTCAGAAAAACTTTTGATGAGCATCTGCACACAGAGTTTGTGTGACAAGCTGGATGCTCCGCTGAGATGAGAGCAGCACGCAGGCTGTTGTACCGCTGCTAGCAATGACTGCTCTTCCCTTTCACCTGGCAATGCCCAAGTCCCCTGATCCGGTGGGAGCCGAGTCAGGTTCTTTCCAGGGACCGAGCAAGTTGCATCAGACTGTGCCTGCAAGTTATTTTCCTCCTTCCCCCCTCCCCACCTTCCCTTTACTCCCTCCCAGGTGCTGTGTTTCTGCTGCAGTCCATGGGCACAGGCTGTGCTCCTGCCTCCTGACACCTCGTATCACTTACCTCTCCCCGGGCACTAACCTTTGCAACCTGGTGGGAGGGAAAGGGCAGGGCTACACATCCTCCGTGGCACTGCCAGCTCCGCAGCTGTGCCAGAGACTCTGTTGGGACATAAGCAGCAACCAGCTTTTCCGACATGACACGCAGCTACGCTGGCTACAGCCGCACGAGGCTGGGAAGGGTAGAGCTATCCCTTTTTTCATTAAGCATATTTATAAACATACAGTACACAAGCATTTTTCCTTTCTTCACAGTGATGGATGATTATATGTCTATGAAATGTTTTCATTTATTTGGCGCCAGAGTAATGAAAATCAGTTGAAACTGTGGCGATGAAGGGGAGGAAAACAAGTAGGCGTGGGATTGACTGTGCCTCTTGCTCCCTGGGCTGTCCAAGGGTAGTAGCTGGCAAAAGTGCACCCCTTGCAGATGAACATCTTATTCAGCTGGTAATTGTTCCCAGTTGCGCTCATGGCCTCTGTCCATTAAGGATGTAGCTCTGCATAACTTTAAAAGCAATTGACTCCGCTCTGGAAACGCTGTGGGAGCGTCTGAGCCAGCATGTGCGTGACTCCGCTTAGGCAGAAGAGAACTGGTCCCAGAAAACCTTTGTGAATGAAATTTTCGTGCTTTCATGTCTGCCCCAGTGCAGATTCTGGGTCAGTCCTTCTGATCTCAAACATCCGGTTTAAACGAGTGTTTTCCACTACATAGATACAGAAATATTTCCATTATAAGCCTGTAATGGCTCTGCATAGGCAAGCAAGGGGTATGAGGGAGTTTAGGAGACTGTGTCAAGGACGCCAATGTAAAAAGAAAAAAAACCCTCAGAAACCAAAAAAACCCCAAGTTTCTCTGCTTGTCAGATAAAAAACCAACAACATTGTATGTTCGTCTTCTCAAAGCCAGATGGTAAAGATTTCAGCGACGATGTTTCTGTTTGCATTTCTCCCCTCCTCCTTCCCCACATTTTCACAGTCAGCAAGGACCGGAGCTGGCTGCATGTCTGCAGATGGCTGCAGAGGTGGCCCATGCTGCTCCTTCCACAGGAGCTTCCCGGGGCATTCCCCGCGTCCTCCAGAAAAAGACGCCATCCAAGTACTCCACCTCTGACATTACGCACGAGCTGGTCACTGGCTGCATTTGCAAATAACGTGCCTGCAAACCACAGGCTTGATTTAACGCCGAAGAGGCTCTGTCTGCTTCGGCTGGTGTCCGGGGCGTGCGTGAAGCTGTGTAGAGCAAGCGGCAGGGCACGGCGGCTGGTTGCAATGCAGTGGGTGGTTAAAGGGGGCTGCAGGTACCGCTTGCCTTTTCTCCCATCAGAGACTGAGCAGTTTATCACCTCTGAAACGTGCCTGCTCTTCAGCAGTGAAAAGTGAAAGCTAAACAGCGGCTTGACGTACAACATCATGATTATTTGAACCACATGGAATCAGCACAGAAGAGTTGGAAATTCATTGTTCTCCTATATTAAAAAGAAAACAAAACAAAACCAGCAGTTCAACCACTGATGTCAAAAAGGTTTGAGGAAAATACCTATTCTCTCACTCCCAGTCAGCTTTTTTTTACTAGGCCCTGTGGAGCAGCTTGAAAACTACTTCAACTTCCCTCCCTCAAAGCAGAGTCATTCCTCTGAATCTTCTCATTAATTTTATATATATATATAAAAATCAAGTCCCCAAACCCCCTGAACTGGCTCTTGTCTACTGTGCTCACACCTCACTCTGCATTAGTAGACATCATTGAGCATTTCCATACTTTTTTATTAATGGAACAAAACTACATCTCTGAAAAGCAGCAGGAGCTCGGTGCTCACGGACGTCACTGCCAGTGCAATGGAAACAATTCTTCTGGACAGACCAGTTGCCCTGCGGCCATTCCCCGGATGAGACCGGCTGCCTTCGCAGCGGGCAGGTCTCGGAGCGCATCCCCAGGGCAGCAAGGTGGTCCCACTGCAGGAGGGTGGCTCAGCAAGCCGGCGGGGACCAGGCTCCTCCCAGGGTGGCTGTACGGGTCGGAAGCCGGCAGGCTGTGGAGTCTTCTGTATTTGAGCATGCCTGCCCACAAAACACTCCGGAAAAATCATGTTTTTAAAAGAGGGAGAGGGGGAAGAGGGGAGAAAACGGCTTTTGAGACCAGTTGCCTTCTCACTTCAGGAGAATTCAGTAAACAATCTTAATTTCTGGGTAAAACTTGCTTCCCCAGAACATGTCATGTCATCTCACTGTGGCCACTGCACTGTTTAAGGCTGATTATGGGGCTGCTGCTGCTGCTCCGGGAACCTTGTTAAAACAGCTGGCAAACATCCTGCTGTTTTACTGGCCAGTCTAAGAGATGGCTAAATAATATGGGATAATTAATATGGAGGGACTTTTTTAACACCTGATATTATTGGCTAGTAGGACGGATGACCATTTGCAGAGAATTGACTATACTTCCTCTTCAAGGATATATTAGACAGCATATGTGCTCCAGAGGCTCCAGCCCAAGATGTTTTTCCTTTTGATAGACTGCCTCTTGGCAGACAAGCAGGAGCACTGACTTCTGGGGACTCCAACTGCTGTCCTCACAGCTTTCAAAAACTATTCAGGGTGACAAAGCTGTGGGACACACAAGCAGCATCCTTATTGACTCCACTTGTAACTATCTCATCTTGTCAACCTGCAAGGTTGAGCTATTTGCAGACATGAAAAGAAAATGAATGTTACCCAGCTGGTAATCTAGAAGTAAATTATCTGTCTATCCATCTGTCTATCTGCGTAACAGTAACTGGTTAACTTAAGGCACCCAAGATCTAAAAGAAGTTTCAGTTTGTCTATTGTACAGCCAAATATAGTGCCTGCCTTGTTAGATCAGTTTTAAAATGTGAATGAGTCTGTGTGTGTGTGTGTGTGAGACAGAGAGAGAAAGTGAGAGTGGGAAACGAGGCAGGCTCCTAAATCTGTCAAAATACAGTATGATAATGTCAACACATTTAACAGACCACTTGACAGTGGACTGCCAAGTTCGTTCATATGTTTACAGACATACATTCAATTTATTTACATTCCTCTAAATCCCTTCTCCTACTAAATATAGATGGAATAAAAAAGACCACAGCAGTAAAAATTAAGACACAGGAAAAGAGGACTCCTCTGGAGAGTCTGGTATTCAAAACAGCAAGATTTCAGTCTTCACCAGTACATGTTAAGGCACAGAAACATCTGTTTCATTCTCCCCATGATGGAGCTGGAGCAATTACTTGGGAGAAATCCCCCACACGGCTAAGGGCAGAGCCTGGCTCTCCCAATGCTTGCGCCAAAGCCTTCTCGGCTCCCCTGAAAATTGCTCAGGCTTGCTCGTCTGCTGAGAGTTTGAGACCTACCGAGGTAAGTGGCATTTATTCCTAGGCGCTCAGGGAAGAGGAAGCTGAAAAAATACCTACGTGACTTTGCCGCAGAGTTCAAAAAGACTCAAGGTCTAGACTGCAGGCAGAAAACACGCTGCAAAAGCTGCATGTGACTTCTTTTGAATATCACTAAAAACTTGCGCTCTCTGTTTCTGCTTTTTGATCTGCTCTGCATTTCCTTACATGGCCCATGAACAGGCCAGCTCTCCACCAGCTGCCATCCCCTGGAGCTCTACTTTGGGATAGACACAAAAGGATGCCTGTGCACAAGACAATGGTTAAAATTTGGGGGTTTGTGTCTTATCTGCATTTTTTATGAGACAGACAGAAAACAGCACTTGCTGTGCTGACTTGCAAGTCTTTTAACTGCTCTGTCTTGGTTCCTCCGCAACTTAGATAAGGACAGCAAAATGCTCCTGCCTTGTACAGGAAATACATCCATATTCACCCGGCAAGTGCTACAGGTGTCAAGTATTACCTGTCAAGTAATTAATTTTAAATGTTATATACGTAATGTTTACAGCAGAGGAAAATACTGTGGGGGCAGAGTTAACTGCAAAGAGTTATCACAGCTCTATTGGCAGTATAACAAATTATTTCAGCTATGGAGCTGCGTGGGTATGTTTCTTCTGTGGTGCACTAGAGATCTGTAAAGTCAGGTTAAAAGCACACAGATTATCCTTGATAGTTTAAGTATTTAATTAAAACCTGCATTTATAAGCATCTAATTAAAACTGCACCTTCAATATATTCCATCAGTATTACGGACATGCATTACTTCTCCAAAAGCAACCTACCTCTTCCTTACCCTACCTCTCACACGGGGGTACGTAGATATCTGTTGGAGACCCAAGAACATCTACTGTTGGAAGACCTGGAACATTTTAACATTTACAGATAATTCTGTGTGTATCAGAAGACAAATGGCTCCCAACCTGATGGTCTGAGGGAATGCAAATGCAGTCAGCTTAAATTTCATGAGTAGTGGGATAAGGATGAAATCTGAGTCAGAACTTTTAAACTGCCTTGTCTTGTGGACCTAGTCAGATACTTAACGTTATTTGGACATGACTGCTGTGACTAAATTTCTTTCTTATGGTGGCTCTTAGGAAGAGAGTGTTACAGAGGGAGCATCTGCCGCAGCGCTGCCTGCTCTCAGCACACAGAAAGCGTGGGGTCCAAAGGTGGCCACAGACAGCACACAGCAATCCTAACACCTAATGGTTGCACATGACTTCCAATTTTTACAAAATGATTAAGTAAGTCTCTCCGCATCTTTGTGAGATATATAAAAATTATCTCGCCTGGAGAAAAAGACGTGATTAGCTAAAGGCCAGAGGGAGGCTCGTGTTTGAACTCTTTAAACAATTACTGGAATTAAAGCAGCCTCCTAAGTGCCAAAATTTTCTTTTAGATGCCTGGAGCTCCTAGGAAACCATGCACTTCTCTTACAGTGAAACTTTACGAAAGCTGTCACCAGTGTGGAGTAGTCACTGCTGAAATGGTGTTAAAGACAACTATTTTGAACAGTTCTCATTTTGCTTTTATTCTAAGGCAGCCATCATGTTATGTTTAAACTGCAGGCAGGAAGTACTACTGCTGTAAACCACTTCTGTTTCCCTGCAATTATAAGCTGCAAAGACTCTCTCCTTACACATCTGTAACCTAGAAAAGTCCTAGCTGAATCACCGGTGCAGCCTTATGAATTTGTTTTGCAGAGCTGTTGGCATTTGAACATCAGAGCAGAGGAGAAACTACTGACTAATGTGTCCTTTCATGACTGACCTTACACTGGCATACCTGGTTGGTTATTTTTTCATACTGACGAAGCAGTGGAAAGCCAACAGGTTTTAGGCTTTCAGGACAGAATCAGTTAAAAGAAGTGCATTATCTGACTACAGCACATGGCTTTCCCATTGGTTAATGATGTCCCCCATCTGTCCTGAGCTACCTCAGTCTCTCTCGGTGGTGGAAGCCGGGGCCACCACTGCACAGCCATCACCTGTGGAGCCTCCTCATTGCTAACAAGAGCTGTGCACCAAGTCCGCCGCTTAAAGCAAGTGCTTGGCTGTTGTAGCGCTAGGGCTGGCTTGTTTTTAAATGACTGTGACTTTAGTTATTGCTTGCTAGACTTTTCCATGGATAGGCTCAGTCATTCCACTGCTCTCAGCCCAAGTCTTTCCCTTTGAGCCTCCGACTGGGCTTAAAAAACTGAGCAGTGCCAAACGCCCCATGTTTCTCCCCAGAACTTGCAGGGCTTGAAAAATTAAAATACTTTTGCTGAGTTTTGTAAGAGAGGAAGGTGTTTAAGGGGGGAGAGAAAGGTCTGAGTTAAGGAAATCCCCTCACAGATCCCTTGGAGCTGCCACACGTTTTAGGGACCGAGGTGTCCCCAGGTGGAGGATATATCCACACTCCTGTGAACAGCACCTCTCCAGCTAACCCAGAGTTTGGAGCTGGTGCTTGTTAGTCCCTTACAACAGAGCTACCACTGAGGGCAGGTGCAGACCTTCAGCCTTGGTCCGAAAAAACTGCTTGTTTGACCCCAGCAAGGCAAAGTCTTTCCATTAAGCCTGGCTGTGTGCCTCCTTTCCCTTATTGACCTGAAAATAAGAAGTTATTCCATAACTGTTTATTATGGTTTTCCATTCTGCAAGGCCTCTTGCTGAATGCCTCTTTCCTCCAGCTGTCTTGTCTGGTTTCCCATCATTTCCCCAGTACAGCCCCCAGATCTTCCCCAGCTCTCCATCTTCCCCTCCTCCTCCATCACCAGCTTTTATTTCTATGTCCCCTAAGCATCCTCACCTTCGCACTACTTCATCTCTTGTCCCCAGACTCAATGCCCTCAACTCCCTCCCAGGTGCTGTTCGCCTCCCATGTCCCCTGCTGGGGGCTGCAGAGGGGACAGCCGGCAGCTGTGGCTGCACCAGAGCCCATGGTGTTTGGGCTCCCCAGGTAGGCATGCTATCTTGCCATTATGTAGGTGTTTCTACTTGCCATCAAAATTTTGGCTGAAGGTAGCTACCTCTCCAAAAGTTATTACAGGGGAACAAGAAGAGATCATGTGGCTGGGCAGGTATTGTTTCCTTGGAAAGCAACCTAGAAATGCAGAGTGTTCATCTTGGTTGCCTGTTTATTTTGTTTTTCTCCGTAGTATTGATAAACAAGGATGAAAACACACAACACACTTTGACAAAGAAGAAAAACGTATTTTTCTGCTTTGCAGCAAAAAATGGCCCAATCAAGACGAGTGAAATTCATTCACTTAAACCTGGGCATGTTGTGTCATTTGTGGTGCTCTAACATACCTGCCTGGCTTTCAGCCGCTTCTCCAGAGAAACCCCCACGGGTTCTGCAGTATCAATGACAGCAGGATCAAGCCCTGAGGCAGAATGTGCCCTCTGGTCCCAGGTGATGGGAACGGAGCGGGACACTCTCTAGCCAGTCTCCAGGACTGCATTTCATTGTGCCCTTCTCCCAGCCTGGGAGATTTCTTCTGGCTGTGTAAAAGCTAAAACCACTAGCATTTAGTTACCTGTTTATTTGGTGTCATACATTTGCATTCAGTATCATCTCCTGGTAAAATCATCTTTATGTTCTTTGCTTTTTTGACCTTGTTTGTATTTCTTCTTTCACCCTGTTCTCTGTCTTACTTTTAGATTCCTTTCCCTATGCAGTCCTCTCAAATATATCCATTTGAGTGAGCACCACAGAGACATTACAGGATGGGCAACTTTTTACTTTCCCGAGGCTTTGGTTCACATTATCCATGAACTTCAGACAACCTCATTATACTGTACTTTGCCTTTGAAAGATCTGTTCTGCAACCAGAAAGCTATTTACATAAAAAAGGAAGGTTATCTTATACAAAGCGCAACTATATCACTTATATACCAACACACACTCCATGTGCTAGACAGGGGCCAGAAACCACGTATCTGAAATCTCTACAGCAGAGGAGTATTCCCGTCTGTGTGACTGCTCCAGGGGTGAACCCTTGCTTCTGGAATTTGCTTCCTCCAAGAGTTTGCCAGAGCTAGCCTTCGGGAGTCTGGAGGGCACCGTGGTGGGGAAGCTTGCTTTGGCAAGCCCCTGGGCTCTGCTTAGCACATTGTTATGGGGAGACATACAAAATCAAGAAAAGAAAGGTGGTTGTTGGGCCAAAGTGGAAGTGGCTGGGTGTTATTCACTTAAATTGCCAGAACATATTTTTAAATATGGAGAAATGCCCAGAAATGGTCTGTTCTGTGCAATGTAAAGGTCCTACCATGAATATATATGTGTATGTATAAATATACATTCATATACATATATCCTTTCCTGCTCCCTGCCCACCTCCTCCAAAAATGACTAAGAGTGCATGAGAAGGAGAGAGCATTTTTGTCTCATGCCAGTTGATCCACGTTAATTGATACAAAACTCCAAGATCAGATCTTTCGTACAGAGAAGTGTGCTTTGTCCTCTGAGTCACCTCTTGGCTGTCAGCACCAGCTTTGTACCTTGTGGTCTGATGTTCTTCTCTCTCTTCAAATATCTGCTTTTTTCAATCTGTACCCTTCCTCACTTCCATGCCCTCCAAGTTCCTGGAAGCCTGTTTCCTCTGTCTGGCAAACCTTTCTGCTTATTGCCTGGGCCATATCCTTCGTTTTGCATTGGTAGGATCCTACTTATGGTTAGCTGTACTTCACAGGGTCCTGTTTCTCCAAATTCTGCCTTTATTGTTCGCATCACTTCTTTCTCTATCTTTAGGCTGAGGGGAGCATATTCAACATGAATTTAGTCAAAAGAACTGGGGCAAGTTATAGCACCAATTAATACGTGTCCTCTCTGTTTCCAGGTCCATTTTCAGGATGCACGTTCCCCTTCTTTGCCTCCAGTTTTTCTTCTACCTATCTCGCTTGCTTGTACAACAGTAGGAGCCAGCATCCTCGGGAGCAATATCTGGGGCCCAGCATCTACAGGAAGAGAAACAAAGTCGAACCTGTACTGTCGCTGCATGAGACAAATCAAAGGGTTAGAAAGAAGGAAGCACTCACCCCCATTTTACAGAGGGAATGGAGGCAAAAAGAGAGGAAATGGCTTTTCCAAGGCTGAATGGGAAGCAGCCTGACAGGACTTTTTACAAGCTAGCAGTGAAGCAGACTGCTGCCCATCTTGCTTGGCTTCCTGTTTCTACCTAAAGCTGTGACAGACTCCCTGGGTTACCAGGCCATGCCTCGACGCTGTCCAACCCCCACATTTGGACTGAAAAGCTTCCCATCAGATGTGTTCTTCTTATCTTAGCTGTCTTTTGTTGTTGCTGCTGCTGCTGCTGTGCTTTGTGTTTGAATAGGGTTTGTGCAGCCTGTCTCTTTCTGTGTCCCTGCTGAATGAGTTAAGATGCAAACACAAATATAATGAGGGCCAGAATTTCACAATCAAACTCCACCAAAGAAGAAAGTATTGTTAGAAAGCAGGATGTTTACGCACATATTTGCATGGTCATGATGCAAATGACCTTGAACATTTTGCTTAAGGAAATTACAAATTTCTAGTATGGATTAAAAGCAACGCAGGAGTCAGGGAGAAAAAAAGAAAGAATAATGGATAAATAAAATTCTTTTTAACTAACTGCAGTCTCACGTGTACCCAGGAAGCCATCTTTGCAAAAATGCTGTGAACATTTGCAGGCCAAACTCATTCTGACCGGAGAGGTAATGCTCTCCTGAATCACTTCTGGGAAGGTAAAGGGCCACCCTGGCTCACATCTGAGCAACATCTTGAGCAGAGCGAAGATTCTGCTCAGCATGAGCTACAGCAACAATAATCTGTTTTTAATCTGCTCTCCATCCCACTAATTGAATGTGCGGGAATCTATTACAGCTCCCCAGAGGAGGGCCTGCGAGGACCTCTGCCTCTTCCTCCCACTGCCCCCTCCCCTCTCGTGGAAGCATCCAGCTCCAGCTCAAAACTTTTGGGCGAGAACTCTGTCTACAATAGGCCGAAACTCAACTCTCCCCCCACCCTCAGCTTGATTCAGGATTTAATATGATTCCCTGGATCTATTTCTAAAATGAGGACTTCTTGCCTCAAAGAAGCTTAGGAGGCTCTAGGGTGGTCTAATGGTAGCAGCAAAATAAAATAGCTGTTTACAACAACGCGTGGGGAACACATTTGACCTCTGCAGTATCGTGCCTTATTCCTTAGCTCCCCAGAGATGTACAGACTGGATGCTCTGCACCTGAGAGCGGAGGTGCTTCAGTAGTTGCCCTTCGAGGTGACTCAGTCTGGAAAGTAGCCAGACTTTCTCCATCAAACACACCGCAGTCATGAGGCAAGTTCTCAAGAGAAACAGGAGGGAAAGAAATGGGAAGCAGCTGTACGAGATGGACTGAAACTGTGAGGATGAGAGAGGGAATGAAAGGGAAGACCAAAATCTTTGTGGCTTCCGCTTCCATAGGGTTTGTGGTTTAGACAAATTTTCTTTTCCTACACCTCTAGAGTTATCCAAAACAACAGGTCTGACTTTCATTTAGCAATTTTCTCACACCAAATCTTCCAAACCTCCATGGCTGGGGGAAATGGATGGGAGAATTCCCCGTACTGGCTTCCATTCCTCCTCTTCAACTGGACTTAGTTGGTGCTAATGTTAAGATGTCAGGGACACCTCTGACCATGAAGCCTCCCAGGAACCAGCACAGAGAGGACTGGGACGGGACTGAGGGGTGCCACTCTGGGTGAGACCTGGGAAGGAAGAGGATCAAAAAATCCTGCAAATTGTTTTTGGTGTTTGGCTAAGCAATGTGGGTGGCAACGTGAGAAGTATCCTCTGCTCAGGACATTCATACCTGGCTGAGGCAGTGAGTGCTGAATTCTTGTGGTCTCGACATATTCAGTCACCAGCAGGACTTTGGGCCTATACCACCATAAAACCTACCACAGATGGGTGAATGAAATCTTTATTTCTCCATTTGCCTTTGCATGTCCTGGCTGCTCCTACTGTCTCTTCCTCCTAATCTCCCCTAATTTCTTTCAAGATGACCACAGTCCATAGATTTTCCTCCTCACCCTCACCTGGCAGGTGAGGGACATCTCCATTTCATTTCCTTCCTCCAACATGCTCCTTCCTCCAGAGCTAAGCCCTAAGCACTGGGGAGATAACTGAGGGTGCAGCTATGTGGTCTTGTGAAAGAAAAGGAAGCTATGCCTTGCCTGCATGTTGTACCAGATGGATGCCAGGTAGACATATTAGGGCGGCAGTGAGCCCAACTGAATATATCCTGCCTTGGAGTCCAGTTTATTAGTTTGGGCACAGCACTACACTAATCACGGCCACATGGTTTCTGGTGCACAGTTGGCTTGTGCATACATAACTCAGAGCATGGGCAAACCAAATTGTGTCTGTCTGCAAAAGACATAACCTGAGAAGAGAGGAAAAATACATTAAAAGCCCTGCCATGACTGTATCAAAGACTCCATCTGTTTTCATCACACATCTTACTCCTTTGCTGGATGTTCAGATTATACTACTGACGTATCATTTAGATGGACAGCTTGCTGGAGTCAGGGCTACGTCTCCCACTTCTAGGTGATGTTGAATACATGTCTCTCCAGGTAACAAATGAGGATAACTGGAGGCTGGAGACTGGCAGACTGATGGCGTGTTGGGTTGGTGTTTAGATGTGACATTCAGCCAGAGAGGGCCAAGACAAGGAACTCATAAAAACCCTTCCTGCACCTCCACCAAAGGTGTTACAAGAGACACAGGGTGTGTCCATGCCTCTGCAGCTGCCCCACTTGCATGACAGCTAGATTGGGCCCTTAATGCACCTCTTATGTGTTGCTCACCTTCCTCCCTCTCAGACTTGAAGAAAAAAAGATAAAATCCCTTATTCTCACCATAAAGCATAGAGGATGGAGGAAGCTGGCTGACTGGGTAGATTTTTGAAAAGTGGGAAACTTGGATGCAAGATCTCCTAGGGATAGCACAGATGAAAAGATACAGGAGGCAGGATGTACCTGTACCTTTGCCAGGCTCAACTTTTCATCAGGGAATTTAAAAATCCACATGCACGAAACAAGGAGTAACAGACTCTGCTGAGCGTCAGAAGGCTCCCTCACAGGCTGGGATCATTCTGGGGAGTGATCAGCTCAAAGCTGGTGATGATTTTCTCCTTCCATGTGCCTCAGAAAAGCTGGTAACCTGCCAGTTGGAAAAATAAAGAGAAGATTTTCAAACTGAGGTCATTCCCTCAAGTGGTTGTCAAGGCATGCTGCAGCGGGTGTGCTGCCCTTACATAAGGTATATCCCAGAGAGTCCGTTTCCCAGAAAGTGAGGTGCTAATTAAAAATAGATTCAGGAAGGCTAAGTCTCTACCCCGCTCCCAGCAGCAGATTTTACATCTCAAGAGGAGGACTTCAGCTGTTCAGCAAAATCCTGAAGGCATCAATTTTTGCCTTAACCTTGAACCTCCTCTCGTACCTGCCTCATGAACTGCTCTTATGAAACTCAGTGCTAGGCTCATTGTTGTCCTCTGACAGGTCCCCCAGGTCCTCGAGGAGGCTCTGCACTGGGGACCAAAACTCACTGCTGGAAAGAGGTCTCCGTCACCGCTGTCCACGTCAGGAACATATGTGACCTCCAGCACACGCGGGGTCCTTGCTGCCCCTCCACGTGTTTGCCGTTGCCCCGTGACATTCCCACCAGCGCAACTGCCCTGCCTGAAAAATCTCCGACAGTTTTCTCTGCTGTTCACTTTCACCTGCCAGATCATCATTCTTAGTGAATGCAATGAGTTACAGTAAATAAAAAACAGCCGCAATTTTATTTAGAATGACTTCTGATGAAAGAGGATCACGGCTAATAAATTGCAGATTGCTGAATGCCAGTGTTGGCTGGTATGCTTTACTAAATAAAAGACACAGTTTAACACTTCAAAAAAAGATCTGTGTTATCGTGAAATGCTGTAATAAAGCGTGACCCATTTTTTACTCCATTATTTATTTTGTTACCATGGACGTCTTTAACTTCCCCGGAGGACAGCACCCTAATCGTTTAAAGTAGGCATTTTCTTTTTCAGACATATGAAAAGCTTTTGTACAGAATGCATTAAAACAGAAAGCGCAGCTGTAAAGAGGAGTCTCTGTCTTAACCTTTACAACTGCTGGATCTGTGTGTTTGTGTTTTATAGGCAAGCCTAATATCTGTGTTGTCCATCAACCTGTAAGGTTGATTCTGGTCAAAGATTTGTTTTTGCATATGAAAGACAGGCCATGGGCTCCTGCCCTCCTTTGGTAGACCTTCTCCAAAACCCCAGTGTTTTGTTGGGCTAACATTTGTGACTTGGATCCTCTCAGTTGAGCTATGGGGTTGTCATCCATCTTCTGATAAAACACCAGAACTATGTCAATCTCTTATATCCATTTTGTACAGAGAGAGTAAAAACAATCTACTCCAGCACTCAACACAGGTCGTCAATGCGCTAGTGGTAGTAGTAACTGTCTAAATAGGCAGCTTTGCTTTGTAAGAGTGTGTTTTCCACTCATTTTAAGGGTCTTGTGTTTGTTTTGAAGACTGGAATTTTCCTGGAATTCTAAAATTTCAACATTTTGAAGAAGACATTTTTCCAAAATTTAAAAAAATTGCTCTTTCTGAGCTATTCTAAATGTGTTCCTACCTTAGATGTGCCTTCTGCATCCGGCACACTCAACCCTTATGTATTTGTCACAAGGCTTTCTCCCTGGAAAAAAAATCAACCAGAGTAAATATTCTGGACAGAACTGGTATTATGTTACCATTCTATGTGACTCCCCATACAGGTGGTACTCCAGAATAAACATCCCCTTATTCCAGAATAGTATTCCCATTTTGTGAGTACAAGTGTTATTAAGAAGTAAAATGATTTTTTATTCCAAAATAGGGTCCACAAAGGAAGCTGCCCTGGCATAGCTGCTAGGGCAAAATTTCCCATGCAGGCTAGCCCTAAACAGTGAATTTACACCAGCTGTTAACATATAAATATTAAAGACCTATTCTTCTGCCATTTCAGCTGTAAAGAATCCAGGTCGGGGTGTATATAAACACTCTATTGATATTCCCTTTCTCTTGGACTCTGGGCACGTATTACCACTTATGCATTGCATGCCTCTCATACAAACTATGACTTTTTGAAAGTACATAGCAAAATACCACAACTGCAGCTTCTAATCTGAAATTAAATCTAATTTCTATCTAATCTAATCTGAAATTTCTAATCTGAAACAGTGGACTTTCACTGTTCCTAGTTAGGAAACTGGCAATACCTGCTGAAAGCCATGTGTTGTTCGCAATATCTTAGTGAAGGGTACTCCCAGAACCACCGTGACCACCTCTAACTTCCTAGTAAGTTGGTTTTGACTCCCTGCTGCCCGCTGGAGCCTTACAGGGTGTGTGTCACACAGTGATGTGTTTTTCGGTGCTCTAAATCAATAGAATTGCCTTGATTATCCTCCCTGGTGGTGGGGAAAGCAGGGTGGTACTAAAAGGTCTGGAAATGCAGAAGGGCACCAGGATTCACAGCACTGAGTGACTTCGGTCACCCCCAGGTACTTGGTCTACTCCTCAGCACTGCCAGCGCCCTCCTCACCAAAGCTGGTTCACGTTCAACTATAGCTCCGTATGTGGAAACCGCCTTTCCTTTAGCATCCACCATATCTCCTAGTAAAAATACTTCTGAGCTGGAGAAGTCCCAAACGAGAGGTGTCTATCCTGAGCCAGTGCTTGCAAAAGTCACACAGCAATTTTATAAAACAGTTTTCTGAACTCCAGGTATTCTGAGACATGACAGTGTGAAAATGGCCTGGTGAAGGTTCCTCCCTCAGTCCCACTCATCCCAGGTTTAGGAATGTTTTAGAACTTAAAAATAATCATCAGCCTACTGTAGTATTCCATTCCTTCCTCTACAGACAATTGCGATGAGGTTGTCCGAGCTTTCCACATCTGCTGCTTGGCTCCTGTAATTCAGGTTTTCCTTAGAGCAAGCTGTCATCACACTCCGATAACTACAAGTAAATCCCCAGTTTGCACTGACTTCAAGAGTGGGCCAGGAGTGTTCAGTGCTTCTGACAACCTTGTTCTTGTAAAACTTACAGATGAATATGGACTTCCAAGAACAGAATACACTATGCCTCTTGTGAGCAATATAATACATAATTTCCTTACTGCTGGAAATAAATAGTTTCATACTGTCACTCACTATAAGGATATCATCAGCTGCAAATCTCAGCTGTAAGGGAAAACCACCTTAGGAAAAGCAAACAGGTGATTTTTAGCTTTAGACTGAATCTGTGGAAACTATTGAAAGCATTCATCTGTAACGCATTTCTTTTCTCCAAATCCCCCTGACAAGGAATTCCAAATTTAGCTCTCTGCAATTTATTGGAAGGTAGGAATAGAGGTGTACTTGACTGCAAGTAAAATACTGTGTGGTATCAAGCTGTTTACTCAATCGCTGCGTCTAAGTATTACAAGATGCGTATGAGTGTAAGGCAGAGCAATCCCTGCAAAGCAGCCTGCTCTGAGGGCTCCCTCGGAGGTTTTTATGATGTTACTTGCGCAGTGATGGTCACGGGCAGCTGCCCGCGTTGGAGGGATTTCTCTTTTACGTGCACTTTGCTAACTCCGTCTTTACAACGCAGCTTGAAATGTCTCACACAGTTGATCTTTGCACATACAGGGCTGTGATTTTTTAATTCTCCCTCCACATTCATTAGACAGTGCTTAACCTCCGCGAGGAGGAAGCTGGGGCAGGAATAATTGCTCCGAGACAGAGAATAATTAACTGAGTGTCTCAGAGGCTGCGGTGGGTCTGGGTTCCCAGCGCTCGATAGGAGGTGAACTGAGCATAGAGCAGCTAGGAAGTTCTTAAAATTTTTTACTATCCTCCCCAATTACATGACCGAATCTGCTAACGAACTATCCCATTAAAACAGAGAGGTGATCCACTCTTGCGCGGGGCTGTCTGCCAAAGAGTTCAAGTTGTTAGAAAAACTGAAGTGGTGCTGCACTCCGCGCTATTAACGTGCCAAAACAACAACAACAAAAATCTTTTCTCATGGTTCAGAATATTAAACAGACACAAATAACTTTCATTAAAAAGCCACATTTTCTGTACAGAATTTTCCCTGGAGAGAGCAACATTTCTTTTCGTAAGCAGGATGAATTTTGCACTTCATTAAATGCCTTGATCTTTTCATCACATTAGCCTTTAATGCGACAACATAATCTTTAGTTTGTCTGGATTAACGATTAAAACAAATGTGGGCGTTTGTGTGCGCATATGCGTGTCTGCGGGTGTGTACAAAATCCTTCGCTAGTCTTTAAAAAATGAAAGGCGATGAAACGACCCAATGTCCTTACCAAAGGTATTGGTTTAAAATAGATATGTACGCACTTTTTTACTTGGGTTCACGTTAAGGTCTCAAAGCTGTTGCTGGGCCTCGTACAACCCCTCAATGAGACCTTTACGGCTCCATTAGCTGATGCTGACGACTGACGGGGGAGAAGGAGGGCTGAGCCCGAGACATCTGCCGGGGCTGCCCTCCCCAGCTCTCCCTCGCTCCCGCCGTGCGGATGCTGGGCAGGTTCAGGAGCTGGCTCCTGCTCTCAGGAAAGGCAAATTCATGGAGGATTCGTCCGAACCCATCTGGCCGCTAATTGTGGTGTTTCTGGTGCTGATTGACCGGGAGTGCAGCTGTCCCCGCGGCGGGGCAGGAGGTACAGCTGTGTGTGGCAGCCGTGCGCCAGGGAGAAAAGGGTGCCAAAAAAAGAAGGCGGGAGCTTTGGGGACCAAATATATGACTCCATAGATGTCTTTTTGGCTAAAGATGGAACAAATAATTTCTCCAATATATATGGGGAGAGACTCAATATTATGCCAAGAAAATTTGCTGGAGAGATTTTAGTGTGAACAAGTAAAACTATGTATTTTGGATAATGAACTCTCTCACATGACCCAGAAATAAAAAACTCTCTTGTAGTTAAAGCCCTTTAAAAAAATTATTTTTATGGGGTTTTTTTTAACTATAATGGAAGAAAGTGATAATGAGGTCATCCCCAATAGAATGCATCAAAGTCATGCAGTTTTTAAATACCTCTTTGATATAAGCAATGTGGCAAAACTGACATAAACACCCCAGAAGATTTTATTATTGCAAAATATTTATTTTTTCAATAAAACTTTCAGATTAATTTCTTGACTCATTTATGCTGCAACTATACCTGGAAGCTACATTGCTTTAGTTTCTGTGTTCAAGCCCATCCACAAAACACGTCTCTCCACTTTTTAGAGATGGTCAATGAACCAGGCTAAAATCTGACTAAAGTTGCTGCTTCTTTTTTTTTTTTTTTTTATCTTTTCCTGGTGTTTTCAAAACAAAGCTCTGGATGACATACGGAACTGAATACCCATCTGCTTCAGAGACAGCATCAAACTATCAAAGCCAAAACTTAATGCAAAAACTGCTGTCTTGTCTTACAAACATGGGAATACCAAATTTCAGAAACTCACAGAACAGATCTGACACTAACATATGCCCCAAACAATCCCTGCAATGTGTTTTCAATCTGGATATTGCAGTGAAATAAAGATATAGTAAAAGCTGAAGGGTCCCAATGCTGGAACCACTTAGGGCACCGTAGTCTCAGAATTCACGAAGAGAAGGTTTCATTTCACCCAACTTCAGCCGTATAAAGCAAGATCTGCAGTCCCAGCTAATTACCTCGGCTCCCTGGATGGTGAAGGGAGGGAAGCGTGTACCTCTGGAAGGAGGCTGCAGAAGAGCTGCCAAAGCTGGGAGGAATAACTGCACGCCTCCCTGTTAGAGGGCCAAATTAGGCAAGAGGAGCCTTATCACAGCTGCTACAGTGGGATGAAGAGAAGCTCCTGCACAATTAAAGTGCTCAGCTGGGTACCAGCATTGGGCTGGCTCTAGCAGGCAATGCACAACTCCCTGGGACTCGAAAAATGCACTTCAGAAGCCTCATGGTGTTGTGGTAAAATTGTTCCATCGTGCAAGCTCACTGCTTTAAAGCTCATTCAAACCTCTGCAGGCTGCTCTGGCTGCTTGCGACCAGCATGTAACCACAACCAAGCCTGCCTTGCCGAGAGATAGAGCTATTTCCACTGACTTGAACACGGGCAGGTAAACAGAATCAAATGGATGCCTTGAAAAATGGCATAACTGTGGGTAGAAATCTGTATTCGTGAAATCTTTCAATTCCCCATTTCCTAGCTCTACCAGCTTCTTGCAGCAAAGAGCACAGCCACAACAATGGTTTTTAAGGTAGTGAAAATAAAAACCAAACAAGTTAATTTTCAATAAGACGTAAAAGACCACTGAATTCCTGATGCACATAGGCTTCCAGGTAGTAGTCTTTTTCCTGAAAACATGTCACGTGAAATATTCTTGGAAAGCATTGCATGGATGGGTATTTTACAATTTGTGATTGGGGAGTTTAGAAAGAGCATTTGAAAATTTCCTGTTGTGTTGTAGCATGCACAAATAAATCAGAAAAGAGATTTCTGCAGAGTTGCATTATTATATCTTTGTGACTTAAAACACATTGCCCAGCTGAAGAAAGCTGAACCACAGAATATGGATATTTGGAAATATACCACTCTTTCCAAAGGGAAAGACCTATATTTTTTTCACCCACATAACATAGGGCAGAAAGGGTTCCCCAGTATGGATCAACACTAGGCTTCCTACATTTTTAATTTTAATAAATGATTCTGTGTTCCTGATCTGCAACAGAAACTTTACAGTAGAGGGGAGCAATTCTTCATAATACTTGAATACTAGCAAAAGCTCCTGCTACGGGTGGAACTGTTTTTGTGGTATAGCCCAGATCACACAGAACCCTGGTATAAAAATGCTTATGAGAGATCACACCTCTAAACTGTGTTGCTACACTGGCAGACGTTTATGGTACACACCCTGGCCCAAGATGATAACACAAAATCAGGGAATCTGGGAAGGAGGGTGCTGCTGGCTCTTAGCATTGTTAGCTAACCATATAAACCCTGATATTGCCGGGTATTTAAACCCCCACTTGAAGCATGAAAAGAGCTGCCCCAGCAGTTTGGTGTCCTCTGCTGAATGAGAGCTATTTTGGAGCATTTTTCACCATCTAAACCCAGATCTAAAGCTCATTGAGTTAAACTGGCTTCAGATCAGACTTTACAACATCCTCCCGTGCTAGCAAAGCCAGCACATATTTTACCAGCAGTTTTAGGCACTCAGTGAGTGCATTAGACAACTAGACTAATTTATAATACTTCAGGGTGTGTGTGTGTACAGGTATGTCTGCTGGCAACCCTTGTGAGTCATCTAGACAGACCTAGTTTACAGCATGCAAACTCAGGATGCGATCTGTGCTCTCTGAATGAAAACTCCCCTTTTAGGAAATGTGACTTGTTTTCTCCTCTTTTTCAACAGAAATTAAAAGCACTGTTGGTGCAGGGGTTTATGTACCAAATAAATGGGAGGTAATGAAATGAATGCTGTTGAGAAAGCAGCAGGAGGGATGGTGAGAGAAAGGAGACCTGCCAATAGAGCAAACAGAAACTAAATTAATGTCACTGCTGGTCGAAGGCTGGAGCTGACCATGCCCCCTTGGACCGTTCGGCGCGGGACTTCTGGGGTGACGGCAGACCTTGCAGTCAGGTAAGAAAATGGACGGGCCTCGAATGAAACAACAACCTCCACCACACAGGGATGCCTGGGAGAAATAGTGAAGTAAATAAACGCATAGTGTTGCTGTGTTCACCTCCTCCTCTGCCTCTGCTCCTCCCAAGCCTCCTGCTTGCCCTTTCTCCCTTCCAGAGAGGATCGTGAACCAGCCTAAGAGGACATGCCCGAGTGGGGTCCCTTCAGCTGCCAGACAAGCCACCAAATTCTGCAATCATACGGTGCGTGTTATAGACTTGGAGGGGAGCGTGGAAAGTTCAGGGCTAGGAGTCACTGTGCAAAACCATTCTCGTCATTGAACGGTGGACTGCCAAATATCACCCACTGCACGGCATTCACAGCAAAACCAAAGCACGGGGCAGGGGGGTTAAGGACATATTCTCATCTAAAACTGACTTCTTCTCCTATGCCCCCTGTAATTTTTAACAGTATCTGAAATAAAGGCATCTATTTTAATAATATTGAGTACCTTGAAAGTAATACTCACATAGAACTTCAGCATGTGACGTGGCTGATAAAGAAGCAGCAAACTTTTTCCAATTTGGCAGGATTTTCTCCCGCAGTTGTGAGATTTTTAGCTCTGAAAAGTGACAGAGAAAAAAAATAAATATCTGCATTAGGAATACCTTCTGGCAGTATGCACAAGACTTTAATCTAGGAGAGATTATTTGTTAAGAATTTCAATGTTTTTAATATGTTTAAGAAAACAGTTTCAGCCCAAAGAGATTGTTTGGAATATCCTCTAGAATACAGGGTTGTTTTTTTTTTACTAGCAGGCTAGAAGCAGCATGACATATCGAGAACAGCTTTTCCCTCACCTGCCATTTCTTGTCACACTCCCCCGATTTCTCCTCCAGGTGCTCTGGCGAGTAGGAGGAGCAAACCTCAGCGTAACAGCCCCTTGGTCGATTTTGCTTTTTACCAACTCCTCATCCACCACGTGCATGCAGGGCACAGGCTGGGATCATCATTTCCTTCACCTTGTCTTCTTCAATTTCTTGACTTCGAGTTTATCTTAAAGCCTTTTGTTTGGGCTCATAATTCGGCAGTGAGTCATTAGCCCACAAGTACCACGAGCGGAGCCAGCCGCGATCTGCAGGCCTCGCTGACCACCTGCTCCAGGCTGTTTCCTGTGTGGGCGGCCAAGTTCAGAGACACTTAAAATATGAGTTACGGTAAATTTTGTTTAACCTTGCGTACACTTTGCAGGCACTCGGGGTGGTTAAAACTGGATGACACTGAACTTGATTTCTCAGGCCCGGTTGGCTTTGCTGTAAAGCCAGCTAAACTTTGCTGACTTTAGGAAAGAAAGGCAAGAATCTGGCCCTAACTATTTAGTTGAGCTACATTTCATCATCATTCATTGCACATGCCATTACTTGCTTTCTCAAACCGCTGTTCCCATCCTCCTGTGGTTGCCCACAGCCGGCCCATCAGCTTTCCCTCCCCCCTCGTGACCAAGTGATGCTTCTCTGGCTGTTGCCCATCCGCCCTGGGAAAAGTTGGGATGCTTTTGTTCTCCCTTCAAGATTTTCCACAGTGACTGTAAGTTAACAC
This sequence comes from Oceanodroma leucorhoa, assembly GCA_030449065.1. NCBI lineage: Eukaryota > Metazoa > Chordata > Aves > Procellariiformes > Oceanodroma > Oceanodroma leucorhoa. Next base: position 3,322,992 of record JASVER010000012.1, on the reverse strand, counting down.
CCCTTGGAGCTTCAGTGCTCCAGTCAAAAAAAAAAGGGATTAAAAACATCCAACCAAACACAGCTAAGAAAATTGAATTTGGAGATGAGGGAAGAAGGGCAGACGTGATATCTTCAGACAGAAATGCTACCCAGGCTTTAACAAGTACACACCGTGCGTGTGGATCCAGGCAAGAGCACTTGTAAGCACACCTCTTCCCCTTCCGTCTCAAGCCTTTCTTCCCCCAGCCTGACTCATTGCACAGTTGTGCTTTGGGGTTTCTGCATGTGCCTCCCTTATCATGCCAGGTTTTCCCACCGACCAGCACTCCCCTTTGCTGCGCTGCTCTGCCCCCCGGCTCCTGCTCTCACGCCATGTCCACCATGCCGCTCTGCTTTTCCCTCTAAGACATTTTCTGCTGCAAACTCTGGTTTGGACAGTTTTGGCTCCTGCTTTTTCCAAACACCTTCCCATCTCAGGGCACGGTGTGCCCCCTCTTCCTGCCAGCAGCCGCCCTGCTGGGGGATGGCTGTCTGGGCTTGTGGGGGGCAAGTTGGGCAAAACCTGAGCCCGGCGTGAGCCTGGCGTGGCTCACCAACCTGCTCACTGTGCTGTAGGAGCAGGACTGAGCCCAGCAAGGTAATGTTTCAACAGCAGGTAGACGTGTTTAGTTTGAAGTGAAATTTTCTGCTCAGTTTTTCTCCTTTTTCAAAGAAAATACTTGTGCTAGCTTTGAAAGTCCTGATTTGTTAGCGGTATCTCTGTTAATTGCTATTTATCTTTCATTTGGTTGTAACTAATAGCACTGGAACCAGTTTCTCGGTCACGTGTATATCTTTGGAAAAAAAGGATAATATCCCCCATTTATCTCCAAAGTCAAGGATAGACTATGAAATACTTTTGCAGTTGATTATTTTGATGCATCTTCTCCATTTCCCTCAGCAAAAGGGAGCTCCAATTTCCTCACACACTGAACTTTGTCCTTCTGCTGAGGAATCTCTGATATTTTGTTTGAAAAACTCCTAGCCTTGATCTTTACTCTATCCATCACCAAGCACACACTTTGCGAGCAAGGACTTGGCCTATTTTTGCTCATGAGTGCCATAAATTGTTTTCAATTCTTCTACACCTTCATTCCATGATGCCTTTTTTTGAGTAGGTTGAGAATTTTTGAATGTGTAGTTTTGACATAACTATTAGCGATTTTCTTTAGAGGAAAAATCTGTCACTTGCAATTTAAAATGCATTATTCTTTTCCCCCTTGCTGGATACAGAGGTAACAGAAAGATTCCAAAATTTGAAATACAGTGACTTTTAATTTTAAAAATTTTAAATGAATTTTTCAAGTGAATTTTAAAAATTCACGTGAGAAAGATGTGACAAATATTTCAAAAATATTAACACAATTATACCCTTTTTTCAACATGATCTAATGAGGCTGAGAATTCTAGAGTGATTTTTTTCCCTGTGCACACATTTTCAAAGCAGAAGAAAATGGTGTGCTGGGGATAATTTGCTTTGCTCTCAGGCAAAGAGCTGGGATGGCATCAATTGCTTTTAATTATTTGCTTTTCTTCCACAGTTCTCAAATGGTCATTGGTGAGGTTTCTTTTAAATTCTGGCTTTGAAAGTAGTATACTTCTTTGCATTTGATGTTAGGCAATAGAAAGGATTAATTAGAATACTATGAATGCATTACAACCAGCCTGTTTCTTAAAATGTTTATGAGCATCATGATGGTGAACACTGTTGAATCCTAAGATACAGGAACTCATTCATACTTTGCAGAAGGAAATTAAGCTGAAGATAAGAATGGCAGATGAATTTCAACATTGTAAAGTGATGTCACCATGGGAAAAAAAAAAAATCTTAGCTTTAAATATGCAACGCTGAGCTCTGAGTCACCTGTGAGCATCCAGGAATGGAGTCCTGGGGCAAGAGTGCTACGGAAATATCAGCTCCGTGCCCAGGGAAAGGAAGAACCAACCCAAACCATGGTCACTACTACCTGGTATAAAACCCTGGTATGTCCTTGTCTTGAATACTGTGTGCAGTCCAGCTACCCCTCTCAAAAAAGGCCATACTGGGACAAGAAAGGACACACAGGAGGGTAACAAGGACCATCAAGCCTGTGCAAACAGCTTCTGTGCCAAGAATGAGCAGTTAGTTTAGGACCCTTTAGTGTAGCAGAGACCAATGATGCTGAGCATGGCAGAGCAGATGGATGGGGACTAGTTTCGAGTACAGGAGCTAGGAGCCACCAGGTGGGTTTGACAGGAGGTGGGTGCAAGGCAGAAGGTGGTGGGCCCTTACACAACGCTGGGGAATGCCCCACTGCAGGGCTTGGTAGGAACGGAGAGAAGAGTTTACGTGGAGAAACTCACAGAAGCGTGAATGTGCCTAACACGTCTACTGCAAGCAGGAGCACCAACTCTATCTGACCGTCTGCAGGGACTAACTGACTAAAAGAAGTCCGGGTAATGACGATTTCTAGCACTTAGATGTTTCTTCCCTGGAACTTAATCTGCAAAAATGGAACCCCGATCCAAAAATGACTGATTTGTACAGATGAGTCAGAGCAAACTCTGTTGCACAATGTGGAAACTGTAAACCTAGTAAGGGAGGTTTTCTCAGTCTGAGAAAGTATGTGATAAACTTGAGACTGAAAATAAAGAAATTTATTTTGTTTTCCCAGGGAGGAATCTAGCCCGCATTTTTCTTAGATCCAGTTAAGCACTTTCCCTCATTTCCATTTTGTGATTCAGGGGTACTTCATTCATTGGTTAAAGTAAGAAAAATGAGCATGCTGAAGTGTGGAGATGATAAATGGCTCATGTAGTCAAATAACAGTGGTACTGCAAATCATCAGCATGATGCTTGGAGAATGACGGAGAGAGCAATCCAGGAAGGAACGGGTGGACCAGATGCTGTGAGTTATTGCAAAGTCAGGATTTAACTCTGATCTTTGCATTTCAGCTCTTCCGTTATCATAAAGCTGAGTGGAATAAAACTAGGGTGAGGAAAGTTATGGGAATGTGGGCCTGGGACTAAAGTTCAAGTTTCGATTCCATTTCCTTCTCTATTATAGTTATGTATTTATTATTACAATCTACTCATTAGTGTCTTTGCTTAATTTGGTGTAGAATTATAATTCCACATTGTTCTCACACATATTTCAACTAATGTAAATCTAGCTTATACTAGTGAAGTTAATAAAGGACAGGAAAATTTGCCTCCTAATTCTGTTTTCAGAGTAAAATGGAAAATACAGTGATAACTGTACAAGGCAAAAAAGCCACTAACTTTTTCCTATATGTACTTTGTGAATGCTCATTTTGGTTCAGTCAGGACAGATTTGAGGTCCTGCATCCCACCAGTAACCCAAATCCAGAGCATCTCCATGCAAGGTGCTGAGCAGGAATCTTCACTGCCTCTCAATGGGAGCAGCTGACAATCCCAAGAAATACATGGTGTAAATCTCAACCGATTCATAACACTAGTTTAGCTGCTGCAGATTTACTTTGATTTCCCTCTGCCGAGGACCTGGCCTTTCAGAATTAACTCGTGTATACTGGGCCTTGGAAAATCCCCACATCAGGCCAGTTGCAGGGGCAGCGTAACTCCACTGATACTGCTGAGGCACACCAGCGGGACCAGTCCGCTGGTATGCTGGTTATCTGCCCCCCCGGCTAGGGGAGGGAATCACAAAGAGTTTGGCCCTGGTGGACTGAGGGAAAGCAAATCGGCTTTTTTTTTTTTTTTTTTTTTTTTGCAAAGGAACTTGTGCATTGTGAAGAAAATCATTGCTGTAGTAGAAGAGATTTTCAGAGGTACAAAGACACACAGATGTGTACAAACACATAGAGCTTCCCTTGGACAGCCTGATCTCCAAGTGAGCAGAATTTATCAGCTTGGAGTCAGAGGGACAGCAAAGCAACACAAGGTATATAGGGGACTTCTGTCAGTAACTGGTAAGTGGACGGAAGGGACCCCAGACACCCACCCTGCAATGTAGTCACTAATGTGACAGGTTGCTACTAAACATGAAGATGAGCCTTTCTCAAAGGCACTGGGTATAGCAAATTAATACCATCAAGAAGTTATTTTCTTGGAACATAAATTAAGTTTTTCTGTAAAATTACATTCAAGAGCCACAAAAATTGTGTAAATCTTAAAACTGGGTCAAAGACCCCTGAGATCCTGCTCATGTGTGCACAAGGCTGTTTGGAAGGAGAGGAGTGGGGTGCAGCTGGTAGGTGCAGCTCTGTGCCTGCAGGACAGCATACGGGCAAGGACGGATTGCCGCTGAACGGGAGCACAGATGGGATTTTGTTTACCAAGCAGGGCTGATTTGTCAGAAAGCTCCTGCAATAGGGATAAATTTTCTTATCAAAAGCAGAGAAGGTCTGCAAAGAGGGTGAGGGAGAAAGCGTCCCCATAGCCCTGTCCCTGTGGTTAGGACACTTGTTTGGATAGGACAGAGCTCCCTTCACGCCCTTCCAGGTGGCTCACTGTGCCTTTGCAGTGGGCCAAGAGGGTGCACACAGCCAGGAACTGTGGTTCAGCTGCCACCTGTGCTGCAGCAAGCTGACCGCTAGCCATCACGAGGACACACGTGAAGCTCCCAAGGCACTGCTGAGGCACCATCCATGGTGGAAGTGTCCTGCTTTCCAGAGGGGCCAAGGCTAAGTCTCTTCGCACAAAAGCTACTCAGGGCATGTGGCAGTAAGCAGATACAGGCTAAAACGCCTTAGCGAGGAAGACGCTGCTGGCTTCTCATGTCCACTGTAGCAGGGCTGACTGTCAGCCTGGGAGCACGAACTGCAGAAGCCCACCATAGCAGGGACTTCAGAGAGCAGGGGCATGGGCAAAGTTCAGGCCAAATGTATTCCCAGGCTGGCACCTGCCCCTTGCGCAGGCAGGTTTTGGTGGATACTGGCTACGGGCTTGGGCGATGCTTTGGTGCTGGGTTGGAGGGCGCATTAACACTGGGCACGTGTCCCTGTCCCTGGGATAGGAAATGCCAGGGCAGTGTCAGCTTTCCACAAGCTCTCTTTCACTCTGCTGTCACCCTGCACTATTTCACAAACATTTCCCTCTCTTTTCAAGCACTGAAAATGAAGGGGGGGGAGGGGGGAAAGATGAAGTGTGCTGATATAGTCTACATGAGTCACACTGACCTCCAAAGAGTTGGATGAGGCAAACACCCCAGGAGAGGGGGTGGGATTTCAAGGAAGGTTCTGTTTTGTATTTTACCACGATGAGGCATTTTTAGCACATAAAAAGGCCACCCTGGGAAAAAAAAGAATCAAACCCCGTTGCTGAATTTCAGTAAAAATGAGCTTGTATTCCTGTTACGGGTAATGCAGTCCCAGGACACTGCCTGCTGACAAATCTATTTGACTCCTTACTTCAGGAAGAACCAAAAAAAGATAATTTCTCACCTATAATGCAGCAGTGCCACCCACCCCGGAGGGGAGTAGTTTCTGTGATGTAATCCCACAATCATGTTTAAAAATTACTGTCATTCTACCCAAAGACAGGCTGAAATGCTGTACACACATCAGGGCAGCAGTGTGTAGTTGTCCTCATTTGCTGTAAAAGTCAGGACTGTGCTACCTGCAGCTGGCGTGTGCTGCTGCCCAGGGTAACGGGAGATGCTCCGATGGGGCGGGGAGAGCAGCCAAAGAGATGAGGGTGGGATTTTCAAGAGCAATTTGTGTTGGCTTGTCTCTTGTGCCTTTGAAGTCAGGGGAAGGCCTTCTTGGGAGGGGGGAGGTAGGCACACGCTCAGGACTTTCGAAAGTCTGACCCTAAAAAGACAGATAAAGGCTGTGAGCCACTAAAGGTATTAGTGCAAGATTTATAGAGGTTGAATGCTAGTTCAAAAATGTACCTGCAGGAATCCTTCAAGGTCAAGGGCTTAGAGCTGACAGTCATGTAGGTTTGGGTTTTCTTGCAGTAGAAGAACATTTTGAATGGTTAAAAACAGGTATTGGCACTGTTGAATAGATTATATATGTAAATATACTTACCTATATGAATAGATAAATATACACACATACAGCAGCTGACAGGGGCACTGAAAGTAGATAGGTAATCATTTGTAAATAACCCGTAGCGCAAAATCTCTCTTTGCAATTACACAGTTTCACTTTTTCATGAAGTAGGGCCTCGGTTTGCTGACAGATGAGGCTATGGAGTTGCTCCATGATAAATCCTACAGTGGTGAATTATTTGAGTTCTCTATTTATAAAAAGTACTTAAACACATGCTCTTACTTGCTCTGCCAAATACAAATGAGTCAAAAACACAGGCTTGGGCAGTCAGAAACTTTGCAAATTTGAGCTGAATTCAGTGATCAGTTTTAGGTGAGGTAAAAAACAGCAAGAGAGACATTTCCAGGGCATGAAAACGCATTGTTTCAGCACTTCTGAAGTGAAACTCCTAAGTTTTCATCTCGATTACTTGTTCATTTAAAAAGATCTTTTTGTTGTTGTTTTAATGGTTTGGTTTTCCTTTGTTTCTTACTACAAAGTGCAAGCAACCTGAAACAAAACATCCCCTCCACCCCAAATGTTTAGTTTTGGCTCCAGAGAATCTTTTGAGAGCGATCCAAAATAAAACACGCTGTTGTTTGGTTTGCCAAGAATTGAGACATTTCCACTATGGGACTACATATTTTCTTAAATCCTTGTTGTTCCCCCTTTTCAGTTCAGTCACTAAACAGAAAACTCCATTACCAGACAGCACTACATTTCATACCCAGGCAGGTGTGAATTGCTGTACAAGTGGAGAACTAGGTTGCTTGCGGGAGCTGTACCCTCTGGTACTGAACTTCAAATGAACAGGTTTTAGAGTAATATATAACACAATAAAAGTATTAAAATAAACATATCTGCCATGGGGTTTGGTTTTCTTCCAAGAATGGGAGTATGACTTGTTCTATAGAGCTCATGTTTTTCCTCCTTTTCATTCAGGTTTGGACATGAAGTTGCATACTCTTTTTTTTTTTTGCTTTTGCTTCTGCTTTTTTTTTATCCCTAGTAATAATTGGACCACACAGTCTCCTGTCAACAGAGCACTTACTGTCACCCTTCAACGTCTTGGGCCCTTTGTGTACAGTTCACACATTAAGGCACTTTGTAAAATTGATGTCCAAGAAGAAACAAGTACATATACTTAATAAATTGAGATTCCCAGCAGTAGCTTTCCCTTACAGGAAAAAAAATATCTCTGTAGCATTAGATCACACTCTGACACTGGCTCCTTCAGACAGGGTAAGGAAAATCCATGAATTACCCATTTGCTGTCTTCTGTTCTGTGACTTACAGACTTCTGTGGCTTAAAAACACACATGTATGCCTGTATACATATCTCTACCTAGAAGCCCCCCATGCATAATAAAAGGACCAAAGGTTGAACACCAATAAATTAAAAATTATTTTAAATAGAACACTGCGTTGGTACTGTACATTTTTGGCCTGCCACACCTACCTATTTAACATAGCACATAACTGGAGAAAATACTGAGCTCAATGGTTTACTTCCAGCCCTGCTAAATAATGATGCAATTTTGTGTCTGCCCTCATTCTTTTACAAGGTTCAGACTACGACTGACTAGCAGCCAGTTACCCTGGAAAACCTCACCGACAAACAAACACTCACAGCCTTGAAAGACCAAGAGGCTGAAGAGAGACTCTGCAGTCAGGCTGACTTCTGGATACAAGTGGGTGGTATAAACATAAAAGGGATGGCATTAGATTAGAGCTCTTACTTTGATCTCCATACAATAACAATAAAACAGTCATAAAGGACTTTCACTCGGTGGATCTCAAAGCACTAGACAAAACGTTAATAAGCCTCACAACTCCCCTGTGAGGCAGATATTATCGCCTTCGTTTTACCAAACAATAAACCGAGCCCAAAGGTCTGAGATGGTTTGCCCGAGGCATGCAGGCAGCGCAGCTCTGGCGCGCGACCCGGTTCCCCCGGCTGCAACGGGCTCTGGGACATCTATCCTCATCCCTCCTGATGGGGACACGCCAGACACCAAGGAGTGGGCACCACGGTCATGGCTTTCTGGTGTCCCACCATTTGACTATGGTGCCTGGCAGCCCCATCCTCGCTCGCTCAGCGACAGCCCCATTTCACCGCTCTGCCCCCATTTGCTCTGCTTCAGGCGAGGACAGCAATGTTTCTTACTTCTGTTTGTTAGTGTTTGGAGCATTTGAGTCTCCCTTGGTCTTTACTGTGTTTAATTTTCTCCTGTCTTTCACATGCATGCCCTCATGGTGTTCTTGGCAGGTCTCTGAGATGCCCAGGTCAGAGCTTGTAGATCTGATGCCCGTGCTGTGTTGGAGCTGGTATGTTACCAAAACGGAGAGGAAAGTGCTCCAACAGGAGAGCTGAGGATGCCGCCCTTGGCCCCTCAGGCCACCTACCCCAGCCAGCCACCCCTGCTTCTCACCAGGGTGCTTGGGAGAAGCGCGGCCTTTCCACGCATGCCCCAAGGAACCCCTCACCCCTGCAGTTATGGCCACTGCCAGCCCCAGGCCGTGAGTCAGAGTGAAGAATATGTTATAATTTGTTGTCCTGGACAGCATCCATCTGGTGTGAGATGTGGATCTGACCAGGCAGATTAGGACTCGTCTCACCCTCTTCTTGCTGTGTTCGCACTTGCTGTTGCCCATGGATGTTGGGCTCCCTGTCCCCTTTTAAGCCTCTAGAAAATCGGCTCCCATCCTAAAAGTCTGGTTGCCTGCTGCAGAATTACCATAAAGTTCCTTTTTCCCAGACATGTCCTCTTTTTCTTCCTTCCAGGCTTGATCAAGGTGGAGTTTGAGCTGCAGCTCCTGTCTGGATTTTGGAAATCGTTGCCAGGAGCCCAGGCAGCTCTGCAAGGAAGCGAGGAGGCAGGTTTGGTGAGCAGAGGCAGCCCCAGGGCAGCCAGCAGCCCATGGCCCACGGAACGGGGCCGAACCTTGCGCATGCCAGGGTTCCCAAGGGTCTCTGGTGGGACCCTGGGACAGGGAAAGGGGCCAAAAGGGGAAAAGTCTTCCAGTGGAAGGGGGTATGGGCTGGGGGCCAAGAGTGAACATTACATCAAGGGGCAAGAGCATGAATTAGTGCCTGCACTTGTCTCCGTTAGCACAGAGACAATGGGATTAATTATATTAATTTTAATCATCTGCTGCATTTGAGGCCAGATGGGAGATAGGAGAGACTTCAGGGATGGGGAAAGTTTGGAGCCGGGAGGTGGGTTCCTCTACAGAAAGTGAGCAAGGGGAGCTGGGGGAAGAGGGTTTGGCAGCAGGGAGTCAGGGAAAAGGGCTGGGGCCATGGAGCAGGAGTTTGGGGTGGGATGGAGGTGCTGGTGGGAAGGGAGGCTTGGGAGGCTCTGAAGCAGGGAAGCTGCAGAGGGCTGGAGGCTCTGCTGGGACAGGGCGGGGGCTTCCCGTGTGCGAGGTTGGAGGTAAGGACGATGGATGTGGAAGGATGCTTGGGAAGCCTCGGGGCCAAAGGAACTTTGGGAAGAGAGGATTGGGGGGATAAATGCCCAGGGCAGGTGGGAACTGCCAGTCTTTAGGGCATCCGGGCTGGGGCTGGAGTCCCTGTTTTGATGCCTGAGCTACCCATCCCACTCCCATCCCTTTCTCTCCCACCTCATTGGAAATGCGGCGGTCCTACCTTGCCATGGGAGCACTTTGCCATATTGTCACGACTGTAATTAAATAATAGTATTAGAGGCAGCTACCAGCAAAGGGGACTGGCCTTTCTGCCTTAAGAAATAGCTATTTGATGTAGCAAATTGTCTGTTGTGCACTATTACAGTAAGACCTTTTTATCCCAGGGAATCATCTCACAGAACCCACGTGACCCGTCATCCTGCAGCCCGGTTTATCTGCCACCCGTATGCTCCAGCACAGATCTGGTTTTCCTAAAGCATCCACCRATAGTAGTGTTTACCTCCTTCGTGCTCACCATCCCAAAAAATTATGTTCAGGCACAAAGTCAGGACTGTCTTTTCGTGTTGTGATTTCTAGTAGAGCTGGGTAGGATATGTTTTTTTTCTATTCCTTGGGAAATTTTCAAGATTTTGAATCTTTTACTATCTTGAATCAGTAAAAAAAAATAATCCATTGATGCCAGGACAAGTAGTTAAAATATCAAGTATCTTTTTGAAATAAAAAAACCCAACAAAACAAACCAAAAGAGGTTTCATTTAATGACTTGCAAACATTTTTTAATTTTTATTTCAGCATTTTAAAACATTGCTTATTTGTATTACAAAATGAAAAGTGCTTTTAAAGAGAACCTCCTCCCCTCCCCCCGCAATTTTCCTTTGAAAGTACAAAGGGAGACATTTAGACGACTCCTATTTTTTTCAATAGCTTTTTCAAGGAGAGAAATTAGTCAAAGGCAAGTCTTTCTTGAGAAGTTTTTATTCAGCAGCTCTGACAAAATACTTTTTGTTGAAACATTCCCAAGCAACTCTTTTCTAGCTGTTGGTCAATGAGAGGCTCTGCCGGTGAGCAGCAAAGGGAACACCATGTACTGCAGTTAAACCCAGCATATGCATCCAAGTGTTGCCTCTCCTGTGACCTCCAAAAAGCCCGAACAAGGGCTGCATCAGCTATGGAGGGCTTTTTGTGCACTTTGTGTAGAGGTGTGAGGCTTGATGAGCAAACACATGTTTTTTTTGTTGCAATGTTGGTACTTTATTTGACAGATCACCCTGCTTTATCTGATGGAGGGCTTCAAGCTACTTTGCTGTTGCCTGAAAGCTTGAAGAGCTTGAGGAATGAGTGGTCAAACTGGTCAAGCTCTTTGGGCTTCTGATCAGCATGACTGAGATTTAATACTGAAATATGACATATTTTGCCCTTCAAATGAAATTCAAGATGAAAGAGGTGTTCTGAATGAGCAGGCAAGGATTTTATTGATGCTATACTCTCCCATAAGTTTAAAAGACAAAGCTGGGGTTGCAGTCTCCATTAGTCTGGACTTAAGTCCTTCTCTACGGTTAATAAACTTGATAATCCATCAGGTTCGAACAGTTTGAATTCATTAAAATCCCAAGCCAGCAGACATGCAAGGAAACACACAAACGACTCACTCACCATCCGGCAGGGATCTCAAAAAATGGCTTTGAAAGCATCAAAGTTACGTTAATACAAGAACAATGCTGTGGCATGTACCTTTCTAGCCTCTTACACATGTGAATTCCCCCTTCTTTTGTACTGGTATGCCCCTGCATGCATGCATGCATGTGTGCATACACGCATGCGCCGTTTTTATAAAACCTGATATTCAAATGTGGTAACATTTCTTTTGGTTAGTGCAGCTAGTGTATTTTACTGCACTTGGTATCTTTTTTCCACTAGACTATGTCCCCCCACCCCCCAAAAAAGAAACCAACACATCCTCAAAAGACTCCTGGTTTCCTGTCAGTAACCAGTATCTTCTTGACAGATTACCCTAGGGAAAAAGAAAAAAACCCCAAACCTGACTCTCTCACAGAGTTCATGTTGCCCTCATTTACCTTTTGCATAACAAAAGCTCAGACTATAATTCTGAATAGATGTTTTGTGTAGTTGAACCAGGTGTCTTGCTTGGAAAGACAGTACATTAAAAGTCAGCAAAATGCCAATTTGCTTTGTTTCAAAACATTTTGTTTCAATTGTTGCCAAGGCCTGGGGCTAAATACTACATTCTGTTTTAAGTGTCTCCATTCCGCAGTCAGCGAGTTTTTAAGGTTTTTCTTGTTATTTATCAGAATACTCTAATGACAGTCTCACCTAATCCTATTGCTCTGGAAGAGATTTTAAGAAGTAAAACCATAGCTGCATACAATCATGACTATGATAAATTGATGCCCACAAATAAGGTAATTTCTGTCCAATTAGCGAGCCTGTTGAAAGGAAAGATCAGAAATAGATGTCTATATTAGAAAAATTTTGACTCTTCTCTCATCATGTCTGTAGAGTTCATAAACCTGCAACTGCAGTGTGCAAGCTGTGCACCGTACGCTTGGTTGCTGATTTATTTAATCAGAGTTTAAACAAGTATCCCGTGATTTTATCGTTTGTGCTCTACATGTTTATAAATCACTAGTTTAGCTCTGCCACAAGTCCATGCCTGCTCAGCTAAACACACCAAAGTTCTTCGGCAGGGGGGGCTTAAGCACATGCTTAAGCGTTTTGCCAAGCTGGGGCCACAGTGAGTGCATTTTAAAGTCCCTGCACCTGGAAGCGTTTTTGCACATGCCTAATTTTATGCACTTGAGTAGTCCCAGGGAATTTAATGGGCCTACTTATACACATGAAGTCACTTGTGTGCAAGTGTCTGGATGACTGGGGCCTAGCTCTAAGCTGCTCTGTCTTGAGATGTAGTAGGACAACTCCAAGCAAAAGCTTTTTCTCCTGAAGCCTTTCCCAAGAACTAAAGGATAGTCAATAGYGGGTCAGAGCAGCGGTCCTTTTAGCGCACTATCTTGCTTTTAGCAATGGTAAGTAGTGGACACCTAGGGAAAATGAGCAAGAAACTCATTGAAACTCAAGAAACTCATGAGCGGGCATGCAAGGATACGTCGTCTTGTATCTCCTCCCTCTTCCACAGCTCTGGCCATCAATGCTTTAGAAAGGTCCTGAGCTGGAGGTTGTATTTGCTCTGTTGTGTTTAATGGCCCTTTTTTCCATTTAAAGTTTCGCTTCCACAATATCCGATGGCAGAAGCTTCTACAGCTTAAAAAAAACATGTAGGAAAACTGCCATGTGGAAAAAGTCCTTCTTCTGGCATATCCCATACTTTTGTCTGACTGTCTTGGAGGTTGCCCCCCAGCTCTCATGCGATGGCAAGTGCCTCCTCCAGTCACTTCTTCCTGCTGTAACTGTAACTGCACACTCCCTTTTGACTATACCTTTCCTACTGCCACCTCCCCAAATTATAGTTTATTTAGTCTCTCTACGGATGCTCTTCCATAGTGCATTCCATGTTTTCTTCCTGCACTCGTACTTTGACATACCTCTGAGATAGGGCCAAGGAGATCGTTCAAGTTAAAATGTGTCATTATAATGTTTTCTATTTTATTCCCAACTACTGTCTTAACAGCAGTATTTTTGTTTGATTGCTGCTGAGCACTGAGTTGACGTTCAGAGAACTGCCCACAGAGACTCAGTTTGGTGTATCTTAACATTTCTGACATGAGAAAAACTGCGTGAATGTTATTTGCCTTGGTCTGACAGAAACGAGAGGCTCTTTGAACTGCAGCTGAGTCATCTGTGTCCTATGACTAGTTTAAATATCATGATTAGGGTGCCACTTTTATCACTGAAATCGTGACAAAACTTGTGACTAGTGATGAATGAATAACTGAAAAAAAATCACAGATTTTTCTTCTAAATTCAACAGCTAATTTCAGTTTGACTGAGTTTCTGGCTTTTTTTTTTTCCCCTCTCTTTTTTTGGTAATGCTTTGAAATTTCAGTTAATGCATTCAGCTGCAGAACTGATCTTTTCAGCTGTGCCGTGGTCAGTTACTTGCCCACATCATGTGGCATTATTTCTGTTTCCTGGCTAGATTAACTCTGTAACAAATCAAACCAGCAAGTATTGCAGTCAGAGAGATTCAAGCTATTCCTGTGGTCGTGTGAGTAGTTTATGTAATATCCCAGACGTGATGCTGTGGACTGTGGCTTGTATGTTCCCCTGCGACTCCCTATTTTGAATGACAATCCGTGTTGGTTGTTGAGAAATCTGAATATTTTTTTGAAAAGTGAGTAGACACTTTGCTGCAAATAATCTGGTCTCACCCTAAAGCAATGCAAGCCAGTGAGAAGGGTCCCCTGGATTTCTTCTGGGACTGAATGAGGCTGTCAGTGAGCAAAGCAGTGATGTGAAATTAAAAGAAGAAATAACAGAGTCGAAGTTACTCTCTCATTTTTACCTAGAGCTGACCCTAGAGCTCAGACCCACACAAAGGCGGGCGAGTTGGGTGAAACAACACCCACTGGCTTCAGCAGGATTGGGGTTAACCCGTCACCTCTGGGTGGTGACTGTCTACTGTTTTGGAGGAGGCCACAGGTAGGAGCCCACAGGTGGAAGCTGGGAGGATGTCACAGCTGCTCTGCGAGTCCCATAGCCTTTCTCACCCAAGGTCTTCCCCACCATTACCGTGATGAATGCACCCCTTCAGCCCAGAGCCAGTTTTATTGCCACTCCAATTTGCTCCAAAGAACCATTCAATTTAAATATACAATGCAATTACAGAATATTAAATATTGATTGTTTAAGAAGCACTTGGTAAAGGGTATTAAACAAAGTACACACCTTCCATCTAACCACCTTTACCAATATGAGAATTCAATATACTGTTGTACATTTATTACCACATTAAATATGACATGCACATGGCACTCTGCATACCCTCAATGTAAAAGCATATGCTAATACTTTCTCTGACAACAGCTGCCTAAATGACACATGTTGTAGCTTGTTCAATTAAACACTAGATAACTGTAAAAGCTCCTTAACCTACAACCCTCTAATACTTCCTGGTGGACTAGAAGAACCATTTAATAATGTTAACTTCACAGCTGAATCATGTAGGCTGAAATCCAGACAGGATCAATTCCCAATCCCAGTACGGTGTTTTACACTTCAGAACACTGAGAAGAAACAAGATATAAGACCCAAATTTTAAGGCTAGGCTGAATGTACCAGATTGGAAAACATTTCATCTCGGTGAGGGCAGGGGGTATGCAGGGTTCAACAGCCCCCACAGGAGTGAAGGAGCAACTGTCCCGACCCAAAAGCTCTGCAATTTACTCAGACGATTAGGAACCTTCCACAGAAGAACAGAGAATTAGGTTCATATTCCTACTCCAGGTCACGAAGAGGTGGGATTTGAACTTGAGTGGATACTAGTAGGGAAGAGCAACCTCGCCATTTTCTCCTTGTTTATCTTTCTGAGAAAGGACTGATCCAGTTTTCAGCTGGATCTTCAGCCTAACCTCAGGTCCTGAGGGGAAGGAAACATGGCCATAGCTGTGGCTGGCACCACAGCATTTCCTATAAGCCATCTTAGGCGGCCCATGCTCACCAGGTCTGGTCTCCAAGGATCCTGTCTTAGGGACATAGCTCTTGGCATGCACCAGGCAGTCCATTGCTGTGCCACGTCCCTCCCCTGGATTCAGCCCCATATCCTCAGTCTGGCCGTGTAGTACCTACCCTCAGTGGGGACTGATTTTTTGGTGCAGCTGGCATTTGACATGACTTTCAAACTCCAGCTTGAGATCTTTCCAGGGGCACAACATGAATTCTGGTCATACATCCTCCATTATCCACAGCTACCTTTTGTGCCCTTTTCTCTTAAACTTGCTGAATCTGTTCTTCCCCACTGAAAAGACAAATTTCAGATAACTAAGAAAATAATTTGCTATCATAATATTGCCATGAGCCTTACAACACTGTGGCGTTTCTGAGAGGTAGGCTCGTCCCATGTGTATCTGCTTTGGTTTCACTAGCGTTGCAGTAGGCATCACCTCTGACCCATTCTGTTTACTGCAAGCAGAAACAAGCATTTTCATGGATTTTGCTTGGCTTCTGAGTAAGAAGGCCAATGATGTTGACTGTATTTAGAAATGTACTTGAAGTCACGGAAACCAAGAACAGGAAAAATGCATCAAGTAAAAATAACTGCTTACAAGAGGAGGGAACATACTGGACAAATTGCACGGAAATAGTAAATTGGGCAGAAATTCCACTGGAAACGGGACAAAGCTCTTTATGAATAGGACTCTGTAGCTTCTAACCAAATTCTTTCCAATAAACCCAGGCCCTCGAAAGTATAGCAATGTAACTAATTCTGACCGTTTTTCATTAGCTTATTCTGTCATTTAGAGAACACAAATGACTGCTGTTTACTCGTGACTGCTAGGAGAGGTTTGTTAATTTTCAGTGCCTATGAGTTTTTTATCATATCCGTAATAATGACGTTTGAGTCTCACAGAAACTTAACAGGCTTTCACCGTAGCCACATCATTCAAACTAGAGAGAGTAAAAATGAAAATTTTCAGTAACAATTCAAATATTATTTTTTTGGCAAAAAAAGCAAAATATTTTAGGCTGGATATGCTGATGCAATGTTTCACAGGGAGCTGTAGTACAGGTACCTCAATTTCCGGATGCCCTTGCCAGACCACATCTCCCAGCTCACACCATTAATGGGGAGAAGGTGAGGGGGCAGGGTATACAGTGGGAATTTCCCCGTAATGCGTCATGGCTTATGTAGCCTACTGAAGAAACTCTCATGTACACTAAGAAGTAAGACATAGGGTAACCAAACCAGAATGACTGTGAAGCAGATTTTTTCTGGCTTTTTGTTGATTTTTTTTGAAGCATTATCTATTTCTTTAGTTTTAACTTCATATGTTTTCCCCATCCTTGAAAACCAAAGTGTGCCACCAGAACTAAGAACTCAGAAAATATTCTACATGTCTTATCTGGAGTAGCCACAGGAGTGGCAATACAATTTTCCATGCTACCCTCACTTTCTCTATTTCTAGAAGTCCTTAATCAGCTTACGAAGTACTTTTTCTAAAGGCTGTGATTTTCTAAATTACACTTGTAAAGCCTATGAGATATTAAAAAAAAACTCAGTACAAAGTGTTCCTGCATGTTTTATTTGTTGACATCTTCCCCAAAGAAACAGTGGGTGTCTTTTTTCTTTTTATTTCCTTTCAACACTGATAGTTTGTCTATTAAAATCAGATCGGCGATTACAACTCATTTCGCACATGCTGCGAAAAAGCTGTCAGCTGGTTGCTGCCGATCGTAGTTGGATTTCAAGCAGTATACTACTGTAGGACACAGTAACTCAGTGTGTTGTAATTAAACCCCAGAACCATTCAGCCTTTCTCTGTCGCTTGTAGTTTTAGCTGAACTGGGAACTTGCCTACTGC
This sequence comes from Oceanodroma leucorhoa, assembly GCA_030449065.1. Taxonomy (NCBI): domain Eukaryota; kingdom Metazoa; phylum Chordata; class Aves; order Procellariiformes; genus Oceanodroma; species Oceanodroma leucorhoa. The sequence continues at coordinate 3,306,050 of JASVER010000012.1, read as the reverse complement.
AAAACCGGCTGGAGTTCTTCCTTTTACCTTCGGAGCGAGGCTGAGGGGGACTCAAAAAATCTTGTAAAACTCTTTTAGAGAGGTCCAGGGGATAGACAGCACTCATTTTTGTACAATTCTGGGGAACCCCTGGTAGCTCTTGAAGCCTCAGGGCAGACGTGCAAGGCAGAAACATGAGTGGGCATGTTCACTCCGAGGCAGGTGCTGGGGCAGGAGCATCCCTGGGACAAGACCGTGAGTCGGCGTGGATTGGGGGCATAGGGAGCAATGACAAATGAGGGAGTTAGTTAACCTAATTGGAGCACTAATGATGGACCCACAAGGCCAACCTCGGCACCCAAGGGCCACATGCCACAGATTGAGGGACASCTCAGAGGGAAGAGCCTCCTCCTCACATCTGTTTCCACGCAGCCATCCCATGGTAATAGAACTGAAGCTCCTGCAAATGTAGCTCATCTTGCTGAAACAGCCTGCGGTGCCTGACAAAGCTGGGGGGAGCCTCCACCAGGCATCAGTAGAAGCTTTCAATTAAGATGGCAATAGTTCTCAGTTTTATATTCCTAATTAATGTAATGCTTCTGAACGGTGTCAGGCAGACATCAAAGCTCTGGGCTTACCGTGACAGCAGACACCACAAAGGGAAATTGTTTCCATTGCCATTAGCCATGGCTATCTAGCCTTCTCAGGATGGCTTGTTAAATATAGAGCTTCAAATATGAACCTGAGCCAATGCAAACAAAACATGAAATGTTGATTGCCTTCGGGAATTTCCCTGATCTTTCATTTCTTTAGACAAACAAAAAAGAAGAGATCTTCTGGGGTTTTTACTTTGTGGGACTTCTCTTTTTTTAAGTCTGTGTTAAAATCGGACCTTATTCTTTGCAACTCGTCATCCCATGATATTCACAAAGATGACCTAGCAACAAAAGGAAGAGAAAAACTGATCAGCTAAGGTCATTGGGAACCACCTCTCAAAAATTTTCTACTCTGTACTAGGATCATCCCAGAGCTCCCTGCGTATCCACAAGAGACACTGTGTAGATACAGACTTTTGCCGGTTGCTTATTCATGTGCAGTAATACAAGGTGTATTTTTGCTTAAACTGTGATGAAGTTGGTATAGGTACAGAACATGATAACTGCTGCATTCTACTTTAACAGAATAAGCAGCAGAGATAAAAAAAATAATTAAGGAATTTGATGAATCATGAAACTAACTCATTCTTTTACTTGATTTTCCCCTGATACAGGCATTGTTTTGTCTCAGTTACTTTGAGTTGGACTAGATTCTTAAAAAAAAAAAAGTAAAAAGGAGCTTTGAAAGTAACATAATACTTCTGCAGGTTTTTAAGAGTAAATCTCGCATAGAGGGTCTTACTGATTTCAGAAGGAAACATCCCTCCCTGTTTCTCAGAAAGACYGAGATCCTCTTTATCTTCAAGAAAAAAATTAAGGTAGAAAACTTGTCCATTTTGGAGGCCTCCCACACACCGAGCTCCATAATCACACTCACAGAGTGGTGCATCATGGTGCATTATTCATCAAATACATTTGTTCAGATGATGTCATATATGTCTCCCTAAAGGGCCACGTTATTTAATAAAGGATTTTTATTTTCTGTTGGGAGGCTGCATGAGGATGCAGAGAAGTTTTACTGGGCTTCTGAGCCTTGTAAAAAGTACGGCTTTTTTCAGACAATCCTTCTGATCCATCTGGGGGGCCTTTGTCTAAGTTACTTAGTAGAAATATTGGCTTGCTTACTAAACCTGATACAAGCATTATGCAATAAACACAATATAATAAATGTGTATTATACATAACTATAATAATTAATGTACAAAATACATACATGCATGCACTGCAGAGTTATGTTTCGTAAATTAATGTACATATTACACTAACCCCACACAGAATATCAAGAAAATCTGTTTCTGCTGCATACAAAACAGACATTTGAACGTGTGAAGCAAATAGGAAACATGTCCCAGTAAATTTAGAGGCCATATTTTATGAAGATCTCCATATGTCTTCTTAATTCATCTCATGTTTCTATGATCGTTTGCATTTCTTCCCTCTTCTTTTTTGTCTCGGAACCAGTAAAAGTTAGACTGTTTGTAGAGTCAGAGTCAACACTGATCTGCTGTCTCTCCATATATCCTTAGTAAGATTTTCAAGGTTTTTTGCTTCCTATTAGTTTGTGATTATTATCCTCTTTTGGAGAGGARGACATGTCGAAAAGGAAAATGAAATACGAAAGTGGTTTAGCCCCTGTGCAGAGATTCATGCACTATACTTAGCATTAATTGACAGTACTTAAGTAAGGGGCCAGTGCAAAAAAACCCCAACAAACCACCCTCTAGCCTAACTGCTGAAAGGCCTAGATCAGGAGGCATATAGCCTTTTGGTAACTACACAGCTGTAGCACGTGTCCTTTAGAGTAAAAGTACCTATACCTTGGCCTTCACCCAGTGTCTAGAAAACATGTTACCTTTGGTTGCAAGGTAGGTTTCTACCCTAGTGCTCTAAGAAACTAAGAACAACTCTCTATGCTTTAGGTCATAGTTTTTTGGTTAAAATTCAGCATTTAAAAAAACCTAAATGATATCAGCTATCCTGTGGGAGACATTTTGCCTTCCAGGTGATTTAGAGTCTAAGAATATTTCCTTATTATTTCAAATGAAAAAGCTTTCTCTAACTAGCAAATCAAAAGAGGTTTCAGAAGTCTTATGCAAGGTAAGCCTGTCTGCAATTTTCACTCATCAGCATTGGTACGGAACTATTGGTGGTCACAAATTAACTGGGTTTTTCTCATTGCTTCTGCCTCTTCATTATGGGCAAATACGGAAATAACCAATACTGCATTTGCTAATGACGTCTACTCTTTTCTGTGGTCGTTAGCACACGGGATGATGTCTACCAAGAATTCCTTTTATGTGGGAAGCTATAAACTGCTCTCCAAGGAAAAAAACACCCTTTCTGTCTTGGTTGAGGGTAGCAGCAAAGAAAATTTCTGGTGCCCAGAAGCAGCAGACTTTCAACAACAGCAATACTGAGCAGGCTAAAGAAACACTCATCATCTATTTACCTTGCAAATGCAGGATTGCCTTCTTATGAGATGCCCACACTGTTTTCATTGCAGTAGAGATTCATGGAATGTTTTTTTCATCTTGCCCCCCTACAATCCTTTCATGATGTACCATCAATAACATTATTGTTATTGCCATTATTGCTATTCTTCACAGCAAAGAGAAATAGGACGGTTTGACAAGTAAACCCAAACATCTATTATAGTGTCTTTCCTTGTGGAGACTTCATTTTTCCACCCTTGTGTCAAAGTGCACATTGCTGATCAGGCCTGATCCGTTTTGGACTGTGACAGTGTGTTTTCTTCTCCTTGGTTACCCTTCAAAATGGTTGCAATGTGTGTGCAGTCCATACCATTGCTGCTTTGGAAATACAACCACCTCATCATCCGAAAACAAAGTGGATGAAGCTTTCCCAAAATACAACACAACATGATAAACTGCTGTTTGATACTTTCAAAACAGCAGTTCTGTGCYACAGCACTAGGAGGGGGGTAACTCTAAGGGTATTATTTCTTCAGTGTCAGGACCTTAGCTACAGTGTATTTACTGGTGAATATAACTTTTTGAAGTCTCAGAGTCATACCAGTAGCAATAGCAAAACACAGAAGTGGGGCAATCCAGAGATGCTAATGTAAAATAAATAAATAAAAACAAATGATGAGTGTTATCACATCTCCTTTCCTGAGTTCTTTTGTATTGCCTCTGGCTCAGGTCCACCCAGAAGAGCCTAAGTATTGGTTAAGGTCTCATTTCTGAAAATAGGGTATATTACAAATAGGTTTCCCTCCTGCCAGACCTGGTGCTAGCACAAGGCACATAACAAAGAAAAGTCACTTGACTGAGGTGATCAACCTGAAATCTGACAGTGATTTAAATAAGAACATGAATCAACGTGATGGGGTTCTGTTCCTGGAACAAGACTTGCCGTGCAGAAAGTGGAAAGGTGCAAGTCTAACTTATTGCTGTTGCAGTTTTAAGTTTACAGTCTTGTGGTCTCCTTGGGATGTCATAATATGCTTTGAACTTTGAGTCAAGCTATTTCCATATTCATTTGCTTACTTCCACAAGGACAGACACCAGTATGACAATACACTACAAATCATTTTGGTTTAAGTTACTGAAGGGGGGGAAAGAAAGGGGAGAGAAGAAAGAGGGAGGGGGAAGGGAGAGAATATTTGGTCTGTTCTTAATTAAAACCAGCCGATGACATACAATGATTTGTCTGAAGCACTTCTGAGCTGTACCCATTTCTGTTTACACTTGACAGCTGTACATTCTTTCCTGCCTGTATTGTTTGAACTATGGCCAATGGTACAACCATTAAATCTTTGATAGTCTTTTTTAAATACAAAATTGACCTTTTTCTTTGAGACAAAAAGAGAGGTAGGGAAGGAATAGCTATGTTACATTAGAGAGGTTTGAATTTACTAGGTTGTACACCCTGTATTGCAAAATAGTGCCTCTGGTCATTTTTGGACCGGCTATTAAGAGGTTTTTTTCATGTTCYTCACATCTGCTTACAAAAAGAAATCATCATCCTGTGACCCTTTCCTCCCAGAAGATGCCTGTTTTGGGTAGAGAATAAACCAGAGCATCCATGATTACTGAGTGTAATTCTGCATTGTGAGTGGGATACAGAGGCTCTCACTGGACTACGACAGGTTTTTGCTATGAGCAGAACGATTCAGGAAAAAAAATCATAGATTAAGAAAACCAGAAAAGTTAAATATGACATATTTGAAACCAGCTATCAGTCTGTCATGAATAGAGAATAGGGAAGTAAGTCTTTGTCAAAGCCAAACGTGTCCTAGGCACTCTGTAGGTTCCCTCTCTGAATCGAGCCTGCAGCCTGCAAAATTGATGGCTCATTACAAATGGAAATGCTTACCTAAAAAGGAAAGAGAAAGAACATTAGCATATGCCTTATCCCTTAAGTTTGAACTAAACCACAGAACTGATTTGATCCAGATATCGCCAGCTGTCCCCTGAACTTGCCTGAAGCGTGTTTAGTTGCCAGCTTTGGCAGAGGCAGACGGTCAGACGATGCTGCATTACTAACCAGGGCTGTGCTGCTCCTTGTTGCGCTGAGACGCCAGAGATGCATTTTGTTTTATAGACTGGAGCTTAGTCTAAAATCACACAGAGAGTAAACAGGAAGGATATATTTAGCTTCTACAGCTTAGTAGGAGTGGGAAATCTTTACTTTAAAGTCCTGCAGTCATCTTTAAAACTTACACAGCCCTCATGATTACCCCAGAGTTCCCTAGAGCTGTATGGGCTGGAGGGGATGTCTAAGTACCTACTGCACCGCTACTTGTCCTATCTTCTGTGGAGATTGCCTTGGGTTACCAGGTTTGGTTTATTTGTTAATTTAAATGTGTCATGAAAAAGAAACTAAATTCTTAGATTCCATTAACTGGGTTATGGTAGCACTTAACTGACCTTAACTGAGGTTAAAGACCAGGACAAAAGAGATATAGTCCCTGCTTTGAACATCTGAGTGCCTTCCTCCTCTACCCTTTAACGTCCAGGTTTTCTGAAAAAAGAGACTGCCAAAGATATGTAAAAACACATTGCACAACACTGAATGCATTCAAGCAATGTCTCAGCAATGCTGGGAAGGCACCGAGTCAGAGCATAACAGAGTCCCTGCCCCACGGACCTTCATGTGAGATTTTCAAAACTGCCCAGCATTGGCCTAATTGAAGTTGATTGGAGCTTTTCCATAAGCTACTTTCAGTATTGGACCAAAGCCAAAATGTCAAAAAATTTCACTCACACTCTAAACTATTAAATTTTTCAATTATTCAATCAACTTGAGATTGCGGTGAGGACAAATTGGATTTCAACTGCTGGTATCCTGCCCTATCATTAAAAGTAAAAATTTGCCAATTTCAATGGATCTTCTATTTTCCTCTCATTTTCCTCAGAGCCTCAAAAAGCTCCAGGCAAGATACCTTTTCTGAGAAGTCACAGGCATGAGACGGATTGACTGACAGAAGAAACGTTTCAAAAAGACACAAAAGCAATGGCTGCATTAGGTACAGCTGAGGACCAGCAGTCAGCATTTCTCAAGCTGTTTGGAGGTGTTTAATCCAGGTTGTGGGATGCCAGCGTGCCACCCATCGCTGGTCCACACAAGGAACCCAGCCTCCTCCTGCTGAGCCCTAGGTACACATCTTCACCTTCACTTCTGCCAGGGGTGAGACATCCCTATGAGCAGGAAAGGAGAAACCTTCAGTGTGTACCTATGAGCCCCCAGTCTTCCCTGACACTTAGATGCCTCCTGTATGTCTGACCCTGGGCAGGTCCCTGGGAAGACTCACACTCGCTTCCACACAGCAGATTCAGCCTCATGTTCCCAGGTCTCTGAAAGATACTTCTGGGGAAAACTAGAGATGAAACATCTGGCAGGCTCCACATTTGCTGTAATAGTGATTATTTACATGCTGCGCTAGGATTGGGATCTTTTCAAAGCTGAATGGATCGTGGTGTCACCATGTATTTCTGTATTATGCCTGGCAGAGTCATACTGATTCATCCATAAACTGTCTTCCAGCCAAGAGATTTGGATTTATTTCCTTCTCCTTTTCCTCATTCTTCCAGCAGTCCTAACCTTGCTGTTTTGGGATCACCACCTTCCACTTGACCGAATTGTCCCCAAACACCACCTACCAGTGCTGTGACTGAGAGGTAATCTCTGCTTGAAATTTAAGGCAAACTCTGTACACATATTAATGAGCCAGTTCTGTAGGAAGCTTTCTCATTGCCCCATCATCTCAACAACTGTCTTTCCACTCCACTGCTTGCTTATTTTTGGTCTTTGCTTGCTGTGTCACTATGCAATTTAGATGCATTACACTCTGACTCAGGAGCCATACTCTTATGGCCCTTTCCTGGGCCTCTGAGACGAGAGAGAAGAGTTTTTGCTGTAAAGAATCTAGCCTTGTGCTTTGAGTCACTTCATTTTCTTGCAGGGACGTGCTTAACTGTGTTCATTACAAGTCCCAAGCACAGTTATCCTCTAACTACGTTGTGATCATCCTTGACTGGTACTGCCACCACAGGACCATGTGAATATAAATAAATCAGTATCATTGAGAAGGATAAAGGGGGAAAAAATGTTTCTCTCAGCACAGCCTTTGAGGGGACTAGACTCTGCAAGTGTGCCCGCTGGCAGCAGCGATATCTGACTTTCTGGTTTGTCAGCCATCTACCACATCCCTTCTAGTTTGACTTCAGCTCCACCAATTGATTCTCCCTCTCTTCCTCACGAGGAATACAAGGATATTTTAGAACTGAATCACAAGAGAGCTGTTCTGTTTGGTTTCATTGGTGAGGATACTTCAGTTAGCTGCACACATGTAAAACCCACTGATGAGGGTCATCATCTGTCTACGCCACCTCACTGAGAGCTGAATCAGTTCAGGTCCTTCCTAGATTAACACTGAACTAGGACTGCTCAGAACCAGGCAATGTCATGAGACACAAAACCAAGGTCAACAAACAACCCACTTGCATACTGCCAGCAGGCAGCATGTGCCACCCCAGCTGGGATCCTCAGCCATGTGAGGGAGTGTGGATTTATACCACAGTTATGCCCTGAGCAGGTGGACCTGATGAGCAGTGAGATGAGTCAATCCATGGGGGTCTCAAGGGGATTCCCTACATAGCACTGAATCATCAATCACCAATTCTGTAAAATAATTTCCACAGCAAACATTTGGGAACAAACAGTTAAAGCAGCAAAGGGAGGATCTGGGTTCAGCAGTAATCTCTCAGGGCACTGCTGAGTCACACTCCGGACTTGAAGGGAAAAAACGGACGTCACAGCTGGATGCATTCAGCTAGGAAAGAAATCAAAGACATGATCAGTTCCCAGCTCATGATATTTATTTGTAGTTCATTATTGTATTTATATTTTTCCCTGTGAAGAACATACAAGAATCAGCAAAGCTGGCCTTTTGAGGAAGCACTTATCGGCGCCTCTAATGGAACACAAATGTGTTCCCTCATTAGCAGGCAGGGAAACAAGGCCTGGCGAGAAGGCGAGCTGCACGGCTAATACAGCATTGCTTCCCCTGGCAGTTGTACTGTGACGGCAGCAGAATCTGAACTCCTATTTCTGCTCAAACCAAGAAAAGGATGTTTTTATATACCTACACATATATTTCTATCACAAATGCATGTCTTAAAATAACTCAGCTGGGGCAGTTTCCTGCAGTTTATGAGCAAGGAGAGTGAAGACAAGGAGAGAAGCATGTGAAAGAAGAGATAATGATATGTGGTGTCCCCCGCCAGGGAAGACGCAGCCCAGGCGAGGAGCACAGCAGGGGTACTCATGCCGGCCAACTTCAGGCGCCTCACTTATACGCCTCCGCTTTGCAGGGATCATTCAGGATGGGTTTCAAATTCACCGTGTGCGCGGCACTTGCGGGGAATGGGTTTAGTAAAGGGGCAGCTATCAGCACACGGAGGTGTTGCCTAGGCCTGGGGCTAGCATCATTAGTTGACCATGTGTCTACGCAGTAAATGCAGGCTTCACCAACATATGGATTGTGGGGATCAAAGACTGGATGGGCAAACCCAGCCTAAACAGGTTAACCAAGGGGATTTGCCCTTTTTTTCCTATAGCCTAACAATACTCGTAAAGACCGCCACATCAATAAACTCACATTAGGCTGCACTGAGTTACACGATTCAAAACAGAGATGTGTCTTATTGTGTTTAACTATTATTAAATCAGCTCCCTCGACTTCTTTAGGGCTATGCCAGTTTACACCAGCCGAGGATGTGGTGCTAGCTCTCTAGGAAGCTGCTCGCTCCTAAGTGCAAACACATTGCCTGCTAAGAGTTCACAAGCTGAGGCAAAAACTCACCCGGGATTCCTATGATCTCCTGCTGCTGTTCAGCCTGAAGAACTAAGGTATTAAACATGTAATATGAAGAAATAAAAACACGCACATTTTTAGCTGAGCTAGATTTCCACGTCCCCTGCTTTTAGGAGTATTATATCAACACCTGTTAGTTTTGCTCTAGTCATCATTTCCATCAGAAACTTATTGTTTCAGGGGTTTTATAACTCGTAAAACTTTTATAAGTCAGACAAAATGTGCTTTAGGAAAAGCTGATCTTTCAGGTCTCGGCTCTGGAATGTATTTTTATATGCAACAAATGTAAAAGAGAATAATGGCTGTAATGGCTTTTATTATATTTAGAGGGAGGAAGAACTGCAAATATAATCAGAAATCAAATCATTTAACCATTAATTTTACACAAAGAGTCTGGGCAACCCTCACAAAATATCTGTCAATAGACAGCAAATAAAAATGAACCCAGACAAAGGGGAAATTCTCATCCTTCACTTCCAAAAAGCACTTAAGCACACACTTAAGTCCATCCTTACTGCAAAAGACATTTGAGCATGTATGTAAACCCCTCTTGCAAAAGGATTACTTTCCTCAGTGCCTGCTGTGAACCCAGGAGTCATCCCACTCAACTCATTACTAATGCTCTTGAAATTACTCATGGGCATAAATATTTGCGAGAATGGGGCCTCAGTGAGGAGCTGTGTCTATATGAGGAATCATGGCCAAACTATGCCATTCTGAAGAAAAACGCTCCCAGACTTGCTGTCTCCACCGGAGAGCTGTTACCAACTCGGCGCAGAGTGGACGCCGGTGCCCAGATGGCAGAAGCCAAGTGCATGCCCCCTGGCAGCAGGCCACATCTCTGAGGGGTGGGATGCGTCCCCTGGGAATGCATCTCCAGATGAGCCCTGGGAAGAAAAAAGCACTTCCATGGTTGACAACTGCTTGCAGAGGAACAAAAGCTTCTTTAAAACCCCTTCATCCCTGTTTACAAATAGCGGATTGAGGTTCTCTGTGGGTCTTTGCAGCACACAAGCCTGACCAAGAAAACTGCACAGGTCCTCTAAAATCTGCCACCTCAGCTGGCTTGGGGATTCAGGGGGTGAATGAATGTCACCTTGACTCAAAGCATCAGTGAACCAGAAAGGATTTCCAGTAAAACTCAGCCAGAGGTTGGCCACCTTTCCAGAGGTTCGTTCCGTCTCAGTGTCTGCCTGCTGCTGTGACACCCTTCGGTGAGACACCAACAGTATCTGCTGTGGAAATGAAAGGAAGACTTCATGATTTCACTGAAGCACAATTGCATATTACATTCTTCAAAGGCCTCTGAGCGGAAATAGTCCCAGCTTACCCCCACATTTGAACACCCTGGGCAAAACCACCTTTAATCTGGCAGGTTTTGGGCTCACCTTGCATGAAAAAATAATTTGTTCCTCGCTCTGTGCGTGATCTTGTCACACAAACACACACCTTGGGACGCAGCCAGTGTTGACAAAGCCTAGGTAAAAAGATGGATCTAGCGCAGACCTCAGTTAGTCAAAGAGAAGTGGCAGGCTTGTCTCTATAAATTTGAGAGCATCTGTAGTGTTTCTTAAATACTTTGCTCAATTCCTGTTTGAAGCAAGTGTCATAGATCCATCCCTGAGTTTTGGTTTTCTCAGCGTTTTGAAGACTCAATAAACACCTTATGATTGTGTTTTTACAGTGCTACCTAAGAGTTGGCATGACTCTTGCAGGTATTTCCATATCTGGGAGACCTCATATAGACCTTTTTACAAGTGGGTTATGATGAAAATATTGGGTGGCAAAAAAAGCAAATAAGAAACAAAATCTGTAGGGGTGGCCACAGCTCCATCAAGCTTTTTTCTCTAGTATAGGGGTGGGAGCCGTAAGTTTTAGTCCCTTTAAGATTCACTTGTCCTTTCAATTCCCTACCGAACCTGACTGCCCCACAAAACCTACCGAGGAAAACTTAAAATCTCAACACTGAAGGTTAACATAAAGCTTCTGGCATTATCTTAACACTGAGGAAAAAAATAATCTTTCCTCTTTCTAATGCAGGCCATGTGTAAAGTTACACGCTGTGCGCTCTGGCTTTTAACAGGAACTGTTAACAACCCTTTTTGATCGCAGGAAGCGGAGGAAAGCCTCTTCACCTAAGAAAATAACAGAGATGTTTATGGGCGCTGCTCTTCTCCCYGTTGGGAGCTGCCAATCACCCCTCCCACCCCCGAGCTGATTTCTGGGGGCTGTGGAGGGGGGCTGGGGCTCGCTCCAGCTTCCTTCCGTTGGAGGGCTCCGGCGGCCGATGCTGTTTCTGGGCAAACGGCCACTGCTGCGATGTTTGTGTTAGATAGGCTGCAGCTGGGCTGGGTGGGTGTTGCAGGCAGGCTGCGCCCAGCCAGCTCCCCAGCCTCCCAGTCCTGGTAAAAGAAGCTTCCCGATTCCTCCGAGTTTGAACTTTCTTTTTTTTTTATTATTTTAATTTTAATAAAATAGGTGCTGTTTGACTTCTAGGAAACATAGGTGCGAAAGTTTGCTGTGCATGCAGGAGAGCAGCCTAGCCCATCCAGCTCATCCCTTCACACCTGTTCCTCCAATGCAATAAGTGGCATTGTCTCTTTACTATCTCTGTTAAGGTGGGAGCCAGCGGTTCATCCTCCTGACATTCAGAGCTATACTTCTAAAAGCAAAATAGTATTCAGGGCTACTAACTAAAAAGCAGAGAGCATGTAACTGGTTGAACTGAAAGGAAAAATGCCAAAGGAGGATTTATCTTCCTGTGTTATCTCATGATTTAAAATCTGAGCTGGCAAAACTTCACTTCTTAAGCTGCAATTTCAAGCTGCAAGTATTCAGCAGCTGAGGAACCAGTGTGTATATATATGTGTGTGTGCACGCGTGCACCATATGTATTCATGTTTATGCAGTTTTCCACTCAAAGCAGTCAGCGGAAATGAAAACCTGATTTTGCAAAGGCTTCCACTGCAAAATTAAACATTCAGTTTTTCCTTAAGGGAGTTTGCTGCTTTATGCACTGGGAAATAACTCCTAAATTTTTTTTTTTTTTCTTTTTAAGTCCAAAATATCTTGCCTTGAAAGAGAGCTGAGCTATGATGGGAAACACAACTATTCATTTGGTATAGGAGAGGGGAGCAGCAAGGTGAGAGAGAATAAAAAGAAATCAAACAGAAAAAGCAAACAGAAGTGAGGGATTTTCAGTTCCTGTGTGTGTGTCCATCTATTTTTATCCTAGAAGGAAGCTTCTTAACATAGCTGTATTTTCTTTCACACTGCTCTCCTCCCTTTGCGGGACTTCCAGAATTCATCTCGGCACCTGGTTTTTCCCTGAACTTGATGTGTTATGCCTACAAGGCAGGACAAATTTGGCAGCTGTTGCACTGGAAGCAGAAGGGGAGCAGAACAGCAGCAAAGCCGGATACTTCGTACATCCAGGGGCACCAGAGGGATGTCATTTATTTCTTTTGCTTAGGATTTTGCTGGCAAAGCTGACTGCTTTCTTTTGGCCTTGACTGGGACATCTAGACAGTGGGAAAGGTTTTTTTTTTTTTCTTTTGGATCATAAGTGTATCCTTTCTCCTAACACTTCTGTTGCTCATGTTCTTATTTGGAGAAAGCTTTTCTTTTTTACTTTTTTTTTTCTGAGGCTATGAGACAAAGGAAACTTTTGGCTGGAGAGAAGTGTTCATAAAGAGGAAAGGAAGCAGAGTCTGAGGCACCAAAACAGAACTTCAAATATTTTTCCATTTGCAAAGCAGCGTACAGCCATAAAGCAAAGGCTGTGTCCCAGCCCCACTGAAGCTGATTGGAAATGTGCCACCGATTTCTGTGGGACAAGAGATCCACCTGAGGAATCCAAACTCACCTGCCCATCATAATTATGACTATTAACGATGTGTTATTTGTATTGCTGTAGCAGTTCACAGTTCCAGTTAATGGGCAGGATCCCCTCTGTCCAAGGGGTTGTACAAGCCCAGATCAAAGAGATGTTCCTTGCCCCAGAGATCTTGAAATCAAAATTTATGGCTCATCTTAACGACTTATAGAGGAACCGCATGGGGAAGGYACCCCCACCTTGCCAGCGCTGAGCAGAAACCTGTGCCCTGCTGCACACTCCTAGCCAGACACAGCCTTTTTGAAAAGGCCACACGTCTAAGCCCACCTATGCTGCGTGCAAAGCCAAATAGGATGCCACCACCCATTCAGGGGCACATGCAAAGGATCAGGTGTGGACAGCTGATACCTGCAGTCCAGGAACAGCACCCTCAGTGTCTCAGGAGAAGCTCTCTGAGAACTCCGGGTGGCTCCCATTCTCCCCACAGAATTAGCATGTCACTTTATTAGGAGCCTTAGTACATCTGAGTCTTTAATAGTTCTCCTGCAAGGTAAATCTAACTCCTATAATGATATAGCCCTAGGAAAATCAAGCCAAGCCTGATGTATAATGCTAAAACAAAGCATAACAAGCATTCTAGATTTAGCAGTACGTTCTGAAGAGAAAACAGTGTTCCTTCACGGAAGAAGTTGGAGAGCTAAAGAAAATTTCAATTATTTGGTGCTGCAGCACCAGATGATTCAATATCAAAGGGAATACCATCATTATCTTTGGCATCAGAATCTCTAAATTTAGGCTGAGATGCTGGAAAAATAAAAATTGTTTTAATCAAAATCACAAAAGAAAAAAAGGCCTTTTAAACTTGCTCGAGATGTAACTTGGCTGGAAATGAAACAAAAAAAGTGGAACCCAAAAGAAAGAAATTCAAAATGGAAAAGCTTGAAGCAAAGTTCCTTCAAGCATGGGTGGCCGGGGCCAAGTGAGGAGAAATACACATGTAAACAGCTTTTCATAAAATCATACCTTGCCCTTATACATAACTTTCATCAGGCATTTTCTATCATCAGCAACAGTGGTTCCCAGAAGAAACAAATAGCTGCAAACACACCAGTAGGAATTTATGGTCCCAAAAGAAGAAAAAAAAAAAAAATCCTGATCTACAGACTTGAGACATGTTCACTGATGGAAAGAAGGACCGACACCACCAAATGAATTTATGAGGAAAACAGCAAATTCCAGTCAGCTGCCCCCATCTAATACCGAGGGACCAGAAATCACTGTGTAACTTTTGTCTCAGTAATTCATTCAATGAAGTTAATAATGATGAACTCTCAGAGAATAATCCTATTTCTTTTAGAAAAATAGGATTACACATAATGCCCAGTATGAAGCCAAGGCTTCTTAGGTAGGTAATGGCTCTGTATGTCAAAGGATAAACAATAATCTCTTTACATAGGCAGTTCCCAGACACTGGGGTGTTGCCTGGATGCAGCTGTTCCCTGCAGCAGCAGCAGCAGCAGCAGCAACTGCAGCAGCAGCACTGGGTGCTGGGTGCACTGGCAGCAGATAGCATGCAGGAGTCTAGGCAACATTTGTACACCCTCATTTGGGAGCCTGCAACCCTTTAATGACATTTTTTTTTTTTTTTTTTAGGGCATCATCCTAACTGAAGAAGCCAGAAGGCCTATTGTCTCGTTTCTCCCTCAACACCTTTTCAGAGCATTTCTTTCTGATTGAAATGAGGGGAATTTTTTTAAAGAGGAAATAGGTGGGCTCTCTCAGAGGCAGGTTTCCCAGCATTTGCCTGGCGCTAGGAGACAGCCCTCCGCTCTGAGACACTTTTAGTGCTACCAGATGCAGCACCCGACGCGAGCTCYCCCGTTCCTGGCACCCAAAGGCAGCTCTTGCACGCTTGCCATTTTCTCGATGAGGTGAGAGTGAGCCGTCTATGTTATTGCAGCGTATCGCTGGCTCCCCTGCTTCGCTGCCTGACACGACAGCCGTGCCGCTGCTCGAGGCCGGCTGCTCCGCCGGAGAGCGGTGGGTGATGCTGCTGTCCGCATGCGGACCACAGCTGCCTCGGCAGCGGTGGGGCGATGACGCTCTTCCCTGCCACGGTGACAAAGAGATGGGGGAAGCCTGTGGCCGGATCCTGTCCTGCCACGGGTTGTAGGAGGCAGCGGCTGGGGGGGACGCTGGAGAAGAGGGCATTTGGGCTGTGCACTCCTCACGAGCCCACCTTACCATTGCTCTCCCCTTCCCCTGCAGCGATGCAGCGCCCTTTGGCCATCACTCATCAGTCTCAAATAACAGGAGAAAGGGAGCTTTCCTCTTGCATCCCCTCCACTGAAACTGAGCTGCTCAGCCACCATTTAGTTTTAAATCTTTTTATGTGAGTATGTCTCTCCATGGTCCCTGGTGACAGTATTAGCAGCACCCACTTCTCCCATTATTCACTCGTGCTTGCTTTGTGTGGGAAACTGCTTTTCCTCCGCACTGACACCCTCCCTGACTGCTGGCAGAGAGGGATGAGGGCAGCTATCAGCTCTAACCAGCGTAGAGGTACTCACATTCTTCTCTGGCACGGAAGTTGCTGTGTGCTCCTTAGGACAAGGAGTAAAACATCTTCTGCAGGACAGGAGTATTCTCTTTTCCCATGAGGTAGATGATTGGCAACCGTAAACAGGAAGACTGTGAGATGGGGCCGTTAAGGAGGGCTTCTGGGTTCACAGAGTTTGCAGGCAAATCTGGTGTAGCCACCAGTGTCATAAGAAGAACACATCTACAAGAAACTGAAGTGTGGGAGTCAAGTCACTGAGGGAAAGAATGACTGCAGAGGGGCCTGCAGAAACATCTGCGAGACATCCTCATGACATGTGGCACACACCCATGCCTTCCACCGCTCATCTGCTGAGGTTACCTTGCAGTCATTTTCTCCCATCTGCTATGGGCTTAATCTCAAACCTCTCAGGGACAGTGGAGAAAATTGCAGTGACCTCTGAGTTGGGGTTGGTATGCATCAGCCCCTGTGGAGCACAGGAACTCATCTTTCCTGAGAAATAGGCTGCAATTTTCCCAATTTTCCTTGCTTCATCCTCTGTAACTCCTTCCTCCCTGCTGTTAGACAGGTTGACCTTAATGACATCATCTTTGATGCATTGACCTCCTCCATTCCAGATACGGTTGGCACTTGGGAACACAAGAGCAGCTGTATTGGGTCAGACCTAAGGACTGTCTACCTGGTAACCTATCTCCAACAGGACCAGGAGCAATTGCTTAGACACATGTCAGATGTGATACCTCTTCCAGATTCCTATGTGTGGGAACTTCTGAGGCATCCTAGAGCATCGCTTTAGCTATTATGAATCCATTCAGATTTATCTTCTATGAGTCCGTTAAAGCCTTCTTTGAAATAATTTCTGAATCAATTGTGGCAATGAATTTCCTGATTTACTTACTTGTTAGGTGAAAAGGTAATTTTTTGTTTATTCCTTCCCTTGCCCTTGCTCTCTGCCTTGAAAGTGTGGCTAAAGCTTATAGCAGAAAAGCATCGCTTCAGCTGCTCAGGGCTGCCACACAGCTGCACTTCTACCTCATCCCCTCCCACAGCTCCCTGCCCGGCTCTTACTCGGTGGTTCTGATTTACAAAGCAGCTTTGGGGTTACTTCTTTCAGATCATACGGTTTACAGCACAGCGCAGCTCAGCCGACGACAACAGCCATAAACCTAACCGCAAAGGCTCTGCGACGCTGTCACTGGGAGTTTGCACCACCTGCGAGTCTCGCTCCTCTAAAATGACCCCTCCAACTGGCTTGTGGATTCCTACTTCCCAACAGTAAAATCAGCAGTCCCAAGCAGCCAGCAGCTGACTCAAAAAAAAAAAAAAAAAAAAAAAAAAAAAAGAAGATATTAATAAATGAAAGAAATCCAGCATTATATTTAAAAAAATGTAAAAAGGCGAAGGAAAATCAGTCCAAAACAGCTGGGCAAATCCTCCCCTTTGACTCAGTGGCCAACTCCTACTTCCAGTGGGACCTCTCCCAGAGACTACTGATGGTCTACATTGGCCTTTCCCCTCACCCCACCCCACTCCTCCCTATCAGCTCATCGGGCTTTTGGATRCGGTCACTCTCGTATATTTGGCTTGCTGACATCACGAAGATGTCAGCCAGCCCCTTCATTTTCAAATTTGGAACCAAATATAAGGCCATGCCTCAGTCACTCCTGGGACGGCTGGCAAGGAGGAAAGCGTAGGAAAAGCCTGCAGGGAAGAAGGAGGTAGGAGTTCAGAGGGTTCGGAAAGGGTCACAGGCATTGTGAACACCTGATTTTCTCCTCCCTGCAGCATCGCCCAGCTCAGCTCGGCACAGGACAGCAATGTAGCAGGGGTTACAAGAGCTGAGCAAAAGCTGCTGCCTTTTCACCTTAGAGAGGCAGCAGGTAAAGAGGGGTTTTGCTTCTTCACACTCTTCCTTGTTTCTTCTTCTTCCCCTCTCTAATACCATTTTTTCTGTAAGGGCCATCACTGCCCAAAAGATAGACAGCTTGTACCTCACAGTCAGATTAACTGGTATCACTGAAGAGGAAAATCCCATTTCTACTGGGTTAGTTTTATTACTCTTGTTGTTATTATTAACCACTATTATTAGTCCAAGTTTGCGAACTCAGTTCAGGAGGGAAGGCTTGTAATATTAACTTGAAGGTTCCCTCCTCTTTCATTTTAAATTCCAATATTTTCTACAACATTTCTGTACTGAAAATTTTACTGCCCTCACCTTTTTCTCTCTTTTATAGTCACTTTCCACAACTGTTGGTGCAGCGAAGATTTACAGCCATGAGGAATCGAAAAACCCTTTGCCCCTGCCAGGCCAAAGAGGCCCAGCAAGCACATCCTACATGGGAGATCCTCCCTGAAACACTTCCCTGTGGACACTGGGGCTTGAACACTGCCGTCGAAGCACAGCCCAATGCTGTTCTCACTGGTTTCTTCAGGATCAGAGCTGAAACTCTTTGGAAAATTCCATTCTTCGAATCTAAGAGCAGATTTTGTCCAGTTTTGTTGGGTGGGTCCCAAACATGACAATTTAATTAGGAGGTCCAGACCTCCCTGCATGCTTATGCTCACGCTGAAGTGCCTATTCCAGATATCCAGCGGGACCAAGAGCAAGTTCTTCTACCGAAGCCACGTAAGTTTTTTGACATACTGTGCAAAGGTAGCCAAGTGGAAAAAGCAGGCTGCCTGCCTAGTCTCAAACACAGACAGTAGCCACATTCTTGTAGGGAGCCCAGAGCATGTTCAAGAAATTTAGGGAGGTTAAATGAAAACCTGTTGCTGTCCCAAAATGGAGCTGTTTGACTTGGAATGGAAAGCTTAGTCATCTGTCCTGCAGGGGTTTGCCCAGCTCCTTTAGTCTCCCCATCTGTCTGATTTACTTCTTCATTTTTTCCATTTCCTTCCCTACCTTCTTTTTCAGGGTCTCAAACGTAAAAGTGTTGGCTTTCCGTGATGACATCACCAGTTACACAATGCCCAGTGCATTTCTTCTCACTTTTGAAAGGGGGCATCAGGGGGCTGATGCTTTACAGTGATATTCTTATGCCCAATGACATATGGAAATGTTTAGGAAGAAAATAATTTTCGAACGTACCACTTGTTGGTTACACCGCAGAAGCAGCATCAATCCTCCCTCCCCTTTTACTAACAACTCCTGTTGCATTCAGTTCCTGTAATTAGGAGGTAATTATAGGCTCTCAATGACTTCCTTTATGTTTCAGGGGATATTATCTAGTATATAAGTTATATTCCTATTTCATCAAATAATAAGGTAAGTGTTAGGAGGCTGAAGTTCTTGGCAGAGCCCTATATCCTACCGGCACTTATGTTTGGCTGCTGTATGTGACTCATTAGATGGAGGTGGGTAGATGACATCACCAGTAAAGGGAAACACATGATAAAGTGAGCGTTCAAGGATTTAAACTTCAGCTAATAAAATAACCAGACAAAGAGGATTAGCTGTGTTTGCAGGAAGAGAGTGTTTGCCTCTGTCAGAAGCAGGATAGCCCAAAGAGAATAAACTATATCCTTTTTCTTCCTTCAGTCATCGGTTTCTTGTCATGCTGGAAAAGAATAGCAGAAAAAGAAAAAGAAAAAGAAAAAGAAAAAGAAAAAGAAAAAGAAAAAGAAAAAGAAAAAAAAGAAAAAGAAAAAGAAACAGAAAAGGAAAAAGAAACCAGCTGTCTTTCAAATGGATGTAGCCATTACCTCAGTTAGTGCATTACAGAAGCATTTTTAAATCAGACAATTTTTCTGTTTTATATCCCAGTTTTAGATTTCCGTTCCTTAAAGACATGGTGAGATGTAGAGCTAGACAAAACAAAAGTTGTTTTAGGAGCTTAACAAGTGGATCAGCATGCACAAGTCTACTCTGCCCAGGGACTGAGCTGTTACCTTTTTGCATCGTCATGGGCAGCCATAAATTACAGCTCTGCTTTAGCTACTTATTAGCCAGATCCAAGTGTTTGAGGCTCTAGGTAGGAATGACAACATCCCCACACAGCTGMCCCCTGATGAAGGGAGGAGTGGAAGCAAGGCACTTAAATCTTTGAGTCCACAGACATGAGGATACACCAGTGACCTTTCCTGGCCAACCTCACTCTTGGGGCATAAAACAAGGTGTCATGGGCTTCCCCAGAAGCAGCGGGCACTTTTTGCTGTCAGCAAGCATGGAAAAAATGACACTGAGTGAATGCAAAGGCAGTTCTTCATCCTGGAGCATGGTCAGCAAATGGTCTTTGGGCAAATGTGGTAGAAGACAAACCAGAGCCTTTCCAAGCACCTTCCCAAATGAGGTGGCTGGTTGCTTGAAGCTGTTGGACAGGATCACAAGAGGGAACAGTCACAAACCTGCTGTGTTATTGCTGGTTCTGTGCCAGAGCTGACAAACCATCATCTGAAGCATCCACAGACACAACAGCAGTAGCCTTTTACTAAAGCTGTTGGAGCTGACCTGCAGATCCGGGTACACAAGGTTCAACCGAAATCTTGCTCAGGGTGAGCTGCAGCGCATACACCACCTGTATGCTCAGGGGACATGTCAGCCTGACTCATCCCCGTGCTGTCGTTGTGCAGGTTTCACACTCCCCCAGCTATGCTGTGCTGGCTGCCCCAGAGCTATGTTACAAAGCGCAGCCATGAGCAAAGGTGACAAACGGCTCCTAAAAGTGAAAATCAGTGTTGCTAATGCTATCCTGCCCAAAACTCTCAGCCCACTTCCCCACATTAAGGAAGGGCATTATAGCAGATATGATACCTGTAATGGCTTGTTGCCATAGGAAATAGGTAATGACCATATTAAATCGGCTCAGTCCAGGAATACTTGGGTGTTCTGCAAGGCCAGGTACAGCAAGTAAACATTGGCATACTGACTTAGGCGCCTCGCTGTGCGAGGCAAACAGCTTTGCCACCTTTTCACTCTAAAGCTTTCTTAGCTTCAGCATTAAAATGTCTCACATGAAAGTATGTTCACCTTTTCTTTCTCCACAGTGTAAGCCACAGCTTGTAGAAGCCAAAGACTTCAAACCTGATACAGAACCAGATTGCTATAGCTCTTGTCAGCTGAGGTTTAGAAAAGAAACAAATGCACAAAACCCAAAACCTCCAAAAAAACCCATACACACTCTGCAGAGCAAGGGTTGGACTGCACTGTTCTTACGGTGGGGAGCAGAGGGAACTGCTTATACCACTGCAGTTTTTGCAGTTATTGCCAGGATTTAAAGAAGAAAAATATATTGGGCAGGCTCTAAGACCTGTTGCTGTCTGCATGATTTCTATGGCTGGCACCTGGATTTCTTAGCATATCATCTGCCCAGGTAGAGCTTGTCTCAGAGGGTGCTAACCCTCCTCCTCTGGGGTCCCAAGTAAGGATGACAGTAGATCCTGCAAAATATTGTATATTGTACTCCTATATTTTGTATTAAATTGATATACAAGCTTTTGTCATTGGCCTAAGCCATCCCAGGTACTTGAAGGCTGTCATTTAACTTTCCCACTTCTGCATTTATGTTTCACAGCATTGCAGATTTGGAGCAGCTTTATCCTATGCCAATGTGTAATTAAGTCTTCTGTGTTACTAGTCATTGGATGAGCTTTTAGTTTTCCCTTTATTGGTGAGAAGCTGCTCTTACCCAAAGCATCAGCATGTTGCCTCATAAGTCAAGGAACTCATTCCCTGGTCTTACAGTGGAAAAGAAACACACATATAACTCTGATTTATGATTTTTCTTTTTTAACTAGCTGTTTAGCACATTTTTTTTTATATCAAAACAAATATTTGTAATGAGAATTTGGAACTGATCAGACTACCCTCCTCTGTATCTAGTTTCTTCTGCAAGCTGCAGGATGTTTTTTTGTGTTACTGAGGTATCGCACTGGCCTCCCATACCTGCTCACATCTTACAAGAACTGAAACCAAAGGCTGTTTCCTGACACCGCAGCAACTGAGCCTGAAGAAAAGAAACTATCAGATGTTTCAGTGTAACAGCTGCATGTCAAAAATAGTACACTAGCCAACAGCTTCACTGCACTACAAGCATAGGAAGCATACTGCCTCTAAGAAACATGTTTCTCATTTATTGGAAGTGGGCAAGTGAGTCCTTTTTCCATAATCACTTATGAGTGGGAACTGAAACCTTTCGATATAGAGATCTGCATTTGACATTATAGCTGTCGTCTTGTTATTCAGCCACTGTGGCAACAGATATGGCCTGATTGTTAGGCATTTCTTTCCTGGCTGAATGAGAATTTCCCATTGTATTTGTTACTGTGCCACAACAGGATTAAAGATGCATGCATAGACACATCCTAAGGTCTGCATAAATAAGGCTGTGCTTAACCACATCCAGCTTTAGAGGACCTGGTTATGTCTACCCAGGCATATCAGGCTTTTGGATCTTGCCCAGAAAGGGACAAAATATGAACTCAGAATTAGGACACAGCAGTCAGAGTCATCAGGAATTTCCCTGTCTGTGGTTTGMGGAGGGTGACTTTGCTACCATTAGCTGCACTTCCAACCGTCCACTTCTAAGAAGACTATTTTACAGGTACTGTGACAAGCCCTTAAGACGAAGGTGACAAGCGGTGTGTAAAACCATGTAATTACAAGGCTCTGAGCTCCTTGAAGGGATTGTGGTACCACAAGAGCCCCAAGGCAGTGTCCTAGTACCAGGCTGTTCATACAGTTACTATCTGCCGCCCTTTCCCAATACAGCAAATTTCAGATGCCTGCACGATATGTTTGCAGCACCGTGCTGACTGCCTCATGCTTTCAGCTGCTCAAGGGAAATTTTCAGGGATATTGTCTGACTGAATTTAGACAAACACAYACACACAAAGAATGTCCAAGCAGCTCACTCAGTAAAATGGCACTCTTCCCCTTGGGGAAGGGTGTCTGAATTTGCCTTACTTCCCCCTCTCCCTGACTAAAGAAGGGAATTTTTCCTTAAGAAATCACTCCTATGTCACAGAATCTGGACAGTTGTTGTGTGGCACAGTGAATGCTTTTTTTCCTCCCTCAGATGGTGGGAAATTGTTCTTTAACAGCSTCCCACTTGGTCAGTACACGAGTGGTCCATTGCCAATGAAAACCCAGGTGCTGCTGGATTCTTGTTAGTGATTCAAGCAGCAGTCTTCCCTCGGAGTCAAAAGAAAACCAATACCCCCAGAATGGTTTTAATAGGGGCTCTGTTGCAAATTGCTCAGACAAGACATAAAATAGAGGTCCTGACCACGTCTAGTCATTAAAGATCCCGTAGTGCTTTTTTCAGAGGTAGGAATATGAGTCCACAGCAACTTTCCATTGCCTTCTGCCTATATTTCTGTTCTCCTTCACTCCCTAACATTGATGCAATGGTATGCCGCCTCAAACAGTTTGGGACATATTTGCTTAGTAGTGGATAAAGCCTTTTAAGGGTATTGTTCATCATTCACTACTTTCCTATTTCAGGCATGGTAGATTTCAGACAGTCCTTCACACATGCATCTATGTATACACACTCAACATACACAGAGGTAAAGCAAGAACTTCCTTAAATTGCATGGGCACCGGGGAGGGAAGTCAAGTGCAGGAAGTCTCAGCTCTAAGAAATCTCTRTAACACCAGGCACAGGAGCCTCTTAATTTTCTATGACCCCAGCATGCCAGCCAGTCCCCTGCCTGTTCAGCCAAGCACATACTGAATGTCTTGCTGAGCTTTGACCCAACAGCCCGACCCAGAAAGGTGCCAGAGTCCATCCCTGGCTGTGTCTCTCCAGGGGAGCCTGGACTGAGCTAGGGAAGAGAGCACACCCAGCTATCACCCCGACACGTGCCAGGGTCCGCCTGCCACCACTAAGTACCTCCTGCCTTGCTGGGCTTTCCTGCGGCCATCCCCTCTAGCCAGACCTGAAACAGCTGCTCCAGCCTAGGTTGTTTAATGACATGGTCCAGGCAGAGGAGGTGCCACCCACGGTCATGGGCTCAGGACCTTCAGGTTACGGCCCCATGGGGTCCCTGTGGCCCTCCCAGCTACAGACCAAATGCCTCATCCTGCTCCACTGTGCTGTGCAGGTAAATACTGAGGCGGAGGCAACACTGCCTGCCCCCTGTACAGCAGCAAGTTTCCTCTGCCACACTGTGCAAGTTTCCTCTGCCTTAGAAATACGGCTTTCTGAAGGATGTCTTCAGCTCCGACCCTTGGTGTGGCTTCCCGCAGGGAGGGAGGGAGGATTCAGCCGTAGACTGTGGAGAGATCCCGTGTTGTTTTAGCCAGGAGGCACACACATATGATAGTAAAGAGTAGTGTCTTGTTATGCTCAGTAAAAGAAGAGAAGCTGAAGTAGATCTTCTGGGATCAGCCGAGAGGGACACAAAATTACAACAGAGGCTGACCTAGGGTAAACCTCATCCCATTTCCCCACTTGTAGCACCTCTTGACCCCGTTCTGGCATGTCAGTATGGTGGCATTTGCTCTTAGCCCTCACACTATTCTTGGCCTAGATATGGAAACTGAACTCAAATGTAAAAGGGGCTTTTTTTTATTTCCTCTCCAAAAAAAAAAAAGGATGCCTTTATATAGATATTCTCTGCATCTGGCTACCTCACCACAAGTTACAGGAAATTGGTTGGCTGCCACTTAACACAGCTGTTAACACTTTGGACTAGCAGTAGCCATTGTGCTGATACTGGTTTAAATGAAAAGGATGAGGTATGCGATGGTTAGAATAACAACTGTCTCATGTTCCACAAAGAACATAGACGACGTTGGGATACAAGCCCCGCGTGCCTTACCCCACTGCTGCAAACATTGCTGGGGATGTATAATTCTGCTTCACAGCCCTTCTGAGCATCAAAGAGATTCCAACACATTAATAAAATGTGTCATAACAACCTGATGATACAGGATTGCTATATAAACATGACTAATAACTATGCCGGTATCCGGGGACCAAACAAAATCAAGACTGCTCTCTGTACAAGGCGGCAGAGTCACTCCCGGAGAGTTTCGAATATAAACAAAAAAAGATGGATGAAGGCTAGCTGGGAAGGGAGTTACAGCCCTGATTGACTAGCCGAGAAAAAAAAAAAGCAGAGGGATGTAAAACCCACTTTTGATATGGACTGAGATCTCTGTAGAGTTCTTAGAAGCAAGTAATGACAGAAATTGTTATTGTGGGAAAGTTCAGCTTCTCAGAGGTAGACTAATCACAGCAGGATCCATATATCCTTGGGTATGATTGTTGACAGATTTCTTTATAAGTGATTGTTGACTTGATTTTGTCAATACTGATGACATTTTGGAAGATCTGATGTAGAAAATTACCTTCAGTCAAATGATTAGGAATTAATTCAGTTCTCTTAATAAGATTCTTGATTTAAAAAAGGAAAAGTTTGACAAAGTTAGGGAACTAGGGATTGAAGCCATCTGCACTGAGCAGCTCGTACTCCAACATGCAAAGTCTGAAATTTGCTTAAGTCAGATGCAAGCAAAAGGGACGGGGGGAYGGTGCAGCAAAGGGCAATACTCCTTCTAGTGCAGATAACCGGCTCAAATAAAGAACATCAGGAATAATTAGAGAGCCTACATGGAATGAAAAATGTGACCCTTCGACAAGGAAATGTTCAACTTGGAGGTCAGAAGTATATGCATAGAATGAAAAGTACCAAAAATCAAGCTGGTTTAGATCTTGCAAAGGAAATAAAAACAGTAACTTAATGTTCTTCAGTTATATAAATAAAAAGAGAACAAAGAAAGAAGAAGTGGGGGCACTATTTAGTGAGGGCAACTTAGAGATCATAACTACAGTAAGCAGTCTGCCTCAAAACTCAGTGAATGTTTTCCCTCACGTTTCAGTGAGGATGCAAAATGTGGTGGCAAAAGCAGGATGACTAATGGGAGTGGAAGGAAGGTGAATTGGAAATGATCACACCTGAGGTGGAAGCGGAGCTCAAAGAGCTCACTGCCTTCAAACTAGGCTAACCGGACACTCTCCATCCTCACCTCTGGAAGGATTTGCATGTGAAATTGCAGATCTGCAGCACAGACCTTTAATGACTTTTTTGTGCTTGGCTGGGGCCATGGGATTGGGGAACAGCAAATGTAGTTCCTGCGTTTGAGAAAGACAAAAAAGCAGTCCAGGTAACCACAGGTCTGTTCATCTGATCTCAGCGTCTGAGTTGAAGCTTTATGTGTTACTGGTGAGTTAAAGATAGGACTAAATGGAAAATGAAATGAAAAAGTCAAAAAGAATTTACCAAAGTTACATCACTTCAGGCTCATATCTTTCTCCCATGACAATGACTGATTTTCCAGACTAAAGAAATGCAGTAGATCTTATGTATCTGGACTTCAGGAAGGCACCTGATGATAGTGTTTTATGGGGAATTTAGTTAAAATAGATGAAATGGGGAGGAGCGTAAAACTGTCAAGTCATGTAGGAATTGGACGTAATTGGACAGACTGCAGCCAGACTGGGAAGTACCGGGTTAGAGGTGGGATACTAATGTGAATTCCTCCAGGATGTGTGGGGCCTGATCTGACTGAGGACCAAAGCAGTCCACACAGGCTTTTGCCACCCACATTAACTGGAGTATGCCACAGCCTGCCCTGCCTTCCCACCTATTGGCACTGGCATGGCGTGCAATGGTGGGATGCTTCAGGCATGTGTCAGGCAGGTTCAGGTGTCCGATGGAGAGGGAGTCGCAGTGGGAGCCATGGGGACAAGAGTGCTGGACACCAAGGGATGGCTGGAAGCAGAAATTACATGAGGTTGGTGCTGCTCTCTTCTCTCCCCAGCATTTCTGGAGCAGGAGAACAAGGGCATCTTGGAATCTCACATTTCTTGAACCCATGAAGGGGAAAAGGTTCAGCCTTCTGCAAGAGGAAGCAAACCTTTGTGAGGAAGCTTAGAGCAAGTACCGTTTTGGTACTACCACACATGGCCAAGGGAGACTGTACCAACGCAGACAGGATTTTATACCTAGAAATGCAATAACCCAAACTTCTACATGTTCATTGCTAAATGGTTTGATGCTGGTAAATTATCTGTTTGCATCCTTTGCTTTTCAGTGTAGCTCTTCAACGTGTTGTACCGCATGTTGGCCCTGCAAACACCTCTTGCGAGTGTGCAGCTGATCAAGCTCAAAAGCTAAGCTGTGATACTGAATTTGTTTGTTAGTGTAGCCAAGATGCTGATGCTCAGTTTATTCCCTCCTGATCACCAGCCAGATATCTCATGCGATTCCCTAGCCAGATAACTGCATACTGGAAGCATGGTTTTGGTTAGCTGGGGCTGGCTGAAGCTGGTAATTCATAAAGGGAGCAAGCAAACAAGTAAATAATAGGGAGACAATAATAATCCAGCTTCAGGGGAGAAGGGGGCTGAGGGGGAGGTAGGGTGAAATGCACCAGAGCAAGGACTTGTGGAAATGCAGCTGAAGGAAATCTCATGTTTGAATGCTGCATGCTACCGCTACGCTGCAACCTTACCGAGGGTTGGATGGGGTGGCAAGGAGCAACATGCGGGGTATGATGCCTACCCCAGGGCTGAGTGTAGACAAAAATATGAGCCCAGGTTCATGACGACCTGCAGTGCAGCCGTTCCCTGAAAAGGCTYGGCTGTCGCAAGATTATTCAGAGTGGGCCTCGTTTGGTTTCTTCCAAATAGCAAAGTCTGCAAGCTGTGGCTCCACTGTGGCCATGAATACACACCTGCAGGTGCTGGGGAGGAGAGAAAGGGGAATGGCCGCGGGGTCTGTCAGGGAGAAATGTGTCAGAAGTGAGCAAAACAAATGACAGAAAAGGGATGTGACTGCTCTCCGAGAATACTTGAAGAGGTAAATACCACGGAGGGAAATAACGTCATTTTAGCAAAGAATAATATTGATATAAGGAGAAATGGAAATATATTTGCCACAGGTAGATTTAGCTTGGAAACCAAGAAGATTTCCAGCCCTCTGAGGCCTGAGGTTGTGGAGCAGCCTTCCAGGAGGAGCGGGCTTCACGCGGAGGGTGATCAAGTGTTGAAAGGTTTTACGTGAAGGGACTGGAAAGGGGACGTCAGGAGCATCGCTCCAGCACGATGTCTCTGTTATTTTCCAGAGTGGCCCCTGAATCTTTGAGCAACCCTCTGGATTTAATTGCAGGCTTCCAAACAACAGGGCAAAGTTGAGCAAAGGATTATTCAAAAATTAGGGGATGGAATCTGGGAGATTTGCATATACTGATGCACTRCACCAGCTTCACACTGGTTTGAATACCTAGACCAGGGATCCAGGCATACGATGTGCCAGGAACACTTGCTAGTCTTATAGAGCAGATAGTATTTCTGGGCTCCATTCTGCACTCAGGTAGACTGAGGGCAATTCCCATGGCTGTTGCCATCAGTACTGCACTGTCTCTGAGGAGGTGAGCAGAGGCATTGGCGGAGAACCCCACGGTATTTAAACAATAGCTGCCTTGTACCTTCAGTCACTGAGCATTACCCCGAAATATTTAGGGAACCCTAACTGCATATAGAAATTCTGCCTCCTTAATCCAGTCTTAACTCAATAGACAGGGAAATTAGCATGAAAGCCTAATAATCGTGTCTAGGATCAAGAGAGACAGACAGGTATTGTTTTATATTCACATTCTAGCAGCATTAGTAAGCAAGCACAAGGGAAAAACAGTTCTCTGTTGCAATGCATAAGGATTTTGGCAGGAGGAATAAATACTGAAAGCTCTGCTTGTAATTAACTAAGCTATATCTGCAGCTTGTAGGATTGTCCAGAAGAATTCCCATTGCTCCAATTGAAGGTGCTTCAAAGTCCATTGCAAAGAACATACCATTGAAAAGTTTTGCTAGTAAGGTCTTTAATTATGGCTTTGTTATACATTTAATTTATAGATGAAAGAACAGCTAGTGTAAGTTTGGCTGTTAAAATCATATACGTTGCAAGTTGTTAAATAGGCTTCTCGCTTTTTGTTAATTCCCAAATATGTCAAGAAAGTCATTTAATATAATGTATGTGGAGCTTTTTTTTTCTTTCTTTCTTTTTAAGTTAGATTTAATTGGATGGGTACTGCAGTGAGGCAGAAATAGTGGCATGCATTTCAAATTAAATATTTCAGGGCAAGATTTTAGATTTAAATTCTGAGACATCTGAAAGAGGCACAGTCAACTTAAAAACAATGAGTGTGCTTAGCTCTTTGGACCTGCTTCAGTTAGCAGTAGCCTCTGCGATCACTCTAACTAAAAGAGAACTGCAGATATTTTTTTCCAGTCAGAATGTGCCCTAATGTCATACCTAATCACTTTTACTGGTTCCCCGATAAAGCTAAAGGGAGACCCATCACTAGGCTGGACCCTTGCAGACAGGTCATTCGTTCAATGCAAAGTCCCCATGATATAAATGCCTCCCACCAAAAAGATCCATATGAAACAGAGAAGTAAAAAAAATTCCTGGGCAATAAACAGGATAGATTTCTGAATTTCCTCCCTGGTCTTCCTTTAGGGAGTGCTGCCCTCTTGTAAAACAGTCCTATCGAAAAAATCAGCCTCCGTGAGTAGATCCCACTATATACCCCTTGGCATCATATGATTAAATGTTCAGCACATGCAGAAATGCTCTGTTGACTCTAGGCCCACACCCCCTTTCCCAGCACCTGCTTTTCCCTTGCAGACCTATGACTTGGCTAACCTTCACTTTAGAGATAGTGAGAAAAGAGCTGTAAGCAATGCTGTGGCTTTGGATTTTCTCCTCAGGCTGCATAAGAACACAGCTGTATGATCAGAAATCTATGCCTGTGTTATTTTTTCCCTTTGGCTGCACGTGTTGGCACCTAAAAGTCCCAGCAGACCCTGTGATGTGCCAGGCACTGCTCAGGTGAACGAGGGTGCAGCCCCGGTGCAAGCCAGCTCATCCCAASAGGGAGCCCTGAGCCGGCCTCAGAGCATCTCACTGGGAAATGGATTTAACACCAGCATGCACTTCCAAACCTCTGATGAAGCAATGCCATCAAATGCCTTCTGACGATGAGATTTACCATCTGCATGGAGAGCAAGCCTGCCAGCAGCAAGCCCAAAAGGGGCCCGGACGATGTCTCARGCATGAAGAACCCTGAGTGCCATACTAGTGGCAGGGCTCGGTCCCTCGAGTGCTTACACAGAATTAAGAATGATGCTTATCAGGCAAGAAACAAGAAACCCCAAAATAAGTTACCTGCTTCGTTAACGAAAGCCAGAGCAGATTAAAGATTGCTACTTCCAAAGAATACATGTGAACAAACTGCACCAAACATTATTCATAAACAGCTGGCAAATGCATGTCAATTAATTCAGAACCTGCTTGTAGACTTTTTCTGAGTCTACAAGTCATTTTTCTGCGGCAGAAAATGAAGCCGCATTCACAAAATAAATTATTCACTGCAAATGATTCACCAGCCTTATAAATTACCTAATCCTTGGTCTCTTTTTCCAAAAAGAGTGGATGAATTTCTCTGGATTGTTTTTAATGTCTGTCCCAGAAACTTAATTCTTTTCCAGTTTTTTATCCCTCATTTGGTTTCTATTACATTTTTCTTGCCTGTTATCTAATCCTAATGAGAACTGTTTCCTTCCTGACTTATTCCCTTCCAGCGAAGTCCTTGTTAATCGTTGTCTTCTGTTTGCTAAAGTGACTTTCTGGGTCCTGGGTACTACATAGTCTTTGCTGGTTCACCTCAACCCTCTTCATTTGCATTCTCAGTCCTCAGGGTCTCAGCAGAAACTCTCTATGCCACCGAGCAGTACGCTTTTGGCCACTTGTCGCTATGCACTTGCACACCCATCTATACCTTGCAGCTTGTTTTCCCCATTCTCAAATGCCACAAAACCACCCTTTTACCATTTTCCATTCAATTAGTGTGTAAACAACTGTCCTTTGGGACGTATTTACTGTTAYTGAACTGCTGTCAGTGGCTGCTGCCATTCATGAAGTGTTGGATGATGGATCTGAGCGTTACTGTTAGGTGTCCACAGGTGAGCTATCCCTGGCTTCACAGAATCCACTGGGATGAGCACGGAGCCAAGCACATGCCTTTGCCATGCCAGAGCTCGCTGACGTGGCCCTGCAGGGGAGAGGGGAAAGGGCTGTGTGGGGAAGGGGAACGGAGGCGGCAGGACCAGGAGGTGGGTTGTGCCAGCACTGTGCACCTCCTGTGCTGGCAAAGCGTGAGCCAGGGGAAGGTGAGGAGCATCCCCCAAAAGAAATGCCATCCCTCAAAAGAAATGCCATTAACTGCCCTGCTCCCCCAGCTCAGGAGGTGCCAGGGAAGGTGTGGGTCCCTCAGCCCAGATCCTCCTGTCTGCAGAGCCATGCACACTCCCACACCCAGCAAGGTGGCTGATGGCTTAGTCCCACCTTTTGTTTGCAGGGGCTGATCTTCTTGCCTTCAGCTTCCCAGGGACTTTCCCCTGCGGCTGTAAGGCTGGGTCTCGAAAGCCTCTTTCTGTAGGCACCAGAATCCAGAGTAAAGTCCAGAGCTATTCAGAGACTCTTCCTCTCTTTCCCTGTTCGGCTTGGGAGGGTCACCTTTTCCAATTCTTTTTACTGATGGACAGTCTGAGGCAATGAGTTACATTGAATGAATTACAGTCACTGGTAGGTGACATCAGGTGCCACTTACTTACTTTTCAAGCTAATGGCAAAGCTGTTCTGATTAAAGGCTTTTCCAACGATGCAGAAGCACCACATTAAAATCTGTGCATGCTCCAAAATGTTTTGAGTTATAAGTGGTAATGTTTTTTTTAACTGCATCCTTTCACAGCAGACTGGATTTTTCAGTCTTACATGTTAGTTTTTTACTCCTCAGCAAAATGAGTGTAGAGCACTGCCAGATCAGAGTAGCTCAGGTTTGTGTTCACTTTTCACAAGAGTAAATGACAGTGCACTGAGTAGGGCCGCCACAGGCAAAATTTTCAAAATGGCAAAGCTATAGAGAGCAGGGAAAGTCCACAGCCCAACTTGTGAGGCAAAAAAATATACACAAGACCTGGTACTACTGCTGGTTTATAGTTAAAATCTTCTATGCTCAGAGCCATGGAAACATGCACAGCAGCTAAGCCAAGCTTAACTGTCAGGCCAAGGAGTACAATCCTGCTTATTTCCCAAGGCCACCCTTTCTATGGYCATTTGTTTCTCAGTGTCTGCCAAGACAGGAGGCTAGTGCTTGTGGTGATATCTTAAAAAGCCCCTTTTACCTATTTTGATTTTTTTAAGAAAGKTCTTCTTATATGGAGTTCATAAATTGAGTGAGAAGGACCTAACAAACTGAAATGTTGAAGTTGCATTGACTTCCTCTCAAATTATCAATTATCTACGGTCCTGGAACAGAAACATTCTGTTGTTCTGGTAATAGGCTTTATACAAATGTGAAAGACAAAATTGCAAGCAGTAGAAGTGAGTGACGGTTAGCTTAACCACATCTTCTCTAAATTGGTGACACAAGCCAGGGTCCTAAAAATAAACATTGTAATTGCGGTTTTGGTTTCAGAGCCATAGCACAGTCAATAGCTTTGGTGCATGTAAAGGAGAAAAAAAAAGACTGTCTTCCAAAAAAAAGAGAAAAATCCCTCAAACTGTCATGGTTTAAGTATTCCAGCCTAGATAGATACAGCCACAATATTGCCTGTTGCCATTGAAACACTTGAAAGTTACTGAAAGCCAAGGCAGCAGGCACAGCTTGCAGTTGAAGACCAGAGAAGAATTGCTCCAGAAGGGCTGAGAGGACCAAAGTGATTTGCTGGTCCTTCCTCAGCCAGGCACTGAACTTGAACCACCACGAGGCACACTCTGAAGGATTTTGTTCAGCTGGGGTTTGAGTGACTGGCTTGGCAAATCTCATTCTGTGTGACATGCACTTGCCAGCTCATCACTAATGAGGCTCTGAGGTTCCTCCCATGCAAGACCAGAGCAGAGGAGCCACCAGAAATAAACTCCGGTGCAGTCTGTAGACACGTGTACTACACCTTTCTGATTACGTGTATCTATACTGAGTAGTTGATTAATCTGTGTGTGTCAACAACTGGCTTGTAATTGAATTATTTTCTGCACAGTGAATTGATATCGCT
This sequence comes from Oceanodroma leucorhoa, assembly GCA_030449065.1. Lineage (NCBI taxonomy): Eukaryota > Metazoa > Chordata > Aves > Procellariiformes > Oceanodroma > Oceanodroma leucorhoa. The sequence continues at coordinate 3,273,616 of JASVER010000012.1, read as the reverse complement.
CTCTGCTGAGGTATCCTGGGAAGTGATGTGAATACCAGAGTCCAGTACCGATGTTGGAGTCCCCAGCCCTGTAAGCTGTTTGGAGTACGAGATACAAGCTCACCCTGCGGCAGGGAGCTTTCTGTGCACRCTGTTACGTGTGCATCTCAGCTTGGCTCTGTTACAGGTGAGGAAGGAGGAAGACAGGCCCAGTTAACAACACCCAACTCTTAATTAAGTTGAGCTATTCTGTTTTGCTGGAGAATTTCCATGTTTTCAAATGAGGGGGACAGTTACTTTCATCCTCCTTGCTTTTCTGCATCTAGAGAAGACAGTGTGAGAAAACAGCAAGAAAGAATATAAACCTATTGTTCCCTCTGAACCGGATGTCTTCAATTATGAAATGTCATTACATTCTTTTCAATGTGGTCACTACATTAATTTCATTTCTGGTTTTCACCAAGAACGTGTCCCTTTGGAAATTTTCCAACCAAGGCAACTCTAGATGGAGTAGCAAGTTTGAAGGCTATTTTTTTATCAAATGTGTTGTTAAACAGTAAGACAGCTCTGAAAAATAGGTGCTGTTTTACCCCAGTAATGGTGCGGAGTAGGGAACTTGCAGTATTGAGGAAGACTAGGCAGCTGAGTCAAACAAAACAATGGTATGTGGTGACCTTAGATGTCCATATACATGCTGGGCTAATATTAGGGGAAATTCTCTGCATCTGAAAGAGCTGCTGCATAGAAAAACTGTTTCTATGGCACAACTAGTTTTGACTTGATAAGCAGTTCCAGCTAAATCAAAAACAACAGTAACCACAATATAGTCCAATTCTACCTCAGCAAGGGAAGAGTCATACCCCAAAACTACAGTGGTAACAGTGAACTTCAGACAGGGGGATTTCTAAAAATGGAGGAAGCGGTTAAGAAAGACCCTAATGTCAAAAACAGGGAAATTAAAATTCTTAGACTCAGCAGGGGGACCGAGTGCAYGCCCTGTACAACCCATAAGAAGAGCTACAGAAGGTATGTGGCTAAATTGGAAAGGAAGCAATGGACAAAAAATAAAACAACACACATGGGATTAAATGGCAGAGTTCAAGAGGTTATTCAAACCGTGCTGGTATGCACCAGAAAATGGAAATCTGAATCTAGTGCAGCTGAAAGAAACAGCATAAACAAACACAGGTAAGTTCTAAAGATAGAAATGAGAGGAATGAGACGAGGGGGTGAAGAGAGCAAGCAAACAGACAAAGTCTTAAAAAATACATACAACATAAAAATGTCTTTCCATGTGTTAAAAAGCTGAAGCCCAAGAACAAAACAGTGGGTCTGACTGTTTCCTGGGAAGTCGATGCATCAACTCAGGTTAATGAAGACACTAAAGGGAAGATTTTTCTACCATATTTTCTTGACTCTGTCTTCCTCAGTGAATTCAGTGTGAGATATCTGCCCTAGGGCTACTCTTTGCAGATACCGAAGATCATGCTTTGTCACCGTTTGTCCACAAAGGAAATAGTGGGACCAAGAGAACAGATATATTTCAGAATGAGTGACGCAGTAGGAGAGGTGCTTCTCTATCTCCTGCTATGAAATTAATATCTACCTCCAAGAGTGAATCAGCGAGCATTGAAAATCAAAACCAATGTATAATAAATAATTTCCATTCCTCCATTAAACAGAGGTACCACTGGAGTTATCATGGTCATGAGGTATCGTGAAACTTAGCAGGTCTCATCTTGAAAAGCATTGAGCTCTTACACTGATACTAAGATGATCAATCTGAAAGAGAATGTATATATTGGGAAGGGAGCTTTATTAACTTCATATCCATCAGAGCATGCACTGGTGACTAATTGACATGGGCAGAAAGGAAGTCTCCATATATGCAGATAATGCTATAAATAATCACTACAGGACTTGGTGAACTCCCTACAAATTTCTTACTGTTGTTAGATACAGTATAGTGCCGAAAGAACACTGCTGCTCTAATGCAGCTTTGTAACATGCCTGTGGTACTACTCTCCTGGGAGAAGACTTGAGATCTGCATCCAGATCATTGGTATCTAAGCGATAGAGCTGCTTCTGTCTCCCCACCAAGCATRAATTTTGCGTGGGTATGAAGAACAAATAACAAAGTATCCTGAGGCCTGACAGAGACACATCTACAGTGTTTTCTGAAAAACTATATCTGTACCTGCTGGAGGTCACAGATGGGGTTTTAGAGCTGTGTGGTGCAAATTGCTCTGTTGTATACTACAGATAGATTAGCTGAATTCTCCAGCAATCTCTTTATGTGCTTAATGAAAATAAAACTTGACTAGACAAGACATGGTAAAACTTGCTGGTAAAAAGTGCTAAGAAAGAACAGATTTTGAATTCCTCCATACCCACATTTTCCCACTGCAGACATACTGTTTGCTGACCCCTAACATGTGATAAGAGCTCTCCTGACGTTCTCATTTAATTAGCACTGCACAGCGGAGCTCTTTGCAGTACACCAGTAAGCTCTCCTATCTGCCACAGGCATTACTTTACCTTTCGCGGTGGTTGTGCTGCATCGCCCCGCTCCCTGCTCGCTGTTTCGCAGCGCCGAGCAGGCAGGCGTCCAGCGAGAGAATTCGCAGTGAGTGGTTCACGTGTGGTAACTGCGGCAATGGGCCCTGAAAATACCTAGATAAAGACAGGATTCAAAATTTCATCCAAGAAAAGCCTTCGAGAGTTGGAGGCCCACTGACCTGAACTTCAACTCCCTGAGGCTCCTTTTAAAATTTCAGTCTAAATTTCAGCCAGCCAATACCAGCTAAACACCGTGGGGTTTCTTTCAACACGCAGGACTAAGTAATAACAGACTGCAGGGGTAAAAGAAATACGTGGCCATGGTGGTCTTCATTTTTCCAGACCCTGCAATGAGGTGTCCATGAAGTTTGCAGTTGTGTGGGCTGCAGGATCCTCAGTTCATTCTCTGAGTGCGACGCACTGTATCAGTCCCATTATCATATGAAGAATGCAAAATGCTTTTGTAGTTTCCCCCTGGGTTTTGTCTTGAGATTTTCCCGGTTGATCCACTTAAAATTAGACAGCAGTTTCTGTGCCACTGCTCTGGTTAAGGAAATAACCTTTTTCTGTATATGCAATGAAATATTTTAAATACTTCTAGGACATCTCTGTGAGCTGTTGAGCTGTTTCTAGCACTTATTTTAAATTCTGCATGAAAGGGAATTCCCAGCTGAGTTACAGTTTTACCACCTAAATTAGACCTTCAAGCAGATTCCTCATCCGCAGGCAGAGGCTTCACCTCCCAGCAGCCTGACACGAACCAGTAGGCTCAGAACCGGGCACTCGTTTTTCACCGAGCAGTGTTTACCTAATTAAGAGCTCCTCAGTAGTCCCCAGTTAGTTAATGGTGTCATTAGCAGCAGTTTTGACATGAGGAACAACTTGTGTCTGGAGGATCAGGCTGGCTCCTGCTCGCGAAGCCCGGCGAAGYATCTCCCCGGGGAGCCGGCAGCCGCCTGCCGCAGTTTGTACGGCGCACGTCGGAGTAATTGGTCCCCCGAGGGGCTGCCTGTTCAGCTGCCAGTGGGGATTGTTTTGCCTTGTGAATAAAAAGCCAAGCTGCCACGGCTCCTCTGCCGCATGTTAACTCGTGGCTCCCGCGCACGGTGGCTCGTGTGAGGGATTAGAGGGGGGGTGAGCGTTACAGCTGTCCTCTTCACCGTTCAGCTGCTCACGGCAGTGTGAAATTGCCAGGCCCGATCGAAGGAGCGGCGGAGCTGATGTCCTGGCGGCTCCACCACCTCACAGCGCAGCAGAAAACCCGCAGGTGCTGAGGGGTTGACCTGCCGCAAAGTGACGAGGGTTGATTTGGCCAGACCAGAGCACGAGTGGTCTGGGATCCCCACGCTGGTGGTGCGGATGCTTGCTGCTGCTGCTGTTGCACGCCCTGAGTTATTGGTGAAAAAAGTTGCTTTGTTTGGGTGGTCAGAGTCTGTCTCTCCTGGGCATCTGGCAGAAAGGATCCTCTCCTTGGAGGCACAATGCCACCCGCTCTCCCATCACTTTCCACTTACACACACTTCATTCAGGCAGCTGTATGTACACGCACCCCTGTGCTTATAGCCACAATGTGCCTAGGAGGCTGAAGGAGGGAGAAAACGGTGCAAGCACACTTCATAGGACAAAATTTAAGAACAGCTTCACCCTAAAATTAACAGAGAAGAAGTTTCAAAATCATATGCATAGACTAAGAAAAAAAATAGGAGAGCACAGCAGATTTTTGGAACCCAATGTTCTTATTTCGTCTACCTTCTTTCCCTCGCCAGGATCATTACCTTTGCCAAAATAGAGATGCTTCACTTCTGCCTGCATATTATATCCCATTTAATATAACAATAAGTTTCAGTCTGGAGCAGAAACCCCTTCCTCTAGAGAGGAGGGTCCAAACCACTGCCCCATCCCTGGTCTGCAGCACTCTGCCTCCCTCTCAGAGCCACTGAAGCCTGAATCAGTACTTTTTGTGGTTTGAGATTTGGCACAAGAGAAAAGATAAGAGCATTACATCTTACCTCAGGGAGGCATGTAAGAGTTGAGGAAGATACAGATGTGAGTATTTTCAAATTAGGGCTGGCATGGATACAAGGTCTTCAAAGCCTCACCGGTGTAGAAGCGTACGCTGAGCAATGTGGAGGAAGAGCTCTTGCCTGGGGTCCAGACAAGTGTAGCACCAGGCTTTTCTGAAAGCGTAAGACCAGCAACGTCTAGCCATACGAAAATCAGTTAGTTACTGTGCATATAGTGGCATGATTTATAGGCATGTTAAACCACAATGTGTTTTAATGATTATTTGGGAACAGGAGGGAAGGGAAAAATGAAGGAAAGGGTTTGGCTTCTTTAAATCAATATATCTATTAGAAGATAGATACAAGTTTAAAAGGGAGTGTTCATTTAGCATCATTAATAGACCAATAGGTTGATAATCCCTCCCATCATGCAAGTTCTGGTGTAATGAGGTCTTCATGACATTACATAGAAAATAATATTTTTGAAGACTACTAAATTCTATTAAAAAAAATCAAACCATTACTTTTGCTTCTAAAAAATATTCTGTATATTAATACAAAAATTATTCTCATTTCTGGATACATAAGCCAGAAGTCAGAAAAAAGTTAGCAAATATTTTCCAAAAAGCAAGGACTGCACATAAACAGACTAACATAAGGATTAATAACGTTTTCTTTCAAAGTGGTAAAAACGAGTTGACTTTCCAAGTTCAAAGCAGTCCTAAACAAAGCAGACATTTGACAAAGCAGACAAAACTGTCCAGTTTGAAGATGTAACAGGATTTCTATGGCTGGAAAGCTGGGAAAACCTTCAGAGCAGCTCTAACATTAAGTAATTTACAACAAAAGAGAAATGAGTGGAAAGACCCATAAGGTTCAGTTAAGTCCAGGATTTAAAGTCATTCCATTAAAATCTTGCATAGTTTCCACGGAATGCAGTCTAGTAAGAACAAAACTTTTTTTATATAAATTGATGAGAAGTTGTACATATTTAAGAAAGCAAGTAGCTTTTACTGTGATAGTGTTGGATCTATAGGAACCCCCCTGCAAAATCTAAATATGACCAAAATATTCACAACACAGATTGTTTTAATTTTCAGTCTTAGTTTAATGTTAAATTCCTATTTTCCACAAATACAAACAGAAATCTGAAAATCTTGAAAACAAGAGAAGAAACAGAACGCTGAAACCAGAGGGGACAAATTAGGCAGGGGACAAACCAATGTTCAGTCTTTGAATATCAGCAAAAAAAAATGTAAGAATGCTTCTTGGCATGACTGCACGTTGTTAAATATTTGAGAGGCTACAGCAATGGCTAAGCAATGTTTCCCAACTCAAACATAATGGATTGCTGCTTCTCCCAGTACGAGAAAAAAAGTCCCCACGGGAAGGTAAACTTGAGTCCTCTGGGCAGGATATGTTGAAAATCCTTGTTCTGTTGAAACAGTGTGTTTGGTAATCTTAAAATCCCAAGGAAGAGTTTAATATAAATGCGGGAGCCATGGGGAGCGAGGTCGGCTGCCTGCACGCTCTGGTACCAAATGTGTAAGGAAGACTTCCCATCGACTCAGAGGGGCTTTGCTTCGGGCAGGGGCGTGCAGCGGAGAGGCCGATCTAGGCAATCGCTCTGCCACAGAGAAGAGCCTCCTTGCACAATACTGGAGCCTGGGAAAAGAACAACCACTGGCATTTTACTGCCCTTGTTTTCAAGTTTCTTGTTTGCAGGGGGGAAACCAGCGCTGGCTATTTGCTTCTTGGGCAGTGGTGAGTAAAGCTCTTCATCTCCTCCAGAGCTGTGTCTGTCCCAGCRTCACCAGAGCTGGGCAGCTGAGCCTGCGGGATGGATTATCTCAGCAAAGGGAGGACAGGCTTGTTGAATAACTTCCTGGCTTCTTCCCTGTAAACTGGAGACAGGACCCAAATCCAGAGCTCTCCTTGCCTAATCATACAATCTCCTTTCTGCTGGCCAATTTTTAGGAGAAAGTCTCTATATTAGAAAGAGACTAAGTGCTTTTGGGGTGGAAGGAGGAGGGAGAGAGCAGCTGGAGGATGGTAGGGAGAAAGGGGAGACAAAGAGTAAAAATAAAAAAGAAACCAGGGACCAACAATACCCACTTGGCCATGGAGGGCCCATGCTCTAGCTCCTGCTCTGACTCGGGATGGATCAGGCTATCACCCTGCACCTTCCACAACCCAAGGGAGGGGTGCACCACCTGCCCGGGAAGTCAGCCCTGTGCAACACCCTTGCATCTGAGTGTCTCCCCTGGCTCTGGGAGGTCTTCTCCCGGGTAAAGCTTGATCAAAGCTGGCACATTCCTGCCACAAGATGATGTTTCTACAAACAGGTACCCCTGTCCCTCAATGTCCAAGAGCTTCCAGCCAGCAGGATATTCTCATATGTTCCCCAACTAGGAACAGGCTGTGCTGGAGCAGGTTCACTGAAAGCAAGGAGAGCTGCCTTGCACACGTGGGCCTCCCTGCATCCCTTGTGGTTTGCTGGGGTCCTGTTTCTTGCTGTCAGTGGAGAGAAAAGGATGTATTACTGTGTGCTGGAGATGAAAGCTGGTAGCACAAGGAGGGAAACTCTAGGCCCAAGGCACTCCTTCGTACATCAGAGATGCCCACGTCACTTCTGGCTCACCTGTCCCAGCACMTGGGGAAGGCATTTCAGACATTCCCCTCACCGCAGCACTTGCGAGGTTTTTACACAGCTACACTGCAAATGTCCGTTTACTTACTGCCAGCACAGAAGCTTTTGTACTTCACACCAAAGTCAAACTGTACTTACAGCAGTAACGGGTCCCTTCAAATACGTAAGCTGATGTGTGACACCCAAAGTGTTTTCCAGCTCAGCCCAAGTACTAGAGAGCCACACACGTCTTTTCTTCCATCAGACCTAGGTATGTAAGAGGGAAAAAGGAACATCTCAGTTGCAGTCTGTGCTTTAGACACCTCTTACATCTTCACCTAAGTGCTCCATTAGGCATTAAAGACATCTTCATCTCTTCTTGCCATGACACATGAAAAACTCCCACAGAAAACTAAAGGAAGCTAATTATTCCTGGGAAACAGTGAAAGTGATTACAGAGACCATAACRTTTTTCCTCTCATTTCTTTCATTTATAATCACCTTACATCATTACTAGCAAAACCAGCAACGTATAAAAATTACTCATGCTCTTTCTTTAATGAATGGGAATCACCACTAATAACCAATTAAAACATCCTGAATAACGACGGAGACACAACAAGAGATTTTTCTTTTTTGGCACCTGGTCGCCAGCCAGCATGAATCAGCGAAGCTGGTCTGATACAGCTGGAGCCCAAATGTCCCCAAGGAGCGGGAGCATCTGCACGGCACCAGCCAGTGTTCACAGGGTGTTGGTGTCATGGCAGTGGAGCGGTGCAGGGCTGTAGCAGGGAATACTCACGGTCGGGCTCTACAAAGCTTCTGGGTGGCAGGAAAAGGCAGCTGGTGTCCCAAAACCTGCCATGGTGAGAAGGGTGGTTCGTGTGTTTTGTGTTTCTTTTCAGCAGGGGAGAGACTTTCTCTTTCCCCTTGGGCCAGGGCTGCGGCATCACCTCAGGCAGCATGGAGCAGCAACCATGAAGAAGCAGCAGTTGTAAAACTGTGGCTGTCCTGGCCAGCTTGAGTGGGGAGGAGGAGAAGAAACCACCTTTTCAGGAACCGGGCAGACTCTGAAGTGATCGCATGAGTCACCTCACCTCCACTGAACTTCACTTACTGGCATGGGTGATCAGCTTCCTGCGGCTGAAGGATAATTTTACACATTAAGCCGGAGCTCAAAACTTTCAAGGCCAACTTGTGTTGACTTGAACATCTCAAGATCCCAGTGCCTCCGCTATTATTTCAAGCAGTCAGCAGCTGTTCCCACTTGCACTTCTCATCAATGAAAAAAAACCCCCTCCTCTTACAAATCCCACTGCAAACCGAGACCACGCAGCCACGGGTGCCAGCAAGCATGCCTTTCAGTGCAGACACATACTAACCCCRCTGGCACCCCTGCCTGCCAGCCTGTCTTCCTCCAAGCTGCTGCCGCGCAGGGAGCATCACTGGTGTTGCTGTTGGTGTCTGTGTACATTTGGGCTGCAGACAGGTTTTCCTTGCCTATTTGCACCCGCTTTCTCTGCAAGGACTGCCGGCTAGCCCGCTGCCACCCCGGCGCGCTGAGAGCCACTGCGCGAGGGGTGGTTAAACCTGCCTTGGCCTGGGTGGGGTAGGAGAGGAAGGCAGGGCAGGAAGCGGCTTGATGGAGATTAGCTGTTGGAGCTGCGAGTCTCTGCAGAGCAGGCTGAGTTTCAGGGCTGAGGCATTGCTGCCGCTGCATTGCTACTGTCAGTGAGTGAAGAGGCAAGAAGAAAGCACCAGGGGCCAGCCCCAGGTTCCCTGCAGAGCCGTACTAAAATGAGTGGTGAGCACCACACTGAAAACCCACCCTGGCTGCAGTTCTTAGTCATTCACTTTCTCCTATTTTCCCCTCTCTCTCAGAAACTCAGATGCGCTGAAGTTGCCCACACATTATGGGAAAAGTGTTAGATTTTTTTAAGCCAACAAAGGAGGGTTGGGGGGAACAGGTGCAAGGTGGAGGAGGAGAAGATAAATATGTCACTCTGAGCCTGTTTTTTCCTTCTTTTTCTTTTTACTAAAATACTACAGTTTAGCACTGAATGCTCAACATAGCAGCATTACTCTTGCCTCTTCATTATTTTGCAATCATTGCCTATGTTAGTAATGGCCACAACATCCAAATAGACCCATGATGAGGTAAAAAGAAAAAAGAGGGAAAGTAAGAAAAATGGTGAGGGTACAGAGTTTTATCATGGTCAGACCTCAACACTGATATACAGAAATAGCGCAATCCTTTCTTTTTTAATATGTAGGAATGAAGCCAAGCTTTCCTGTGAGGACTTGGTCATGCATTGTGAGCTGGACCTGCAGCTGGGAACACTTTGGAGGAACACTGCCAAAGTGGGAAATGGGAGGTGAGCATGGAAGAGCATTCAGCCTGGCTCTAAAAGACACCGAACAGGAGAAGGGAGGCTGAAATTCCCCTCCTGCTGGACACCTGCCTATGGAGAAGGTGCTTTTTTTTCCTGTGCTCTGGCACCAAGTCTGGGACTGTGTACCACAGGAGGCAAGGGGACAATTCCACCAGCAGAATTCATCAACTTTTCCTTCTCAGTGAAGGACAGCCTAAAAATAGAAAGGTTGATGGTATAAGTAAGGTGATGGTTTCTTCCTAATTAATGACAAGACATTTGGAAAATAAGTATGAGCCACTGCCTTCACAATCTCCAGCTGCACCAACCCAAGAATACTCCATTGCCAAATTGGCAACAAACACAGTGCAATGCCTTTGACAGGAGCTGAAGAGCATGGGCAGAAGCACATGTAGAATGGCAATGAATGGCACAGAAAGCAACTGGTGCTTTTGAATGCATAATGTCTGACTTTTCATAGGATGAAGGAACTGTGTTGAGGGAGGTAAAGGTTAAATAACCTCACTGGAATAAATCTGGGCGATAGAGTTGCCTGAAGGGAATATAAAGACCATTAGAAAAGAGTTGTTCATGCTCTTAATAAAATGAATATCAGAGAGTCATACTGGGTCAGGCTTTTCCACTACATTCTCCTCTCAGGTCAACGTGGAATCCAGCTGAAAAAACAGGTGGTAAAACAGAGYAGTGAGTGCAGATAGTGCCTGAATGGGGAAGTAAATACAGCAGCACCCCGTTGCTGTACCAGGACTTCACCCTGGAATTACCAACCAAATTGTCAGTTAGCAGCCCTGGAAAAGTTCCAGTCAGCTACACCAACCTGTTTCTCAGCTCCGCATTTCTTGCTGCAACTCTTACCACCAGCTCTTCCCACAAAGCCAGAGATGCCTTGCATTTATTTATCTTACTCCACTCAAAGAAAAGGAGTGTCACTTCTCTGCCTAGCTTTAGCAGGGAAGTACTGAACTGCAATGAGAGCAGGAATTCTACRGCAAGAAATCCATTTCTTTGAAATAGAGAGGATATTGTTAAAGAATGGTTTTGATTGTGTAGATAGGCCTAAAGAGCTTGCAATTAGATAAACGAGAGAGAGTTGTCCATCAAAATAGTAACAATTAGGTTTTGTGACATTTTCAGTGACCCATGTGTCCACAGAAAAAAGATATAAGACACTTATAAGACAGACATTTAATGAGGACTATAGCACAGCTGAAATATGGCTGTCAATTTTGCCCAAGGTCACATTTGCTATATGCCAGCCTCATGCTGAGCGATGTTGATTCTAGTCTCTTTTTTTTTAAGAGGTTCAGTTAGGTATGGCTTGAGGCATGTGTCAACCAGTCAGAAGGTATCACACTCCTTCAAAATAGAATAAAACCTGGCAGTTTGGGGCACCATTATTAGCAAAAGACATGCTATAGAAATACTTGTTATCCTCTGTTCAGTTAAAAGAGCATAAGCTATGTGTGGGATTCTCAGTGCAAGAAGGGGCCCATTTACCACTCCGTCTCAAGCACTAGTAACTGGTTGTTCAACACAGTCCTAACTGGGCTGAGTCAGAGGGACAGTGGCTCACATGGATAAAACCACTGATAACATGCCTGACCTCAGGCAGGACACTTGCCTTGTAGGGGTCTCACTCTTCTCCTGCTCTTTATCGTACCTATCCAGGCTGTGAACTTGCTGGGCAGCTACTGTGCACACACGTAGCATAACCAGGTCTGATCTCTGCTGCCTGCATAGCTGTTACATTAGCTTTTTGGTTCAGGGCAGCAATGTGTTTTTAAGCAAATTTCTCAGTCACCCCCACTTATTGCACATTGTTTCGATTCACAGGGCCTGTTTTGACACATGCAAACTGGACTCCTTTCAGAGGAAGCTAACCTGGAAGCTGTGCCTCAGGTGTGCACCAAATGTGCCCTAATCCCTGATGGGTCATGAGAGGCTGAACCCAGGATGAGTCCTGCAGACAGCTTTGAGCCATATGCACAACCGGGGTGCTTGGTCCCGAGAACCAGACCCAGTTTAGTTCAAAGTAAACCCCCCCAAACTGCCCATTGTGGATATGTGACTCAGCACCAAATGCTCTATCTACTGATACACTCCTACCATACCAAATTACTTGCTAGTATAAACATAGCAACAGATGTCTCCAGACACTACTGTGTCTTGCCAACACAGCAAAAGCAGATCCAGTGTTAAAAGGAGAGAGACATTTTTTGAAGCATACGAAATTTAAGTCCTTTAGTGAGTGGTCCTGTATTTTTCACCCCAAGTCCCAGCTTTTGAATGCTGAAACGGACAGTAACAATAAGCAGCCTTGTCTGTTATATTAAATTGAAAGACCATTGCTGTGAGTACAAGTACTTTATAACAAAGAAGGCAATAAACTTGTTTCCATTTATGTATATGTACCTATTTCTACCCATGGTTAAATTCTTCTGTGTGAAAATAGACACAAATCACTCTGGTCATAACCAGAGCCAGAGTCCAGTGATTGTGCTGGGGTAAGAAGAACTTCTGTCCTGCGTTTTACTTCAAAAATTCCCATCCTGGATGCTTGCTGACCTCCGCCGAGGCCAAAGGCTGCATTAGCACTCACTTTCATTTCCTCCCAGTCCCACCTGCAAACACAAGCATCCTCAGCCTTGGGTTTTGGCTTCCAGAAAGCGGCGCTAGCCTTGGACGTGCTACAGCAAGCGGCTGCCACAGCAGGGAGAGGGAGCGGGGTCTCTGGGGCTGACTCTTTGCMGCCTGCATCCCCCGTGAAGTTATTTGCACCTGTGCGAAAAGGGTGTCCAGTTTCAGTGGCGGGGTCGGACACTCAGCTTACATCCACTTGCGCAGCTGTATGTGACTCAGCAAGGCCATGGCCACACTTGGAAAGATGAATTCTCCCCTTTCCTTAGGAAAATAAAGAGCAGCAAGTGCGAGATTGGTGCTTATGCTTACGTTGATTTGACTCCAAACTTACTTTGCGCACTTTGGCGAATAAATCAGGCTGCAAGGTCTGACAGGGTGTTTTTTTGTTATTTTTACCATAATCCATGGTGGCAGATGGGTCAGGTACTGGATAAAACACCACCTTTGAATATTTGGAGACTTTTTTCTTGTTGAAATGAGGAATGTAGAATCTTTTTTTTTTCTGTTTCAGTCGAGGAAAAGTCAGACAAAGGGGTTAGGAGCAGAGGCTTTCTGGGGACACAGAACTGAAAAGAAACTTGTGGGTGACTGTAGCTGGTCCTGCCAGGCTGCTTTAACACCCTGCCAGGCACCCAGAGCATCCTCTCTGCATCTCCTCTCCTGACAGCATCTCAGCAGCCATGAAACAACCCACAGGAGCTGTGCGGAGAGGTGATCCCTGAGGGTGTGGAGGGTTTGGTAAGTGAGAGCATCACAGTGACCTTGAGAAGGAGTCTTGTCCCATACTATAGAGACGGGCTCTTGGAGACCCAGCTGGCCCCACTGATCTGACTGTAGGACATTCCTGATGACGTGAGGTGGCAGCTTTCTTGGAGGGTATGCGACCTGATATTTGCTCCTAAAAGATTTCTTTRGACTGGCTTCATGCTTAAAATGGTCTCCCTTTCTCTTCAACTCAGGAGAGCTAGTGCAGGTCACCCAAAGGAAGGACTTGTCCAGGAGATAAATTAGTTTGTACACAAAAATGATGTACTGTTCTTTTCTGAACTCATCAGTCTATGAGAGTTTCATATCAGATGGTATGGAGAGTAGGTTTACTTTCACGATGAGAACACCAACCCTCTTTCTCTTTGCTTCAAGGTTGCTGCAGACTAAAGCGAGCCTTGAGCACAGAGGCGATTGCTCACCATATGGCTACCGGATCACTAGTGCCAGCTCCTTTCTCAGGTAAACTCACTACTCCCTAAAACACATAGAGAGGACTTCCTCTTGAGGTACATGTGTTGTCAACTCTTTACACTGGCACTTTCTCAGTAGGTAAAAGTGCCCAAAAGACTTTGAGCAATCACATCCAGCTACTTGGAATTTATGGTCACTGAGGAGAAACATATACTTGAATTATAAAATGTATTTTCTCAGATACAGTCCTCAGCATTCACCTATATGCAAACAGAGGCAAATGCTCCTTTGGAAGAGGACTACCCTTGTGAAAGGGGTCCTAAGCTCCTAAACCCGCTGAGGGTCTAGCCCTGTGAGCTTAAACRTGCTGTTCAGCTCCAGGAATAGTCATGTATTTATTGGGGACTGAATGGACCACGTGCATGTGTGAGAAAGGAGAGGGAAGGTGCTGCAGCACCCCATCCGTTCCTCTCATTTGCATTGGCCAGCACAACACAGATTCCCATGTTATATGATGCATGTTGAGATATATAAGCTTCTCCACCCACCTCATTCAGATCTGTGCTGCCTGTGCCCCTGAGGAAGGTTTGTTTTTAATTTGGCTCTCCCACCATGATGACCTTTTCTTCAAAGCGTCTGAAGACATATTTTTGTTCTATCCCATTTCCAGTTCTCATTAATAGTTCTTAACTTACAAAGCATCTTTCATCCTTTTAAAACACTTTTGGCAGCAGGTCACAGAAACTGAGGCAAAGGACTAGGAGAAAGGGGAAACATACATTATTGATTTGTTACATGAAACAGGGTTGGTTTAGAATAGGTAAAGAYAGTCAGCCTGAATTGTTCAGTACACTGTTCATCAAACACGTAAATACTTCTCAGGTTATCCTGAAGTTGTAGTTGCTCAAACTTTGATGCAAAGTTTCAAATCTGGTGGATGGGATTATTCGATAACAATTACTTCTCAGCTTTTTCCTGCAGGATATTTAGGGATCCTGTCTTCTGCCTTGATACAGAGGAGAACAAATCATGCAATGAAGGGAAAGGAAAAGGAAAACCCAAAGCAATAGCTGGCATTTCTGGTATCAGAGGAACAGAGTGAGTAATGTTTTCTTTTAACTTAAGAAACCAATCTTCTTTGGTTAAGAAAAGGTTATGAGAGGTCCAAATCTCTTTAACAAGAGTTCCAGAAATCCATTACGAACAATGATGATCTGTAAGAAGATATGGTGAGTTTAAATAGGTGGAAACTGTGTCCTTTTATTGCTAGAGCTAGCCTTATATTCCAACTTGCAATATCGTCATGTTCTAATATAAACCACATGAGATCTGCAGCTGGAAGTTTTAGGTCAGTGCTTTGAAGACTATGAAAAGCTTYCCATTACTATTTAAAATATTTACACTGACTGTCACTGAGCACAACAGACTTTGTGTTCCCAAGGAACATCAGTTTGCATAGAGCTGTGTAGCCAGAAAATGCAGCACAAACCCAGCATGGGGAGAGGCTGGAGCAGTCTGCCCTGAAGCTGGGAGCAGAGATATGTGCTGCTGAGCTGCCTCTGACCAAGGACACAGCAAGAGTAAAGGTGCACAGTGGGATGAGGGGAGCCTGTGGGCTGAATTCACAATCCTAAACCTGAAGCATGAGTAGGGCCCATTCATGGCCCATTCACATTGGAGTCTCCAACAGGGACTAGAAAAAACTAGAAAGAATTATTTGAGACCAGGTCTGCACATTTGGGGCCTTATTTCTGACCAGCTGGCTACCCAGAGCACATGTATTCCCTAATGGGCAGAATGTTCGCCTTTCAGAGCAAACCCCGAGGAAAGGTGCATGTTGCTCACACTGCAGTGCCGCAAATGTACAGCCCAACACTGCAGGGTTCGTTCCCTTCCATCAGCATCACAGAAGCAGAAACTTATCTGCTACAGCTTTTGCTGAGAAAAAGATAGCTCCACAGCACATGAGGTGGTGAGGCACTGGTCTGAACGGATGTTTTCAAACCTCGAAAATGAATGTTCCTGAAATTGTTTTCCAGTGTTYGAGCTGTTCTCTGTAGATCCTTGTGTTGAATATTGGTCATATCATCTGATTACTGTGGTTAAAGATTCTGTATTTTGTGGTTATAATTGGGGTAGGCTCAGTAGCTATGTACTGTGGATTCTGTGGTTAAACTACGCTATCTTTCTTGCTATCTTTGTTGGTAGTAATTTTTGCTTTAGCACTTGCTCCTTTCCTGCCACCCACCTACTCTTTTACCCACCCCAAACGGTACTGACATGCCTCTGGAGATGTAACTCTTATTTGATACAGGCTTTGTTTCCTTTCTCCTTTCTGCTAATGCAGTGGGGGAGCAATTGCCAGGGCAGGGGTGCCCTTCCCAGGGCTGSGGTGTCTTTGCTCGGGTTGGGTGCCATGGGGCAGCTTGGTAGAACTGGACCTTTGCTCACCCTTGTGAGCCGGCTGCTATCCACGAACCAGAGCACCTCAGATGCTGAAGAGGTACCTCCACAAAGCCCATCCCACCAGACATATTTCTAATGCATAGAGTTTGGCAATGCCTGGTGAACTAAGTGAAAAAATAATCAGGTGAAATTTGGACCCAGGTTGTTGAATAGTTGAATAGCACAGTGATAGTCCTAGGCTTTTACAAATGGGCTATCTGTTAGATGTGAGCATATGCTTATATGCCTTTTAAAAATAGTTGCTGACAGACAAGTCAATAGTTTCATTTCCCTTACCAGCTGGGAAAAATACAGTTCTGAACTGAATTGTTATCTTCTCATATATAGTAGTTTAAGGCTCATTATCCTGAAAGCTCTAATGTTTGTGCAGCATGACTCTGCTGACGTTGGTTAAAAGCACCCTGTGATGCCCCTTGGCTTCTGAAGGAACTTTCCTCCATCGAGGATTTTCCCAGGGAAAAGACTCTCAGATCATTGTTTAACCAGCTATCCTGAGCAAGTCAGAGATGAATATTTATAGTTCACAACTGTCTTGAATTCCTTACCTCACCAGGATACTTGTCAGAACTAAGTCTTTCTAAATCTTCTCCCATTTCAAAACCTGGTGATTGTCTTGCCATTATTAAAATGCAGGCTCACTTGTTGGTGCACAGATTAATCGCTGAGGTGTTGAAAACCCAGTTGGTTTCTAAAAGTGGTGCATAACCAAAGTAAAACTTTGATTCCAGTGCAGGGCTGAGTATTTGATCAGATACATTGCTACCACCCAGATGGGTGTTGGCATAGCAAGTGCTCATGTAATATTTCAGGTGCATGTGGCTACATTGCAAAAGGGGCTGGAGACTCAGGGCCAGGGCTCAAGCGGAGGACTTTGGAAAATACATGGCTCTTGATATGCATGTTAACACTCCCTACCACTTTGTTGCCAGGCTGTAATGCTCACAGAAATGTCAGAGGACCTCTGGCAAACAAAAAAGCTGTCRTTATCTTTTCCATGTCTCTTGACTGTACTCTTTATTTGATCCCTTTGACTTCATTCATATTTTGGAGGTTTAATTCGCTGAGAAAGCAACATTAATTAAACTGAAAAGGTACTTTAAAAAGTGATTCAAAGATGTTGACAAAAAACTGTAAGTAGACAGATCTCATTTTGCTCAAGACTGGCTTAGAACCAGGAAGACTATATTCATGATTTTACCACTGAATTTAAATAATTAAGAGGACCCCCACGCAGGGTTTCTACCCACTGAACTACAGCCAGTTTTTGAGGAAAAAAAAAAGTTTTCATTAAGAGGTGTAACTTTGCTTAATACAGTCCAGAGACTGTAAATCTTCTGGGGAAGAGTCTGGCTAGGTTTGCAGAGAGCTCAGCRCAGCAAATCTTCAACTCTGGTGTAGGTGCTGCCACACAAACATCATAACCATCAGAGCAAGGGGTGGGAAAGTGCCTTTCTTCTTGTTTTGTGGCACCCCAGGGTTGGGAAAGGGGAAGGATGAGAAGAGCGAGCTTTGTTTTTATCATTGTTTTGTTTATGCCTGGCAAATAAATTGCAAGTTTTAGATAAAACACACCTGATAAGTATTTGATCTTTTGGAACCTCAGAAGTTGCTGTTATTGAATCCCTCYGTTTGGTGACAAGGTGTGTTTGTAGAAGGGCAACCTGGTTTTGCATTTTGATTTTCAGCTTCACCAGGCAACAATGGAACAGARTGCATTTAATTGCAGATTTGCATTTAAGAAAGGGATTTGCAACATAAGGAGTATCTTCAGAAGCAGAAAGTGGATGGAGTGTAATGCTTGCTGTCTGGGCCACTGTCCTCTGCCACATCAAAGCCTTCACCTCAGTACTTTTATTCTCTTATGCTGACATCTCAGTTCAGCAATTGCACTTTGTTGCTGTTCTTCACAAATCAAACAATGCATCTATTATGTTTTTGCAAGAGATAGGATAATTACCTCAACTGCCAGGTGCGAAGAGTGAACTTTCATAGGCCCAATTGCAGTGCGGTAAAACAGCCAAAGTCATTTAAGGCTTTTGCTGTCTCACTGCCAAACGTTGGCTTCCCAGCTCTTGGCGTGGGGCTCCAGCTTGGCAAAACACTTATGCGCATGCTTAACTTTAAAATCATGAGCCACCACGGTCAGTTTGGACAGGTTGCCTCCCTGTCCTGAGCACCACCACACACAGGCTTGCTTGAATCAAAGTGGACTAAATATGACCACTTACATAGCGCCATTCTTCTGCTCTTCTCTCCTTTTACGCGGAGGGAATGGAAGCACAGGGGGAGATGAGGGGTGTGTGTAGGCTGTATAAGCACAGTTGYGTGGGGTAGGCACACCCAAGGTAAATGTAAATGGGATGCTAGGACTAACTGCAGCAGCCGGGAGCGTGTTTCTGGCTACTCCAGCCTGCTTTTCGGGCTGGTTTGGCAGCCCGTAGCAGGCTCTGTGCTGCCACAACTGCAGTGCGATCAGCACGCCAGCTGCCCAGAGCCAGCCCGGTGAAGCACCTGGAAGCATGAGATCAGCTTCCAYTTTGAATGGGAAACTTCCCTTTAAAGCAAAGGAGGAAGGCTGAGGCTCCGAGTTTGGGATCTATCTGAACACTTTTCAAGTGGTCCCTGGCCTGAGAGATTAGTCTGCATCCACAAAGACAGTCCAAGACCAGCTCCAAAACACAGTTGTTCCCTCCCAGCATTTTCTAGTGTTATCTATSTCCAGCATTATTCTTATCTTAATCAGCTAAGTGAAGACATGCTTTTCCAAACTGAAGCACTGTACTTCTCAATCACTGTATTTATTACTAAGGAAATAGGGAAATCATGGCTCTTTTAATAAGTTATCTGTTGTTCAGATCATCGCATGTATTTTTGTGGAAATGTTTGCACAGCATAATGAAGATCAGGGATCTTAAGCTAGGTCACTGCCAGGCTATAGACAGTCCCTGCAAAGCAGCAGCCAGGCAAGGGAGCTACTGTTAGCCACCAAACCACAGMAGGTCTCCAGGAACCACCCTGAACGTTGGCCACCACCCACTGAYGGATGCTGCCACTATCCAGCGTGCCCCTTCCCTGCAGCCGTTTGCAAGACTCATAAGCCCAGTGATGTTTTCTGAGCCCGTTGCGGTTCCTGACACCTGCTCAGCTCTCTGACTTGGTTCCAGCCCTGTTCCCAGGGCTTGCACAGTAGACCCCCCAGCTCCCTGATTCCTGTTCTTGCTCTCCCATTTACTTTAAGCCACAACCACGCTCCTGTCTCTTCTCCAGTCCTCCCTCTGTCCTCAGCTGCCCCCTCCGTCCTGACGGAGACCCCCTGGTACCTCATAGGCTTCCAGGAAATCCAGAAGCAAACGTGGCCTGTCACTGCTGCCTATAAATCTTCTGTATGAAACTATCACAAAGATTAACAAAGCCTAGCAAGCAGCACTCGGTGACCGAGCACAAGCATACCCTGCAGCGGCTAGGGCACAGCGCTGGGGACATTTGCTGGTGAACAAGGTGGTTCTTTAGCCATTTCTGCATGTGCTGCCTGCCACATCCTCAGGATGCTGTCGCTTCTAAAAGATGCCATATAATTTAAGAAGGGTCATGGTGCTGAATTACTGAAAACCTTGTTTAAATACCTCAGGAGATGCCTGTGAAATGGCAACAAACTGAAGCAGCTGGTGGCTTGTCAGGCCAACAAAAACAAGCTGAGTGACAGCGTACCAATATTTTTAAACTCTAATCTTTTCTGTCTTTGTAACTCTGGAAGAAGCGGTGATAGATAGGATGGTGCAAGGACTAACTTTTGTCCCAGTTCTCAAGCATTTACTATTGCACTCAAGGAGAAAAACAAAGAAAAAGCTGTTTTACCACTAAACTATTTTTGAAATATGAGACTGAACTCTGAGGCCAGATTGTCTGTATTTATTTTAGAGCACTGAAAATAGTGTTAAAAGTTACAGACAATAGTCCAGAAAAAAGTTTTGTCCTTACTAAATTTACTGAAAGGGGATCATTTATTCAGGCTTCAAGTTAGAAAGAATTCAAGTATACGCTTAAAATCACCTCTATTCAGGACAAAACTGTAACTCACAATTAGCTGGACACGAGTGAGATTTAAACACACACTAAACACTTCCCTGAACCTCCACTGGTTTTCGTCTTCTGCTTTTGCATGATCCATGAACAATTTCACCATTGACAAAATAGCCCAAATATTTGAGACAAGTCCCCTTAAGCAAAATCCAAAATGGGGCTTCCTTTGTTTCATGATCCCACTTCACACTGCAGCAAGACAACTCGTGCCTTGTTTTACTTCTTTTCCCTGCCCTCTCTGGGATCAACATTTACACTTGAAGCACCTGATAATTACACAGCCACGCAACTGCTTACAAATGCCTCTCTGGTCTGGGACTGATTGAAAATTACACTGGCAACATATTCAACATCAAAAGCAGCAGCCGTATATGATAGGGCTGTGGGATCAACAGGGTGCATGCTAGCAAAATCATAAGTCTTTGAACAGATACACAAGTGTTCTCCATCTCTTCAAAGTGGGTTTTGGGGAGGGGGGAGCATTTTTTTTAATACACTTTCACTGTGGTTCTCTTTGCRCTACATGAAAGCCTCCAGAAATATATTTAAGGTAAGAAAACACTTCCACGATTCTCCAAGTGTTGTTTTTTTCAAAAGGCATACACAGGAAATTTCTCCTCCCCATCACCTATACAAACATGAAACAAGAAAACATAAGCACTATTTTAACAAGCTCCTGGGAAAACTTTAAATAAAGCTGAGATGAGGCCAGGTGGACCAAAAGAAAGTGCTTATGCTGGATGCTTAGCTGAGAGCCAAAAGAAAACAAAGTTATTTCCTTCATGAGCTGATGACTCAGAGGACTGGCAATGACATGGAGGACATCACGTACAGAAGTGCTGTTGCTACAGACGAAGTGGTGAATAATACCCTTAAAGCAAAACTTTCACAGCAAGTTCATTGGCTGGCATTCCCCCAAGCATCACCAGAGGATGTGGCTGGCYGGTGCATGGCTTGCTTCCCAGCTGGCCGCCTGTCTGCTCCCCCAAAGTGCCTGTATAGCACCYGGTGAACGGCCAGTGAAGATGGGTGAAGCACTAGCAGCATGCAAGTAGGGTGCCACGTAGAAGCTCAGAGTGTTCTCGGTGTTATTCTTCCTGAATAAACATAGGATTTTAGCGGCTAATGTTGTTAATCCAGCCCCTAAGTATCACTAAGTGTAGACTGACCTATACACCCAAGGGAGCTAAAGTCTATTCTTCAGTGTGCTCTGAGCACCATCTACCCTCTCTTATAGTGCTACAAACACTCCACAGAGATGTCATTTCTCCCGTAGCTGGGATCTTCCTTCAACTAAAACACACAAGTCAAGGTGATACGGATGGTTTTTCCACTGGTACTAATATAGTTGCAATGTCTGTAACACCACTGCAGCCATCCTGGATTAGTACAGGGGCCACTCTGCTTAGTAACCCATCTCCAGGATGGGCTACCAGCCGATGCTTTGGGAACGCATGTAAGAAACAGCACCAATCTAGAGCAACTATTTGCCTGGTATTACCTTCTCAGTTTCTGCCATGTAGAGACTTGTTGCCCTAAAGATTATGTTTGGCTCACTGCATTCAATAACAACTGAAGGACCTTAAAGCTGTGTTTAATTTTTTTTTTTTTTTTAAAGGCTATACCTACTATATCCACTTTGGTCTCCACAGCATTTGGTAACAATGGTTTCCACAGCTAATTTTTCAAGAAGAGATACTTCCTCATTATGTTTATTCTAAGTCCACATTTGTTAGTCACTGAGCATCCCCCTCTTCTTGAGTTGTTACAAGGAATAATCTCTCCTCCATCACCATCTTCACACAACACATGATTTGATATGATATCTTGTCTTCTACCTGCTCTGGGGTGATGACTTCTCAGCATCTAGTACTAGCTGTAATAAGCAGCTAGCTGGACTTATTGGAAAACAAGCTGCACACTCCTGCGTTATTGCAAATGTTGTATTGTMTTAGTTGTTGAAATTAGGCAAGAGAAGAAAAGCTGCAGAAGGATGGATTTCTTTTCCAACAGGGTAGGAAATATTGCCTTAAACCTCCCACAAGATTTATCTGATTTCACCATTTGCTAATTTCAGCTGCAGTGATAATCCCTGATAACACGCAATCCCGTGCCATTTTAATACAGTGGATAACACAACCAGGCCTGAGCCTCCAACTCAGAAGCAAACCCAGCCATCAGTGGGCAACGGGCCCCACAGCACAGTTCTTGCCTGTGTTATCCACCTGCATGGGAGGTCCAAGACATCAGCCATGCCCCCTACGTGGCCATGCTGGGCTGGCCCCCRGTAAGGGTGGCCGTGCTGAAATGCCACCATGGCCTGCGGCAGTGATGCCCCCCAGGCTGCTGCTGGGGGCTGGAATKGCACCTCTGCAAACCACCTTTCACAGGGTAATGTTTTCCCTCATTGCCACCATGACTAGAAATGTGTAAGAAAGGCTAAAAAGAGGGTTGTGTTTTACTTATTTGATGAAGGGAATATACGAATATACACTGTCATTTTCTCCCTGGAAAAAAAGAAATGCAAGAAGTTTTCTCCATTACTAAAGCACCTGAAGGGTTTCCTTGCTAACCATGACAGCTAAAACCTTGCAGGACCAGATCAGGAACCAGGAGTCCATACCTAGTCTGTGGTATCTATGCCCAAGTGGCACCCCAGTTCTACATCTGGACAAGCGCCGGTCATGTACAGCTCTTTGCTTGGTTGCAAAATGACATAGGGGTGCAGAGTTTGGGGGATGCCTCACTTTGGACCATCACAGGTCAGCACAATGTCCCTCTCTGCTAAGCATAGCTTGGGGTGAGTTTTCATTTCATAAGGATAGTGGCTTATTGAGCCCAATGCAGATTCCTCCCACTGCGGCACTTGTTAAGGGGGTTCCCAGGTGCACGAAGGCTATGGTTAGACATCTGCAACCTCGACACGTCAGCTAGTGACACAAATTGAGGACAAAAATATAAACAAAAAGGCCTCCAGTTGTCCTGACATCCATGTCCCAGTTCCCTTTTCTTCAGAATTTCTCTCTCTACACCCTCTCTTATAATAACTTTGGCTTCCTGATGACATTTCTACAATCCAGATCATCCCTTCCCAGCCTGCCCTGCAGGATGCTCTCCTTTCCCTGGTCTTCAAGGAACCGCATTTGTGAAGATCCTGTACCCAGGCCCCCGCAAAGAAACCCACAGCATCTGATCTGAGCCTGCTACTTTCTTCTGTTACCGTGGTTAGGCTACATTTTGGGGATGAATACTTTTTTTATTCACTGAATAATAGCAATTCCAATTAGCCAAATTGTAAACTTGTTCTGAATCAAATCACTTTGATGAATGACCATAAAACAAAAAGCATACTTTCGACATTTTTCTGAAACTGAACATACAGTTTAGAAATGCTTCAATTATTTTTCAATTCATGTAAATGTAATAAAAATTAGTATGTGTAACACCCGGGGGAAGAAAAAAAAGAATAAAATGTTTTGTTTTCCACAACAATTTTTTCCAGCATTTGGCTAGCAAGCGCACAAATCAGTCATTTGATAGCTTTGACAGTGAACAAAGATAAGACAATCAAGTAGAAGAAAATACAAGGAACCCAGAGAAAGATAAGAAGACACTTGACTAGATATTTACCTTGAATAGAAAACATATCAAAACCTAGCAAGTCACTCTTCTTTCCCTGTCTCACTGTTACTCAAACCACAGGCAATACAGGTGGAAAGAGATAGAAAGGAAAACAAAAAGTAGAATAACATGGGGGATTCCCTGCTGCAGTTAAGTCAGATGTCATTTCCCGATTTTTAGAAATTCTTGCCATGGGATACTAAGAGAATCAACTATCGCAAGTCAGCACCTCTGGGGATCACTGTGGGAGCGAGGGAGTTAATTTCCCTTGAAGAAGCAGTACGACGGCAGCAGCCAGTTGCTTTTTGGGGCAGAGAGAGGAATGGACGGGTATTCATCACCCCTGTTCTAGAGACAGTGGTCTGGTGGCGTCAGGAGTGTCATCCTGCCTGGAAAATTTCCTGATCCGGATCCTTCAGCTGTTTATAGAAAAAGTATCCATGGGATGACACCGATCCACATCATTTCTGCAAGCTCCAGGGTTTGAGTTTGGATCTGTGATTTAAATAACAGATGGGTAAAATCACATGTAACCAGGCAGCTCCCTAGTGGCTGTATAGATGTGGATGTTGGAGAGCATACGATTTTCCAAGCTAAGGTCAGCACTAACCTGAGCTCAATTTTTCCTCCAGATCTGCTTTTTCTAGTGCTATCATGCAGCTTAATTTTTTTGGCTTGTTCCACCCCCTTCTGCTCAAATCACACCCCTGTGGAGGATCCTTCCAATGCAAACAGGGAGTCACACTGCTCCAGAGCTCCACCATTTCTGGAAGATGAGAACATACCTCTGTGAGGTGTGGAAACTGCTGTCTGCCACATTAATGAAGCCAAATTGCAGAAATCTGCAGTATAAATCTGATGGTACCATCTGGCCCTCAGCATACAGGAGATAAGCACTCCGGTTTATAAAGAGTTTATTAAAGCCATTAACTTTGGAAACTACTCACCAAAAAAGGCTGTTTATAAATGATAAACAAAAAGCCTCTGGTACTTTTTTTTAACTTGTGAAATCTGCTACTATATTTAATGTAGCTTCAGTGTATCACATTTAACTCCTTTAATGGGTTTTTTTACTTTTACTTTATATATTTATGATTCTTGGATCTGGCTAAAGATTAGAGGCAAACCACACCACAGACACAGTGCGGGGGGCAGCGGGGGGCGGAGGAGGAGCGAATTAATTTCTCTAGCGAGACTGCAACGTTGTGAGACGGCATTAATCTAACGACTACGTGGGGGCTGGCTGTCAGCATTGCCCACCGGGACCGCCCCCCCCCCACACCCCAAAGGAACATCCTCTGCTGGGATGTGCTGCTCCATCAAAGCACCCATCCAGCGGTGGCTGCTAGGGCTGTGTCAGCAGGTGAGGTTGCAGGAGCAAAACCTGGGGGACTCCCCTCGAGCGCCCTGCCTTGTGTTAGGCATTTAAGAGCCCTACRGTTTCTTGCTCCACTTTCATCCTTTATATTTTGTATATACACAGGTATATATTTACGTCCTGAACACTGAAATGAGAATGCCTAAATATAAAATGAAAACGCCCAAATATTTTTTATCCAAAACACACTGGGCAATGTTTCAGTGTTGTCTGAACACTGGAGCTCGGGGTTTTAAATTATTCCCTGAACTCAACAAAATTTCAAGAATTTCCACAGAGCTGTAATTTCTGTAGGGATTGATTTCTCACACACCCCTCCTGCAACACACAGGCATATCCTAATTTCCGTTCTCCTAATTTCCACCAAAGAAAACGACTGTGCAGGTATTTTAAAGCGTACCCAAATTGCTCTATGACTGCAAGCCGTTCTGTGCTCCACCACAACTTACACCCTCATGCATAACACCTAGGGACACAAGAACTTTCCTACCGCCTCCACCAGTTCCCAGTGTTTTGGTTAGCATTCAGCAGGTAGAGAAGAAGCAATGGGCTGATGAGCTTACTTAATTGGCAAAAAAAAAGTGCAAACTGATTTTTGGGCATTGTACCTAGCCAGGTCTAGTAACTGTATAACAAATATGTATTATGCTAGAAAGAGTAGACTCACAGGCGCCAGGAGTGAAACATTATCCTTTTCAGACAAAGTCTCAGACAAAGATCTTTATCTCAGAATGATATATGGGATATATTTTTGAGATGACTCCACATAATACCTTTATTATTGTTGAAGTTTAACAACTTAAAAGGGAAAAGAAAAGATCATATTTGTCCTTTGTTACTTACCCAAATATGGGCAGGAAACTTCCGATGGGGCTAGGCTTATAAAGAAAAACACCATTAGCCTAAAATAGCACCAATATTTATAGCAATGCGGGGGGATATATGAAGCAACTGTAGAATTGGCATGAAGAGCCAAAACCTGCTCTCGGTTGCAGACTGCTAATGCAACTCCATTGAAATCAGAACAATTGCTCTGTGTGTACTCGGGTTTGCCAGTGAGGGAATCAGGACCGCAGTTTCTGACAAAGATGAGAAATTGTGTTTAAACTGAAAATAGTATAACATTATTAATCACAATTCTTCAAGATAAAGTTGATGAAGATCAATTTTCAGGAAACTCAGAACTGTCTCAGAGCGTTAACGCTTTGTGCTCCACTGCCAAGAAAGGAAACCAGTTCCAAGCCAAGACATCTGCAGTGTCCCCGGCAGGGAAATGAGCTATCCAGGCTTTGCCTTGGAGTTTTTCAGTCCTTTAGGAGCATCTGCTTGAGGATGAGCAAACTTTCAGGGGAATATGCTACTTAATGATCCTTATCTGGATGATCAGCAAGAAGGAAAAGTAGGGTACCAGTGGTCTTTCCTTGCATTGGATGAGAAGGGCAGGCTGGTTGCCTTCCCACAGCCCTCGGCAGCGGGCTGGCTGCAGCCAGACGTCACACTCGGGGGAATGCACCTTAGCACAGGTCTGCTGCACAGCCTTTGGCATCTATGCATTTATTGGGTCTTGCACCGCTCTTTTGGCAACCATGGGACGTGCCCTTGTTGATGGTCAAGATCTATAGCCCTATTCTTGCAAGATCCCACCCCACTGAGTGTTGCACGAGGCAGTGTGGGTGCTCATCCAGCACGGACTATTTTGTGTCAAGGAAACAACTAACAGGATTCCTGTATCTGTGCACCATCCATGTTCCCTGACTTGCCATGCCACGCCATTTGGAAGGGCTGTCATTTTTCCGTTTTGTGGGAGTACTGCTGGAGAAACACAGCAGGAACACCTATGATGTGCATATCTGCCCCTGCCTGGGGGTTTTCCAACAACAGCAGGATGTATTTGCTTTCCCGCAGATGCCAGCCACATCATCCACAAGCAAAATCAAAAAAAAAATCAGAAAAAAATCCACATGAGCAAAATGTGACTAGGCTACACCTGGTCATACAATAATAGCCGGGCCCCCTAAGCCACTTGCACTTTTTCAATGGTGGCTTGAATGTTGCTAGGTGCAAAGAACATCCATGCACAGGAGGGTCCTGCAGGATGAACTGAACACTTTTGCCCACCACTGCCAAACATGCCTTGGAGCCCACTGTACTTCCCACTGTATCTGCAGGGAGTTTGGATCACCATTGCCTGCTGAGCTGTTGCAGGAGAACTTGCTCTTCCAGCTCTTCTGCACCAAGTGGGAGACTGCTCCCCACTGATGGCTGCAATGGTAGCCAACACAGGGACCACTCCAGCACCTCCTGATGAGAGCACCTGATTCTCCATGGACAAAACTTGAACTATCAGTGCCCTCATGGAGGCCTTGGAGACCTCCTCCCCTCCTCTGCATGAGGGCACCTAACCTTTGTTGGCCTGGTCACTCTGTTGTAAAAAAAACCCAGAGACATGTATGAAAAAGGTTTCTTCAGCTTTAAGATAACATGCAGGCTTCTCTGGGCTAAATAAAACAGAGGGAGGCAAGACTGCATAGGTGGCCTGGCCAGGTCCAAACCACCGGCTGTCAGACTGCCAGCGTGGCAGGTCCAGGCAGAGCTCCTCTGGAGCAGCAGAGCCTGGAGCCCGGGGTCAAGGGCCTCTGCTGCTGGCTGTCTGTGTCATGGGGCTATTTACACATTTTTAGTGGTAAAGCATAAAAGGGCACCGCTGGTTGGAAAAGCCACTGTGACTCCTTTGCGTGTGAATGGTGCATAGCAGAGGCAAGTGAGACGGGATGGCTCCAAAAGCCACTTCTTACCTCATGGTGCCTTTCTCTCACCTCACACTGCTCTTTTGCAGGCCTCAAAATTTGTGTGCAGGCACCTGGCTTGAGGATGCGTGTGGCTGTGTGGGCCACTTCGTGTCAGAGACAGCATAGGGTGAAGGGAGCCCAGTCTTGCACAGCCCTGTTGCCTGTGGGATTAGTGAAATACCATTTCAGCCATACCTGGCTTTCCTTGCCAAAGACACTAAAATATTTAGCCCCAGATTTGATGGGTCAAGAAGCCTAGCGTGAAACAGGGAGGAAACTAATCTAACAGAATAGACTTCAGTCTAAAGTGTCTCTGCAGGCACTGGAAACTGAATAGCCAGTGCTTCCAAAACCACATCATTTACTCATCTTCTGCAGCAACCCCCCCATGCCCTTTATTGCACAATTCTGAAAAATGTCTGCATTTGAGAAGTGGTAGTAACTGATGTGAACCTGTGAACCTTACCTGAGAGGGGGGTGCAAGGAGGGGTGGGTAGGTGAATGTATGTCTCAGTTACCTCTT
Organism: Oceanodroma leucorhoa; assembly: GCA_030449065.1. Taxonomy (NCBI): domain Eukaryota; kingdom Metazoa; phylum Chordata; class Aves; order Procellariiformes; genus Oceanodroma; species Oceanodroma leucorhoa. Next base: position 3,245,377 of record JASVER010000012.1, on the reverse strand, counting down.
TGTCCCAGTGTCATAAAAATGTGTCCAAACAAGGAAAGAAGTGATCATGTGCTCTGGCAAGCTAATGGTGAAGCTGTAATAAGGCAAGCCAAGAGACATCCTGAGAAGCAACTTGTGAAAGGCGTAAAATCTGTAACGAAAAATTCCTCAAACCCATCAATAGCAGAGAGTATGCCAGCRCGTCATGGGGGCTGATAGACGACTGCGGTGTACACCACTGCTCGGAGGAGGTGAGAACAGAGCTGGAAAGCTTCGTGTCCGCTTTCCCTCACTGGGGCTTCCAGCCTGTAGCCCTTCTTTCTGGGGGGAGTGAGGCCAAGAGACTTTCTTAAAATGAGGTGTCAGTAAGAATAAGCTGAAGGTGCTCAGGAGTGGAGCTGCTGAAACACTCACTGTCATCCATAATCTGCTAGTTAAACCTGACACGGTTTTGCCCCAGGCATTGTACTAGCAGAAGGACAAGACAGTGGCCTGGCCTTTTATATTCAAGATGAGAAACTTTCTTCGTGGGGGAGAAATGCAGCATGGGCAAGCACCACAGTTCTCAGCAGCAAAAGTGGCCTGTCTGCACCTCTACTGAATAAGAGCGGCCTGGTCTTCAGACAAGCTCACCTCCCTTCCCTTTTTGGGGACTGAAGGGCTGGGGAAGGTCTCACCCATCCCCGGTCACTTGTGAGGTGCATGGCGTGCCTTCAAGGTGGTAGCATCCGCCATTCATGTGCAGTGAGTACTGCACAAATATTGCATTTATAATGATGGAAGCAAAACAAAGAGGCTGGAGCTGGCGTTGATGAAACATGTCTTCTTTGCTTGCCATTCCACGTGAAAAAGGTTTTGATCACTTTCCTGATAATCAGTTGGGTCTTGCTGGTGTTTTTGTAAGCCCAGTTCCACAGAACTTAATGGGAAGAGTGGAAGCATGCAAGCTTTAATTACACAGTATTACATTGCACCGTGTGTAGACATCATCTCCACCACCGAACTGTTCACCCCAGACAGAAGAAACCGTTCTTTCTTTAATAATTCTGCAGCTATTTCCAGTATACTGCTGGAAAATAGCATTTGCCTTGGTGAGGATGAATGTGCAGAAAACTGGTGCCTCATTGTAAGCTCTTCCTCCACACGTACTGCCCCACATATTTTGACACACCTCTTTGCTCCATGCTGTCTCAAAGCTGGGGCTAGCATGAGCCTCCTGGTGCAGCTCTGAGCAGAGCAGTGAATAACCAGGGGAAATCTTGTGCCATGGAGCTAATCCTTAGAGGTGTAGGTTCTCCTTAGCTGCCTTCATCCTCTACTTACACCTGAAATATGGTTAGGAAACATGACTGTAGCTCAGGCAGATGTACCCAAGCAAGCTTAACGCTAAACAGGTCACACACTGGTAGCAAGGAAGCGATAATGTTATGGTATGTACTGGGAAAAGCCTCCAGAAACACTGAACACCTGATGCTGAAACCTCTGCTACAAAGCTGTGTAATGCTGCAATATCCTCACTAGCTGAATTAGAGCTGTAGTGCAGGCATACTTCCGACTGCTATATTAGCTATATTCCCTATTTCACTGTCCTTCCCATACCTCTCAAACTGCACTGGCCAGTGAATATGGAGATGAGGGACAAAAATCTCTCTCTGTTCACTCTCAACTGATTTATTTAGTGCATGAGTATCCAAAGAGCTGGGGAACAGACAGGGACAGCTGTGCAGCATGGTCGACTCAGTTTTCTGCTTAATTATACAAGTCTAGGGGCGGGCATTCATTTGCAAGTAGCATAGCTGTTTGAAGATGGTGCCACTGCTGGCTATTCATTGCTGCTCCTGCGATGAAGGTCATGGCTCCCCCGGGACTGAAAGGGGCCAAGAACATGAGAAGGTGGGCACGAGCTCTGCCTACACAGACTAGCAGTCGCACAAATAAGCCTTTCTCAGAGGTAAGGAGCAAAGAGCTTCCACCAGAGCAGAGAAAAACAAGCTATGCAATAAAAAATAATACCAACATTACATAACTTTGGATGATCAAGTGATGTCAGACTTAACATCTTTCAGACCTTGACCTGACAAAGCTATTATAATTCCCTGAATACCTGCRGAGTGCTTTCAGAGTCAAGTTCTGACACGTTATCCCATGGCGCCTGGTAGTTCGCTTAATACAGTTTAGCGAAAGAAAAGGGCTGTACAGAAGTTACGTGTCATACTGTGCGGCCCTGTYGCGTGACGTGCAGCAAGGTGGGGGACTCGGTTAGTGTCCACATGGCCCACGGGCCAGGCAGTCGTACCAGAGCAAAGCCACCATTGTGTCTGTGCACCCCAGGGAGAATTTCAGGCTCACGAAACTCAGAGGCAACCCAGAAACAAAGTGAGGTCTGTGAGAAGTGTTGGGGAAACTCGATGAAGCCACATGGTTTGATGGGATGACACATCACAGCCTTACCAATTAATCAGCAGGCAGAGATCTGATCRTGCAGGTGCACTCATCCTGTGATCGTCAGCACCCTGCACACAGACTGTCGAGTCTCTCTGATCGACGGGGGTGTGCTTTCAGACTCGGCTCCACATTTGTCTTGCCATAGGTGAGAGGAACCGTACTGAAGAACTTGCAGTAAGCCCCCACTGAAGGCCCAGTGCACGGTCCTTCGAGCATCTGCGAAGACAGCTGGTGTGAGTTATTCCTGGCGTAAGCCTGCAGACCTAGACTAGTTTCTTTTCTCATGTCTAACTGTAGTGGGCACAGAYAATAGAAAGGGCCTTCCATTTTGAATGTTTTTGGTCCTTTGAAGAACAGTTCCCATACTTAAAACACTGCAGGGGTTTCCAGTACAGCTTCACATGGAAGAAATTTTAAAGCACAAGAGTTGTACAAGGGTCCTGGGAGGCCAGAGGGAGCAGCCATGCTGGGCATCCTGGAGACAAAGTTTCTCAACTTTTCCCATACACGATGCAAAGAAGAGAGGTTAAGAGGAGAGGCAATCCCTCCCCAGCCCCAGCACACATCCTGCCCCCACGTCCTAACCCCTGTGGTGGCTCTGCGCTAGCTCCTTGGCCTTCCTACGAACTCAGCAATAGGTTTTAAACACGGCTATTGCATTGTGTCCTCTGGGACTGTGCTGGAACTGCCAATTTGAATCACTTTAAGCTCTCATAGTTATTTTACAAGTCCCAGGGTGAATTGTTTTACCACATTAGCAACCAATCAACTAGGATTTTTCTTCTTACAGTTTGGTATGTATTTCTTCCCATGTTATATCCACATGCCTGTCTTTCATCAGTTGCCCAAGGTTTTTGCTTTTACATCTAGTTACCACTGGGGCTACCAATATTTGCTTTTAGTTTCTTTAATACGTGCACAAAGGACTCAAATTTAATGTAATGATGATTACATATAGCAAATTTAAACTTCACTCTACTTGGCTTAGAGCAGGAAAGTCAGGGTAACGTGTAGGTTGTTAAGTCATCGAGTCTGCCTTTATATTCCATACATAGGCTCCACAAAAGAATCTGTATGCCAAAGGCCAAAAATTAAATCCTTAAATCTCCCACTGAGCTGCCACCCTAAAGGTAGAACTGCCTCAACTAGCTACCTCACTTTCATCCCGTAATTTTCTACATACCTAAACCATAGAAGTACGGACTCACACATTACTCTTTATGTCTTGGCCATAACGAGCAGTCCAACAAATAAAAAAGCACTATAGGCATTCACAAACTCAGTGATCCCAATTGGTCTCGAAGTCTGGGCCCTATCCCACCCGTGTTTTATGAGTGCATCTGTGAGAGCAGGCCTCACACAAAACACGGACGGAGGGGGAGAAATGTGGCCCTTTTCCCCACTGTCTAGTCCCTAGAGCACATACAGGAATGTGGAAAATGCAGTCTCAAATCACTTTTCTTCCAGAAGATCATGAACTCTCCCTTCCATCTCCTACCTCCTAGCATATTGCCTTAACTCTACCATTTTAAGGTCCCTGTACTTGTTTTCTCCTTGAGAGTCTGCTGTTGGAGTTGTTTCTGCCTTGCATAAAATGTTTGCATGCTCGTTGTTCCTGGCTCTCAAGGTCAAGTCTCCTCTGTTCCAACGTAAGGAGCCTGACTACCATTTCCCACTCTTTTTAGACCTATCAATGTTAAATTAATTTCCCTGGGGATTCACATAGGCATGTATCTTGCTCATAAATAACCCGGCTGTCTGTCTACCCAGAAGACTGGAAACCGAAATACACACTCCCATCCGAAGCACTTTCACTTGTAGGACCTCTGGCTTAGGTGCTTACCTGGGGTATCTAAGTTAAAAACTGAGCTGAGCTAGATTTTCAATAAAATTGTGAAAGACGGCAAACTTCCCACAGGAGAATTCGTACCTTTGATGGACCAACACGCATGAGGGATGTGTATCTAGAGAGGGACTCAGAGCTTCCAACTCAGGTGCTTCTGGGTGGTGCCTGAATGGGGGCCAGGTCTCAGCCTTGGCAGCGATGTACAAACACACAGTATGTCGGGGGAAGTCATTACCTCTTTCCAGGATCGTGGGCAATTACAGCTCTAGCTCCTCCTCTAGGTGCCCAACGGAAATGTAGAGAAGCCAGTGCATGGCTGTGCTCCCTCTGATTCACCAGCCACCACACAGCAAACAGCACCTTCCTCAAGCCTGAAAAAATGTGATTGCTCTGTTTTGCCAGCAACATCCACCACCGCCTCTTCAGCTTTCATTAAAAGACAATCTCATCTTTGCTCTGCTCCTCTGCAGGGTTCTCTCTTGCGACATTTTCTTTGAATCTGTGTCACTTCTTGTGCTGAAGCCTTCATGGCAGAGAAAGACAATCCATGACCCTTAACCAGGGTGTCTGGAAATGAGATCCTTGCACAGGGCAAGAGTTCCTGTCCTTCTTGGGGCCTCCTTGGGATCCCTCACCCACCAGAGTTGAAATGCGCCAGTGCTAATGGCAGGAACTGTGGGTCGATGGCATAAGCCAACAAAGCTCTCTGGAGCAGTACTTTTCCCTTTTTACCAACAGTGGGAGTAAGAGCTCTTTCTCCCCTGCAGGAACCAACAGGCAATGCCACRGTCACGCTTTATGCCAGCATTGTAGTCTGTGCTCCAGTATCTCCGCTATGGTTGGCAATACAGACATTACATCACTACAAATACAAAAAGCCCAATTTTTTGTTGTTGCTATTGTTGAGTTTTTCTTCCTCCTATCACACAGCTTGAGCAACTGCTATTTTTTCCCCTTAGGATTTAGTTGCTGGTGTGGTACTATATCAACAGGGTGTAAAAAACTGACTGTAACTTGTCAATGCGTTAACAATTCATGGCTGAGGGATGCTGGCATGAGAACTTTAGCTTTCGGGGGAACTCCACCCAGGCAGCCGGGATCATTCTGATTAGACATCCACATGGATGTAGCACCCAGAAGTTGCAAGCAGGCCAAAAAAAAGAAAGGTCCTGACCTGAGATGGTTCAGCCTACCTGTGAGGCACACAGCAGATAGATACAGAGAGATGGGGAAAAGAATAGCAAAGAGTGCAGATCAGGATTGTAAACCATGCGATTGACCTAATCTGTGCCAAATTTTCTGTAGGCATCACGGTGAAGGGGAGTTTTGATGCTACAAAGAAAAATAATAGGCAACATTCAGGGTGTTTAGAAAGAGCTTTTCCTATGAGGAGCAGCACAGGAAAAAATATGAAGTCAGTTTCCCAGAGAATGGTGTGACTTCATTTAGGGAGAAGGGTTTTTATTTTTTTTTTAGAAAAAGATGACCTCACTTAAAATGTTAATGAGTCCTGGCTCATAATTGCCAGGCAGATTAGTTGAATGAGGGGGTGTCTGTACCCTCATCTCCAAGGCAATGGAGATGGTCTTTACTGCAACAGTCTCAGTGAAATAAGGATTTGCTCTTTGAATATACAAAGAGTTAGTTTTCTTTTCTGTTAACTCCGCTGAGAGTGCTTGAAATTTCAGCTGCCAAGAAATGTCAGCCCAGAGGTGTGGAGAAAAATGGTTTTGTTTTAAATCCATTTCCGCAGTGTTTCTAATGAGTCTTTTTTTAAAGGAATTTTATGAGTATGTGGAAATTTCAAGCAGTTATTAAGAATAACATTCATGCTACTAGTGGGAAGCTGGATTTTTTTTGGTATAATAGCACAGTGGAGGTTGTACCCTGCAGTTCCCAGGTTCTCACAATTTGTTTCTGCTTAATCAATTTATAATGTAGTTTGGTAAGTTTTTTCCGGAATACAGAACTAAGTATGACGCAGCCGCTGATAAAAGCAGGCAACATGTACTGTGGCTGAGTTTGCTTTAAAACAAAAAAGGAAGGAACTTATGCTTTCTACTTTTTTCTCATGAGGCCAGTGCAGAGAAGGCACAATTGCATAGTTGTAGCAGTCCTCAACACAGCCAACAGGTTGTGAAATTCATGAGCACATTTGTAGACAGAAAATCCCATGCAGCTTGCAAATCTGCTTGGTCTCAGCCATAGATTACCCACTTCCCATTAACCCACATGAGAAAAGGAACCAGAGCTGGCCACCACCTTGTCTCTTCCAATCTGCCATGCAGCTCTGCTGGGTAGGCATCACCAGAGCCTGCTCGTGGGCGCAGAAGAAACCACCAGGGACTTCTTTGCAAGAGGCTGCACTTAGCTCTGGTTGGTACAATTGGCAAGAGCCAACAACACACCAACACAACACCACAAAGTAGGGAATAGGCAGAAGATATTTGTTTGCTTTATCAGTCTCAAGGTAAAACCAATTTAAGAATAATTCTTAATTCAATAAAATCCATCTTCCCAAGGCTTATTTGCTGTTGGGATATAGGTTCAAATAAAGCTTAGAGGTCTGGACATCTATAAAGAAATCAGAAAATTCTTATTATACTTATGTTAAAAACAGAGCCCTTTCTCTTCCATTGTTTCCCCTCCCAGAGGGATGGAAGAGATGTCTTTATTCCCTTCTTTCTTATAGACACTTTTTCTTTAAAAGTGCTGGATTGTGTTCCTTCCCTTCTGAACTTCTCCTTCCTCTGCACAATTTTATTTTGCTGTTCTGCAAGGCATTTAAGTATGTGCCTAACTGCAGGCCTGTCAGTGCACTACCCATGTGCATAAATATGTGTTTAACATTTATCTTGCTGCATCAGACCTGGGACTCCCTCTGCCTTAATTCCTCTTTCCTTCTCTCTCCGCACCCACAAAAAAATATATTTTTTTGCTCTGTCTCTGGGTTCTGCTTTTCTTCTGTATTTTCTTTTTTTAATATTATCTGCCTGTGTTCCTCTCTTCCCTTATATTTCTCCCCTGCTGGTTTTCTTTCTTACTTTTCTGCACTTCCTTCTTTTCTGCCACACTCCATTGCCTCTCCCCTTCTGGTCTTTTGGTGCTTCTTCTGCTCAGTTCTTTCCATTTGGCGCTCTGATTTTTTTTCCCATTGAACAGCTAAATTTGAAGGATTACAGGGATATCTTGTTTTCTATAATATTCTATTTCACTAGAGCCTGCTACTGCTGAAATCAACGGCAAGCCTCCCATACACTCCCGGGAGAGCTGGAAGGGATCCGAAATATTTGCTATTTGCCAAATGGTGGGAGTCTCTGAGTCCAAAGCTGGTCTGTTTACATCAGGATCAAATGCAGACTCCAGTTTGAATCAGAACCATATGCTCTTCCCAAATTATGAATTTTCATCATAAAATAATCTGCATAACGCATACTGAAGGACAATAATGCCCCTGTTAAGCACTGACTCAGCACCATGGGAAGGGGAAGGGTTACCCTGCTCTGGAGTGAAGGCTGAAGGACGCAGCTCAGTTGTGATGGACTGGGGCAGAGCAAAGGGGAGCCATGCATAGATGGAGAGAAGTTGGTCATGTTTAGCAACAAAATGCAGTTAGAAAATATTTCACAATGTCTGCCACCAGTTACTGAGTGAAACTCTAGCTCCACTGATGTCAATAGCAAGCCTCCCATTGACTTCAGGCATCTGGAAGTTCACCTACCAAAAATTCAATTTGCTGTTGTGTGTACACAAGAGAGATGGCATCCATCAGGGACGAGGCGTTCTTGTAAGGACATCTCAACGATGCTGCATTTTGCTACTGYGACACTCACTTTCTTAATGTGTTTCATTACCGTCAGAGACTCTCAAAATATTCTGATAAATGTCAGCTTGGTTAAAATAAAAAAAAAATACTGACTACTTTCTTTTTACACTGAAGATTGCGCTTATTTTTACAAATACTCAGAAAACCCAGAGCATTTGGAACCTGATTTTCTTCTTTGTTCACGGGGTTTTGATACGAGCTCCTGATATCACCTCTCTGGCTGAGGTGAAACTCAACTGGGCACAGATGCCTCCTCTTCCCAAGGATGGCGGTGTTTATTCGGCTATTTTCAGAGAAATAGCGTGTGATAAACCTGGCAGTGGTGGCGGCTGCCATCCCTGGAGAGGTCCAGCGGCGGCAGCAAGAGCGTGGGGGTCCCTGCTGCTGGGCCTGGCCTCCCCACAGCCCTCAGGGCAAGCTTGCGTTTGTGAACGCTTTTATTGCCTGTAATTGCAATCCGTGTTTTTAAAACCGTTATTCAATTTAAAAAGAAAGGAATCTGTTTTCCTAGCTGAAAGGAAGCCTGCTGTATGAATTACGGATGAAGCATCCTCTCTGCACAGCCTGTACTCAGAACACAGTATAGCTACTATATTTAATTTCTTATTAGATCCTTTTTTCCTCTTTGGTCTCTCTCTTTTCTAACACTGTCTTCATGTTGATTTTTCCCCTGCTCTACTTGTCACCCTGTGATTGCACTGGATTTCTTTCTCTCCCTCCCGCTGGTCTTTTTTTCCTTTCCACTGTCTCTCCCGAGCAGAAAGCAAACCCATTAACATTCCCACTTCCCCACGAACAAGCAAGGCTGCACCATGCCAGTGCGCTTCAAGCGAGGCACGACGAGCTTGCCTCCCTCTGCTCACCCTGAAATCATGGGTGAGCGCAGCCCTTGCTCCTCCCYGACGGGAGCTACTCCCCATACATGATGGACCAGGGGAGAGGACACCTCTACCCCCTGCCCCGAGGGTATGACACCCCCCAGTATAACAGGGGAAGCAGGGGGGCACCTCATGGGGTGCACAGGAGGTTGTTTGCATGCCTGCCTCAAGGTGCCAGGGGTGGGCTGGGAGAGGGGGCATGACCCAGCCAGGGAGGGCTGGGGTGCCCCGTGCCAAACCTCCTCCCGCCAGCCTGCCGTGGCGGCCACAGCGTGCCCGACTGCGGCTTGTTGGTGTTTCTCATTTCCCACTGGGAAGGCAGGCAGGCAGGCTCTCCGCCCAGCCCTCTCCTGACACTGTGCCAGGCAGTGTGTCTGTACTGAGGACATCTTCCCCAGGGAACCTGCGGTATGGCAGCTCCAGTGCCGTGKTCCTTCAGAGTAGGGTCAGCTCCTCCAGCAGGGATAACATGCATGTTCCTCCTCTTGCCCCGAAATATGGGTCTTCCCATTGTGGCTCTTGTATGGCAGGTGGCCAGAGTCCCATTTCTGGCACCATGTGAGTGAGTCGGTCAGTATACGTRCGTGCCGCAGCAAGCGCTTCCACGTGCTAGTCATTTTTGAACTGCAAATGTCACCGACGCAAGAGGAAAGGGAGGAGGAGCAGAGGCCTTTATGTTGTGGTAGATAACAGGAAAGGGAGGTGGAGAAAAAGGCTGTCTTCTCTCAGCCACTCTTAAAATGACTCTATCATCTGCTGTGAAGTTGCACTACAGATGCCGTGCGTGGCCTCAAAGCCATCCTCCATCAGAGCCTGCTCCACCCAGGGACAGCCTGCAGGTAACCCACCAGCGGGCAGGCTGCAGGATACCTTAACTCTTCACCTCCCAGTCTTCAGAAATTTCACTTTCACCGAACCCAGCTTTCTGGAAAGGCATGAAGCATCTCTGTGTTTGACAAACCATATTTTTAGTCACTAAATTCATTTACATTGACCAGCCAGTGGCTGATAATGGCACATGTTCAAAAAGTGACCTAGAGATGAAAAATCATCTGCAAGTCCCCCAAATTACTTTCTCCAATTAAACATGTATTCTCAGAGCTTTCAGAAAGAAGAATTTTGGCAATGCCAGGTTGCTCAGTGCTGATTTACAAATTACTGCTTCTTTATCATGCACTGGATTTTAACCCTCAGTTCCTCAGTTTTAAAGCACATATCAACCCTATGCTAAAGGAGTCAAGAAGACAGGCTTCAATTATTTCATTTTATGGAGGTTAAAAAGGTTCTTGTAAATGACTGATACAAATAACTGGAAACCCAGTTAAAACAACTGGATAACAGATGGCAAAGGAAAGTGGTTTACTGTAAAGTGTTGCAGAGTAGAAGATCATTTACAAGAAGCAATTACACAAACATCCCTAAGCATCCAAGATCCCATAAAAGGGTTGCTGAGGTGGAAGCACAATCTCAGTTGTGGATTTTTGTGCTTGAATGAAAATCAAATCTTTACTTTAAATTTTTTTCCATTCTTACTTTTTTAATCCCTTCCTCTCCATGTCCCTTCATTACCAAAGGAGCATTAGTGTTTCTTATCCTGCACAAGTAATGAAACCGGACAGACAAGCACTCCTTCCAACAAAATCTTTTACAAAAATAGTTTATCTTTTTTTTAATTCTTCATTCATTTAATTCTTACTTCCTCTGGGGTTAAGGATCATTTAAAGACCAAGGAAGACAATGCCTGTCTTGTGGACATAAATAGTTTTAACAAATTAAACCACTAGAGTAATAACACATTTTTCTTCAGTATCATGACAGAAGACAGAAGCTGCCTCATTCTGACATTTAGGAAACTAAACTTGTATCTGTCTTTACATTTTCAAGCCCTTTTCATTCCCCCATCTAATTAATTTTGTATAGATAATGGTAGCACGACTTTCTTCTAGGATCTTGACACAGTGATGAGCTAATAAAATCAAAGCCTTTGCATGCTGGATGTCTGCAGACCAAACTACTTTCGCTCAGCTGGAAGAAAAGCATTTCTAACCTTAGCAAAGGCAATACTGGCCTGTGTCTGCTGTTCTTCTAAGGATGGAGATTTAGCAGCTCCTGCAGTTCCTAATGTTCCCGTGAAAGAGAAAAGGAGGGAGGGGAAGGCAACAGAAAATAAAAACCTGTGGTTTTTTCACTACTTGTCACAGTATCCATGGATTTTATTAACAAAGTTTGGCAGCCTGGCTGCTAGTACGAATACTGGATACTTTCTGCACTCACAAAATTATCTGCAGTCCTCTGGTATGATCTTAGGAGATTCCCCTTCATGTCTAAGAGCCAGTATGAATATGAAAGAAATTCATCCCATTGACTAATATTTCCCACAGCCTGTCTGTATCTCCCTAGCTGTCCCCAAATCCAAGCGCAGGGCACAGTCATCCCCTCRACAGTATCAGCAGGGTGAGGCTTCTCCTGTCCTGTAATTTGCGGGCTCATTCTTGATTATATATGTCCAYATATGTCAGACTACCCTCTTGCCATTTATTTTCATTTGACACTGAACTCACAGGTACTGGATTAGGAGAGTGACAACCTGTCTGCTTCCTTACATATACACTCATAATGCAAGGTTTTCCCAYACATATCTAATATGCAGGTTGCATTTGGCTCCTGCAGGCCAGACYTTTACCAAGACTGCTGGGCAAAGTGGTCCAAAAAATGTCTCCAGGAGCAGGTGGGAGTTTGTCCCATGTGAAGAGACACCCAGGCTCAGTCTGGGTACTTGCTAAGAGGTGCCTGCCTGCTGGGACATACCCAGGGCCAGAAAATATGGTGCTGGAATACCTCTGTGCTGGAATACCTCTCTAAGGTCAGAAGCATATGAGTGTAAACTAGATCAGCCTCAAGGCTGAGATTCAGAAGGCAGGGACAGGTAAAAGTAACACAGAGCCACTATTCCTCCAATCCTCAAGGTGAACTAAGCGCAGCTCAGACACAGCTGAGGATCAAGTGTCTGCAGACCCAAAGCCAAACCACTGCACTCAGGCACAGCATACACCACAGAGATGTAGCCACTGGTCTAACTTGCACTGCTGTAGGACCTGATGACCTGCACCAATCTCACTGGGGKTTTTTTTGTGCGTGTTGCATGGCTTTTATCAACCCCAGCATCAATGATGTGGCACAAACCTACCAGCATCAGAGGAGTTATTTCCTGATGCACATCSGTGTTGATGAGATCAGAAGCAGGTTGGCTATGAGGCTGATACTGTCACCACATTGGTTAAGTTGATACAAGGCTGAGAGTTTTGCAGTTATGAGCATTTTCTAAACACCACATGGTAATTTTATAACACTGAACAATGCCTGAATTTTCTTCTTGTCCTCTCCTGCACATACACACACACATTTCCTACCCTGCCACAAGTGACTAATAGACGCGAAGCTCTAACCAAAATGTCACTGTTCTCATGGAGATACTAGGAGATTCATTGCCTCCTGCTCTGGGACCAGAGGCGCAGCTTCCTGGCCAGGACTATCAGCCCGAGGCAGGAGCCGTGGCAGCCCCAGCTGCCCCCCTCACCAGCTGGAGTAACTGGGGCATGGCCAGGCTGTCCCAGCAGGAAGGTCTCTACGCCCTGCTGAGCTGCAGCTATCTATCTGCAGCGTGCATCAGCACACAGCACTTTAGCCAACATCCGACCTAATGTTCAAAGCTACATGTACAGTCCAGGTCCCCTCCTGGGGAGCGAGAAGGAGAGAAAGACTCTGCCAGGGGACAGTTTACCCTGACCCAAGCCAGGTGTCCTGGACAGGTGAGACAAATCGCCCACGCTTATTCCTCTTTGTTGACAACAGAGGGAGCCTGGATGACAAGTTCACAGGGGCGACATCTCCCTTCCAGACAGCTAGGTAGGAGAGGTCAATTCCTGCCCACCCCACTTTACTCCAGAGACAGGACAAATGTCATCTCCAAAAACAGAGAATAAAGTTAAACAGGAAAAACAGTGTTTGCCAAGTTGGACTCTATATAGGACAATGTTAGCTACCAATCACTGGCCAAGAGCGCTACGGACTTTGCAAGAACAGTTCCAGATTTCATTTGAGAAATGTGCCAATGACAGGGCATTCCCTGAGTGGCGTTACAGAGGAGTGAGAGATGCTCAAGGAGTCCTGCAAACAGTCGCTGCCATCCAGAGTATCTGAAAAATGTGTCGGTGCTCCTTAAATGGACACCTTCTGTGGCTGTCCTAGAAAGAGAGTTTACAGACAGGATTTTTTACTGAAGCAATGAGCTTTATGTGAAAGACTGAGCAAAGCTTGCAGAAAGATCTTTTCTGCACTCTGACATGATACTGCTCCCAGCCTGAATTTCATCTTCATTAGGTACCTGACACATCAAAGCCACAATTTCCCTGGTACTTAATAGACAGCTTATGTGGTCCTAATAACGTATCAGCAAGTGCTCAGTATTAAACATACATCATCTGCACGAAGAGAGAAGGGAGGACTGAATGACCTCATTTTAATTAAGGGGTCTTAACTAAGCTACTAATCCTGCACATTCTAGATGTTGGTTATGTGCCTAACTATCACCGTTTGGCTTACTCATTAAATTGCACCTACAGTTAATTGAGAGCAAAGCATTTCATCCAGAAAATTGCATGCTACATCAAAAAAAAAAAAAACAACAAACAGGCTAAAGATGCAGTCCATAAGCAAAAGCAGTTATTGTGTCTCAGTGGCAAAGTATGATTTTTTAAAAAAGGCAAAAAGTTATGTTTCGCTGTGAACTCAGCAATCCCTTCATACTAGTAGTGCTGCACAGTGACACGAGGGCGATCCCCAGTCAAATATGAAGACGCAGCGTACSAGGCACCGTGCGAATACCCCCATACAAGACCATCTCTGCTGTAGCAAGCTCACAGCCAGCTCCGGTAGAAGTCCTGGCTACAAATCAGTGGGCACTGGGCAGCAGTAAAATGGAAGTGCTCTGGATAATGAAAGGGCGGGTAGCTTGCCACCTTTCAGTCCTTCTCCATCAGCAAGAAGAAGACAAACCCTTCTCATGCTGGCACTAGACCTCCAGCTCAGTCTGAAGGGGTGTATTTGGGCGTGCTTGATCTGTCGGACAAGGACCCAAGGACCGAGATGGGGGTCTCTGCATTCCCCTGGCAGTGGGGGCTCTGCAGGGTGAGGCGGCAGCCCACCACCTCTCCCCGCTCCTGCAGGGATGGAGGAGCAGGACCAGGGGCCCCAGTCTCAGGGAGGACAGAGTGCCTCAGCCCTGCGCCCCTCCTTGCTGGGCAGCAGGGCCAGTCACCCTCAGGCTCAGCCCTCCCGCAGGGCTGTCATCAGAGCCTCCCCKAGTGCCAAATGAGTTGCTTCCTCCTCATTTGTCAAAAACGCTGCAAACCCTTGATTGCRTAGCAAATGCTGCCAATCCCCGGGTTCCTGATGACAGCTTGTGGAATCATCTGTCTTTGATAGAAAGGGGTTTGTGTTTGTGCTTTACGTATCTAATAGGATAAGAGCAAGAAGAGTGCCTGGCTACTGAGTAATATAAAGCAGGTAACCAAATTTAGAACAGTTGTTCACAGTACAAGTATTTTTGGCAGCTTGCTCCTCCAGCGGAGATTCGTGAGCGCAGCTGTTAACATTTTCTCACCCACCTACACAGTCAGGACAGCCAGTGTTATTTTTCTTTTTAATAGGATGAATTGTATCCATTGGTGAAAGAAGTTTTTCTGGAATCTGCTGCCTTCAGCAACCGGGCACACAAGGGATTTGATAGGAAAACCCTCTTAAAGGAACATGAGTCAGTTATGAGGGCTTTTTTTTTTTTTTTTTTTTTTTGCAAGCTGCACTGAAAGAATTGGTAAGGAGTTTTCCATCCTTTACTTACATGGACAAGCTAAGTTTCAAATAGCTCTCTAATGAGGAGGTTTTCAAGGAAGTTTTTGTGCTTTGATTGCTTGAAAACTTGGTCTGGGAGTTGCTTCACTGATCCCCTCCCTTCTCTTGACCTGATCTCCCAGAGAAGCAGCCCATGATGAATTAAAGCGTGCACTGCATTCCCCAAAGACTGTGAATGCAACAGCTGGTTGCACGTCACCCAGGAGTGGGAAAGAGGCTAAAACTGAGTGTCTCCTTCCTTCTTTTCTTCAGGCCAGTAGCTTGTCTGGAATAGGGCCACTGATTTCACTCTGAGTTCGGAAGTGGTGTTCTTCTCTACCTCCCTGCCCTCCTTCAGCCTCCTCAGAAGCTTCTGCATTGTCCAACGTGTTCCCCAAATGGTCTAGGGGGAAAGTCTGAGGGTATGCAGAGATGAAATAATGYCCTATGTGGTGATGTTCTGATTTCACAAATATGTCTGTGAAGCAGTATAATAATTTTCCAGACTAGAGCATTTCCCTTAAAAAGACTTCAGATCAGTGGCCAAGACACATGCTTCTCCTGACATCGGGGAAAGCATTCCAGGGCTACTTTGACATCCAAAAGGCAGCACTAACACAAGGGCTTTTCTTACCTGCTGCCCCAGTTAGACACACGGATAGCCTCACTGCTTTTTGCTTCAGATTTCACACTCTCTAAAACCCAAAATGGGACAACTACCCTTGGAATTCACTCTTTTCCCCACATATCACGAAGCACCTCAAAGCCACCAGAGAAACTGGAGTCCTGAGTCCTATGCACTTTCTTGAGGTGAAGGATTATCTTGCTACGTGAGAAATGCAGCTTCAGGTGTGTGAAGTTCATCAGGTTAATGAGGAGCACAGGTGGCCTTCTTCCTAATATTTGATCAATGATGCCTTCATTTCCAGAGCAACACTGAACACAGCAATGGTCAAGTGTCTCACATAGTTTCAGGAGTGAGTCCTGAGCTGATTTTTTGAAGAGCATCCAGCCATGCCACACAAGGAGGCTTTTGAAGGAGCCCGGGGAAGGAATGCTCCAGCAGCACCGGGCCCCTGACATACACCAGCCCACCAGCCTGGGGAGCAAAATGTGGTACAGGACACCACCAGCCTAATCAAGAGGGAAAAGGAGCTTTTGTAAGACAGTAGCTGCTCTCCGTGCAACTACTGCATTACATTTTGCAGGCTGACATTTCTGACTTTAAATGAGGAACAGAGAAAACAACGTATTGTCAGAGTCGACGTACATATTAAAGCCTAAGCAAACCACAATGAAAATGAAACTCAGACTCYCATTCTGTGTGCATTTGCGCAAAGAAAACTCTGTCTCTCAAGACATGGAAAAGTGTCGTGACAGAAATATCTTACAGCACACCAGAGGACACCCTCTGAAAAAACACAGTGGCTGAGCAAACAACAAGGTACTTGGTCTGGAAAAGGCAACTTGGGGCAGGGGCATGTGAGGAGCAGCCACCTGTTGTGACAGCCATAATCCCCTCTCCTTCTCCTCCTGCAGAACTGCTCACCGAATATGAAAGCAGAAAGGGGTGGGCAACTGCCAGTGAGGGAAATGCCACCCTTTGTAGCAGCCACGTGCTGGGATTCCCCAAGATAAGTGGACATTTATACTGTCATGATGGTTTCGGGTTCCTCTTCAATGGCCTGACCTGCTCCCTTAAGGGAAATAGCACAGCTAAACACAGGTCGGAGTCACCGGCTGATAAGCCAGGAGGCCAGGGGAGTGAAAAGGATTGCTGAAACTCAATGCAAACACCACAAACCCCCCTAGACTTCTTGCAGTTGCTGGCTTTCTCCAGGGAACCATGGATGCTTGTTAGTATGGTCTGTGTTCAGCCTGAAGTGTAAGTAAGTGAGGTATCTGCAGAAATGTATGGCGCGTGGCCTCCTGGGCACTGAGGAAAAAATCCTGATCATTTGGGGGCAGTGAGGAAAAAATCCTGATCATTCGGGGGAACTGAAGAAGATTTTGCATTTTTCTCATTTCAGGGAAAATAATCAGCAGTTACCTGACCAAAGGTGGTCAGGAGGACATTTCCCCCACAGACATGTACATATACACACACAGACACACACACACAGAGTTATCTCACTGGCTATCCAAGCCTGTCATTGATTAGCTGATCCTAAGAGGGCTGAAATACAGGGCAGGGACAGTGAATGGCCTTTTACTGCACTATATTCAGTTGTTCATATCTAAACTTAGCTTCAGGCTGGAGCACAGCAAGTGCTGGTGAGTCCTATCTCCTCCCAAGTCTGAACCTCTGAAATATTGACCACTGTTTTTTTCCTTACCACTGGGTGTGGAAAGACATTTCAACAAAATGTTCATGTCATCTACAGAACTCGGGGTGGGAGTTTCTCACATGTTTTTTCTCCTAGTCATAAACAAACCTTAGCCATACTTAGCTCAACTATTGACCCTCCTGATTTCATGAGTATAGCATTTCCATCGATGTTGCAGTCAGGCTGAACTGCCCAAGGAAAAAACACATAATTTTTAAGCCCTGTCTACCTTGGAGACATTGACAGTGCTAAGAACAAAGAGCTTATGCTAACAGACTTGAAAAATGTGGCACATGGTTTCTCCCACTTCCAAAAACTGCAGGGCCAACTACCGGTTTAGTCTGAACCACTTCACCCTGCTCCTATTTTATGTCAGTGTGGGAAGTACTGAACAGAAATGTCTCTCTGTTGCTACCCTGTCATGTTCTGACAACCTTTCTACATCTTTGGGTTATTGCTCATATTGCTCATATTGCTCACTGGCAAAAGGAGCTGTGAAGCCATCAGATGCACTCAGAGCAGCAGCAGAGTATGATTCATAGTGTCAGCACTCATGGCTTTGGGGCTGGTCCTCAAAGCAAAGGAAGAATTAAAAGCCAACTCCACGATTGGCCTGCAACCCACCAAGGGGCTAACAGCACCTCAGGGTTTCCCAACATAGTTCAGCTTACGTGGGACGGAAAGGTAGTGATGACTTAAACCATTCCTGTTTATCTTGGCGTTTGACCACTGAAGAAAAACATGCCTTAGCCATCATTGCTACCAGTTGCTGTAATGAGGGTGCTGCTGATGTCATTAGCAATCACACACACACATATTCACCGCTTTARATGTGAAACAGGGACTCCTCACTGCATTCCTACGCAGCGTGAGTTTTTCGACACAGCAGCTGTGGTGCCTAGCCCTAACCCCTCCAGGAGGGTTCATGGTGCCCACAGCCAGAACCAGGTCCTATTGACAAAGGCTCCCTGAAGGCTGCAACCCTTAGTGAGGCCGACTCATGAGAGGTAGGAAGAGATAAGCCTTGCCTTCAGTTGGAATAACCAGGGCTTCTGAAGAATTTTCTGCCTCCCTTTGTATGTCGATCCTCTGGATAAGAAGAATCTAATGTCATGTCTGCCTGCACCCTTCTGGGACAAAGTCTGCAGCACAGGCAATAAAACCCCTGTGTCAACAAAATCTGAGGGCATCATTCTGCCTTTGCCTTGGCTTCTCCTTGTGTAATATGTCTGTCTTTGGTGGACAGACAAAAATCAGGAAGTGAGACCAGACTTGGGCTTGTGCATCAGAAAAGAGTCAAGTCCTGGGATAGGGCTTTTAAAGATACCTGACTGGAAGTCATAGTCTTGTGCAGAAAGTCTTTATTTCTCCTGAATTTTCCCAATATTGGTACAGTTTTGAAGATAACATTTTTGAAAGTAAATAAAAAAGGAGAAGCAGCCCAGGAAGAGCATGGGAATTACCATGTCAAACAGAGTTTTGCCTAGCAACTGCTATACACAGAGATTATTAAAACAGATGTTTTAACAGGAAGATCTTCATCAATTGTAGTTTTTGCAAACATGCACTCAGCAGTGGCCTTGAGAAAAGAGGCTCATCTTAGAAAGCAACCTTTTAAATTAAATTAAATTTAAATGTGCATGTGCAAGGTAGCAGAGAGAGAGCTGTGGCTTTCTTCCCCATGGAGGCATATTTTTTATTGTTGGAGACTTCTTAAAGAAGGCTTTGGTATGTCTGGATGCTAATTGTTGAGTTGTCTAGACGGTGATGATATTATTACCAAGTTATGCACAGATACTCACTTTGTCACTGTTTCCAGTGCTGCCTACACATATTGCTTCACTGAGTACTGTTGACATGTGCAAAAGCTCCCTAGATATTTATTTTTCTCATTTAGACAGAGATACAGCATGTTTTTGAAAACCATTATGCACCGAACCATTTCTAATGTTTGAAATGTCTTGTGGGTTAGAACTGAGGAATAATAAAGGGGATAAAAGGCACTGTGGGCAGAATTTGATGGGCTTGCTCCTGATACAGACTAAAGTAGCTGGGAACAGAATGGGGAGATCTGAACATCTGCCAGATGTGTAGGACAATGGTATCTGCTCCTATCTGCTCCAAATCTAATAGGATGCACTACTTGTGCCCATGACTTATATTCACCAGGGCCTGGGGTACACATCTGGGGAAGAAAGAAAAGAAAAAACAAAATACATTCTGAGACCTTAAGAAGGACTTTTGAGCATATGGTACYCAGGTGGCCATCTAGGGTGGTTTTCAAAGGTAAAAATGATGACTTGCTGGAATCATACCATCATGCATAAATGTSACCCTGGGCAGGCTGACCAGAGTGAAGTCACCAAGAAGAACCAGGGCACCTCAAACAGGACTAAGAAATAGTCAAGGCTCCCCATGTCAGTCTGCGATCCTGAGTGCCACCTCCCATGCCGTGTTTGTCCATTATGTTTCAAAGCATCTAAAGCACGTGACTTAGCCTGCTGCTATTTCCACAGGGCTTGCTGCCTTTCTCACATGCTCCAGCTCAAATCAGATCTCAGACCTGGCTTTCCTGAGACATCCTCTGGCATCCTCAGCATAGCTGACACCCTACAAAAGGAATGAGTACCCTGAAAAACACAGCGGATGCTGCAGCTTTGCCTCAAAAGGACAGAAATTGCCCTGCTTCTCTGCAGCTAAAGCACTCGCCCAGAAAGGGGGAGGCCTGGGCTTAATGCCCACCTCATCCTGGGAGGGTTCAAATGTACATCTCTTCCTCCCAGAAAGATTCTCAACCAAAATTACAGGCTTTTGAGAAAAAGGATCTGCCTGTGCCCTTCCTACTGAAGCTGAGCCACTTGGCCATAGAGAGCTGTAACCAAAGAAGGAGGGCAAACAAGAGACAACAACCCAGCAATACAGACACCTGAGAAAGGGATGCTCCAGTTCTAGTCACTGTTCCCAAACCATTTCTGCATTGTGCATCCTTACTGCAAGAACCTAAACTCAGGGTCTCCCTCACCAAAGGAGCACCCTAACCACCAAGAGCCATGATCCTTCTTGCTAGCTCTTCCTGACTCAGTGAATCTCAACGTTTCTTTTTGCTTTGCAGTGGATCAGTTTGCAGAAGAAATCTCTCCAGCCAAAGAGCCAGGACACACATGCAAGGKGGGAGTGTGGGAATGTCAATACGTTGACTGCTGTGGATCCCAGTCTGAGCCACCCGGCTCTCTCAGGCCTCATATTGGTATTGTAGGGGCCAAATCTAGAATTTCAGTTCCTTCCTGTACATTGGACACCACAGTATTTTATACTTCGTTTTAGYGTCTGTGTCAATATTATGGTGTAGGTGTGGTTTCACTGAGTCACAGAATCACTGAGGTTGAACAGGAGACTGTCTAGTCCAACCCCCCTGGTCAAGCAGGGTCAGTTAGAGCAGATTGGTCAGGACTATGTCCAGCCCAGTTTTAAACATCTCTAGGGATGGAGACCCCAAAACCTCTCTGAGTATCCTGTTCCAGTGTTTTACCAACTTTACGGAAAAAAAAATTCTTATGCTTAAACAGAATTCCTTGTGTTTCAGTTTGTGCCCATTGCCTCTTGTCCTGTCACTGGGCACCACTGGGAAGAGACTGGCTCCATCTTCTTTACACCCTCCCTTTGGGTATGTATACACATAGATAAGATCCCCCTGAGCCTTGCTCTTCTCCAGGCTGAACAAACTCAGCAATCTCAGTCTCTCCTTGTACGGTAAATGCTTCAGTCCCTTAACCATCTTTGTGGCCCTTCGCTGGACAGTATGTCTCTGTTTCTCATGTATTGGGGAACCCAGACTGGACACAGTGCYCCAGATGTGACCTCACCAGTGCTGAGTTGAGAGGAAAGGTCATTTTCCTCAACCTGCTGGCAACACTCTGCCTGATGCAGCCCAGGATGTTGTTGGCATAAGGGTGCACACAATTGCTTGCTCATGTTCAACTTGTTGCCCACCAGGACCTGCAGGTCCTTCTCTGCAAAGCTGCTKTCCAGCTGGCTGGCCCTCAGCTTGTACTGGTGCTTGAGGTTATTCCTCTCCAAGTGCAGGAATCGGCACTTCCTGTTGTTGAAATTCATGAGGTTCATTTCTTGATGTCCAGCCTGTCTGGGTCCCTCTGAATGGCAGCACAACCATCTGGTGTATCAGCCACGCCTCCCAGTTTTATATCGTCTGCAGACTTGCTGAGGGTGCACACTACCCCATCATCCAGGTTACTAACAGAAAGGTTAAATAGTATTGGCCCCAGTATGGACCCCTGGGGTACACCACTAGTGACTGGCCTTCCGCTGGACTTCATGCCATTAATCACAATCCTTTAAGCCCAGTTGTTGAGCCATCTCACCAAGCTAGTGAATTGTTCAAACCATTTCACTGTCCATTACCTAGTCCATACTTATCAGTTTGCCTGTGATGATGTTATTTGACACAGTGTCAAAAGTCTCGCCAAAGTCAATTTAAATTATATCCACTGCTGTCCCCCCATCCAATATGCTATTCCTTTCATCATAGAAGGATACCAAGTTGGCCAACCATATTTCGCCTTCGTAAATCTATGGCAATTACTAAATGAAGAGCGAGCATCTTATCATCACCTAGAGAGTGTTGGGAGGATCCATGATCTGAAGACTGGGAGGAACTTGGGTGTGAGGAGTACAGTGCTCCAATGGCACTGGTTGCAGTAAGAGTATAGGCAGCTTTAATAACACAGTGGCAAGTTCAACAGCTTTGATCGTAAAGATTTATCTTGAACTTTCCTATTTTAAGTCATGCTGCAAGTGTAGCAGGACTTCTTCTACACTTATTTCAAAAGGTGTCCTATGCTCTGGCTTACTTTTTAGATAACTGTGTGACCAGTAAAGAAAACTATTTATAAAACAACAGATTTGATCCATCCACTGCTGGACTGTAAAAGTTGGCCAGGAAAAAAGAGCTTATACATGCTATACAGCACTTAATATTTGTGGCACTGACTGGAGAAAGCTTAGGTGTCCACCCAGCAGTAATTGTTAAAAAATAATATAATATAATAATATAATAAATGACTTTTATTTAGATATGTTACATACACATACATCATAGGAGGAACCAGAAAASACAGCTTCCCTTCAGGTCATCACTGTATATGATGGTGTTTCAGTCTACTGGATGCTCRTCTGCTTTGATTACTTTGTCTGTCAAACTCACGTTGATGTGGGTATGAGGATGTCTCACAGACAAAAATCCCAACGGAGAGAAAAATGTTTATTTTCTGACAAAATAATAGCTATGAAAAAAGGTAGAAAGAGGGGGATTTATGCTGCTCTGTATGGTTTTTTTATATAGATTTTGCCCGAGCTTTAGCAGTTTTTAGTACAGCTTAGTCAGATATCTGTCAGGAATGGTTTATGCATACCGTTGAGGCAAAAGAGGTCCAAGCTCTTCAATCCCAAAGACTTCCTCAGATCCCAGCTCTGCTTTCTCCTGTGTAAGTGGGTCAGAACCCAGTCTGACAGAGGCCATCACCAACCAGTCGCTGCACACAGTAATTCTGCAAATCTTCCCATGCAAATATTCCTCTTATGTGCCGTTCCAGTTAATTTTCACATGCAGTTCTTGAGCTTCAAGGTCCTTTGGGCTTTTGAGGTACCCAGCAGGCAGTGACAAACTTACTCAAAATGAGCTTGTGGATTCCTTTTAAGGGGAGGCTTTAGTAATTGCCTATGGCACAGAAAAGCCACTTCAAGTTTTGAACCAATGAACTGCCAAATAAACACGCATAGGCAGCATTTCCTGAAATTTTTCTCAATTTACCCTTACCCTCTCACCCTACTCTTTTAAGCTGTTTTGCAAAGGACAGTCCTGAGTCATGGATGCAGAGCTGTGGCACTTGCCCTTGGCTGGTCAGATCGTCTTTCCTGAGCACCTTCAGCCTGAGGAAGCTTTTACAGGAGAAAGTCTACTCTCGAGTACACGGCAGCAGTATCAGTAGTTTCATCACCTTCTCTTGCAGTCCAACTCTCCACYGCTTTGCTCGTTGGACTCTCATTATGCACATGCAAGGGAAGGGCTGGATGCTACAGAGAGGGCAGGAGGCAGCAGCAAACCTGTTGCTCAAAGCAGCATCTGCRTAACCAAGTGGGTGATCTGGGCTGCAAAGGTGGGACTGTGTGGGGCTTCAGCACGTGCTAGACAACAGCTAACAGCTACACTGCAGAGGCTTGGCGAGCCATTGCTTGTCAGCTGAGGTTACAGTAACCTCCACAAGAGCTGAAGTTCAGCAAATCACCTGGTACTGCAGTGACAGCATGCACATGTTATGACACTTCAACTGGCAGGCAGTAATCTTTCAGTTGCCAYCATTTGATCTTTTGCAATTTGCAATGGTTAATAGCTGCATTGGTAAAGCGAGGGAGCCCAGCTTCCCTGCTGGGTCTGCAGGCTGACAGAAATGGGATAACAATACATATTTTTGTATTGAGAATTTGCTGTAAGTCTAAATATACCAATGGAAAGGATGTGCTGAGCATGCATGGGGATTTTTACTTTTCAAAACAGAATTAGACATGAAGGGTTCAGAAGGATGCACTCACCCAAGGAGTTAACAGAAGTTTGGCTTTCATGATTGCTCTGTTTGCTGATCTAAATACACAGAAAATGACCATCTGTCTCTTCTTCATAAAAAGCAGAAATTGATACTTTTCTCCATGAGTGGCAAAGAGATGATTTTTTTTTTTTTGGTAGATGGTCCCCACAAGAGCATTAAGTCACATCCTGTTCAGAAATCGGGACCTTGAAGCTGCGGTTAGAAAACTGAATCATAAGCTCCACTTTACTAACATTCTCCCTGTTTTTATGTGGGATTTTTTTCTCTACTTATTTTCATTTCCCCTTTTCCCTTGCTATTTCCTTCCCTACACCAAGCATGCAAAGGTTGTTACTCGATACCGGCGGAGCACAGCCATATGCCYGTGCTATGTCTAACACTGCGCTCGACACGCGAGAGTGTGACATTTATTTGACGGGAGCAAGGGACAGAGACTCATCGCCCCCCTCCCAGCCCTGATGAAAGCCACGTTTGATGCTGAACAAAGCTGATAGCATGACTGGCGTGAGTTGAAACAAGCCACTTAGTCATTAATTTTTGTCCGCTCTGGATAAGTTATAAATTACATCATCATTTGAGGAAAGCACATGAAATTTAGACTAGTCTCTGTGTGGCCCGGTGGCTCAGGGCCTGGGATCTGGTTTCTGGCGGGGCTGTTGATGCTGGAGGAGGCGCTTTGCTGCTCGGCTCCCCCTCGCACCCTTTCTCTGCCTGGGACCTCGCCTCGCAAACCCCCCGCCCTGCCGGCCTGGGCGCAGTGCGTGCCTCGCCGAGGGAGGGACGGGCCTCCCAGGAGGGGACTCAGCCAATGAGTTTTAATACTTTACGAGCTCAAGTTTCTCTCTACACCAACAAGGCAGGGAGATAATGAGTGTTACCTCATCTGCCTGGCGTAAAGGAGTGCCCGGCCCCCAAAAGGAGCCTTTGCATCTCTATACACCTGCATCTCTGTACACCCTTTTGAGCAACCCACGTATCAACTCTAACAAGCATATGACTCTCTTTTTACCTAAAATAATTAGAAACAGCATATTTTTTCATGTAGGGTCTTTATATGTAGTATCTTTGTTATGCATTACTGAGCAAAGGGGTAGGGTGCTCCCTGGTGAGTAAACCCCAGAGCGAGACGGAGGTCCCTTAGCCCGCGTGCCTCCTAATTGTGGGAAGTGTCTGACCCAAGCGTTTCCTGTCTTTACAGGAACCACAAAAACAAAGAAATGAAAGAAATGGCTTTTGTCCTCAAGGCACCAAAACATTAAATGTMGCAGTACCCTATTACCTCACTGACGGCCCCCCCCCGTCTGCTCGCGTTTACAGCAGCCTGATGCAGCAGTGACCTCTGAGCTTTGGCAGAGGGACACCGCAGCCACGGGAGGGGAGTCAGCCCCATGAGAGATGGTTTCACCATCACCCCATTCGGCCATCTGGATCAGAAGCACGACAAACACCACCACCCATCCCAATAAGCCTCCACAGCCAAATTCAGCAAACTATAGGGGAGCAGTCAGGCAACACAGAACTGGAATTGCAAAGTTATATTCCCATTTTATATTTCATATTCGTATTTTTCATTCATTTTTATAGCTATCCAGATGAATGTGCTATAATGTTAGATCTCCTGTAACTACGTCCAGAACAACAGGAAAATGTCAGAATACTATGGAAAGAAAAGTAGGAAAAGTAATTTTTAAGCTTCCCATTTTCTAATAAAATATGGAATCTACCTAAGAAAAGTCAGAATTACTTTTAATTTGGAAATAAGCATAGCTGTAAAATTGTATAAATATAAGTAGGCTAATTAGACCTAAGCAAAGTTACTGTATTTCTCGATTTCAACATGGTAGCCTCAAGGAAAGGAGACAAGCATTTATTTGCCATGAAGCACATAAAAAAAAAAAAATCAAATCTTCCATTGTAATACTAATYTAATACATTAGGAATGTTTTGTTTTATGGACTTATTGCTATTATTCTTTGTTAGTTTGGAAGTCACGCAAGCTTGAAGTCAATGACAATTTTGTTCCTAAATTCAGTCAGGCTAGGATTGACTCTCTTACTGGTGCCCAGTTTTTTGCATTAGGGTTTTTAGGTTAGGAAAGAGAGTGTTTGAATATTAAGAATATTTTCCAAATGTGTTAAGAATAGTTGTATATCAACAGCGCTGCCGGCTAGTGTTAAAATCTTGTGGTTAGAAGCAATTGGATGGTTTGTGACTAGTTTGTTCCTCCCATGTGCCATGTATGCAAAGGTATTCTCATCTCATCATTCATTTTTTACAGTGGTTTGTTTTGTGGTTGAGCTTACTCAGTTTCAAAGAGCAGAGCAGACTTTTTCTAAGGTTGACCCTTCTCTGGCCTTTTTTTTTTTTTTTTTAATTAAAATACTGGGGAAAATGAGCATTGAGGATTGAACCAAATCAGCAAAATATGGATATGGATGTTTTAGAGGCAATGTAAATGATACTAAAATGAATGTAATGGTAAGTTCACAAAATAAGGCTTCCAAAATTAGGAAATGCCAGAAGTTGCTCTGGTAAGATTAAGTTAACCTGCATTGCATATCAGCAATGAGATGCAGTATGATACTGATTAAAACAGAGCAGAGAGCAACATGCAAATATTTCCRTTTAACAAGGAAGGAAAAAAAGGATTTCGCAAATGAAACATGTCCATAATAATTTTGCCATTAGAGATTAGATTTATGGGGGGGAATTTCCTGAGTTTGAGTTGCTCGATTTCAGACCACTGAAGTTGCGTTCATCATGAGGGCACTGGTGTTTCTCTGTATACAGTTTCTTATATGTCTTAGGCCTTTTGTAAAAAAGTTATGGTTTGAGGCAGAAACTGAAATCCTCTGAATGTTTTAATGCTTCCTGACTGCAGAATTGAAGGAATGTTTTCCAAGGACTTCAGAAATTATATATCTTCAGACAAAAATAAAAGTATATAGAATTTCAATCGAAAAAGTGGAGATTTTTGGTGTGTGAAAACAGGCCATTATAATGGAGCTTATTTTACTTTTTAATTAAGCTAGTGGCTACAAAACCAGTTGTGGTTCTAGTACCAGTTGAGTGTACAGCCCTTATTGTCGTTCTTAACAGAACCAGCTGAAAAATGTCATTGAAGAAACAAAAAATCACTTGAGTAGCTCCTAAACAAAAAATAATTTTCAATGGAATTTTCATCATCTTGGCAAATTTTAATGAATTCATAGAGAATTTTATATTTTAAAAGAAACTGTCTTTATCACAAACTGTTATCAAAACCGATAGAGTCCGCATGAATAGATTTTTATCCTTGTCATATTTTTCACTCGTTCTGTTATTCAGTGTTTTCTCTTTACGGCTGACTGTGGTGAGCCAGCTAGCTAGTATAATTTAAAATCACCTTCACAGAAAATCTCGGTAGTATTTATACGTATGGCATTCTTAAGGAGCTCTGCTCAGAAGAAATGATGAACATCAGTTAACTTCTTCGGTTAAATTACTTCATACTACTGACTAACTCTCTTTTCAGCTTAGACGCGAGAGCTGCCTCTCCGTTACATCCCAGGGAGAATGTCTGGCTGATTCATGCCGCAGAAACATTTCAAAGAAGAGTTATACATCACATATGAAATACAAGAGTAATGTAAACATTTTCACTGCTGCCAAAGCCTAAGAGGCCTGCTTGAAAAAGTGAAACGCACACCTCTCTCTGCTTTTTCCTACTGGTCCTTGTCAAAATATCTAGTGTTAACTTATATGAAACTCTTAATGTTTGGTATTTTCTACAGGTGACAATCCACCACTGCAGATATCCTAGCATTTTCTCTTGCYGTTATCCGTAGGATATGGGGATATTTGGAGAAAACACGCAAATAAGCCTACAACACCGTACACTCCTCGAGCCTTTTCCTCCTSCTGGAAATAAAAATAGGTGAGCAAAACCTGGAGTTGCCCCGCATGAAGTCAGCTGTTTGGTTTTGTTTAGCTTGCGAAAGAGATGCAAATATCCACCCGGCCCCCGCAGCAGAGATGTTTATGTTGCAAACAGCATGTTTTCGTCCCAGCATGTGGCTTCCCGCTGCCACCACAGACTGTGGCATTTTGTCTGTCAGTGATGGCCTCTTGGACTGTAATTACAGTACACGGCTGTGTTTCTCCCCCTATCACCAGCGTTATTATACTCTATTGGTTTGTGGTTTCCCAACTGAAACTTTAGCTACCTACTGGTTAAAAGTAGCACATTTTGATGAAGTACATTTACCACGTGCCACCTAAGTTTGTGGGACTAAAGGTACTACAATATTCACAGCCAGGGGTTTGCATTGCATCCCTCTCTCTCAGGAAGGTGTTTATGTCACCAAAATGGAAAAACTACTTCTCCAGGAAAATGGTTACTGGCCGGATAAGGTTCTAATTTACAGCATACCGCACGCTACTTGCACACGTCAGGAGGATGACTTTCATGCAAGCAGAAGAAGGATGGTCTTGTGGTTAAACCACGGGAACAGGACTCTGGCAATCAGGGCTCCGCGACTCCGGATAAAGTGCAACCGTGCCGCCCCCCCTCAGCTCCAGCAGTGAGGAGACCCGCGCCCCACCTCTTCCTCTGGTTTTTGGCAACCGCGGTGCCTCGCTGGCCGGGATGCTTCCCCGCTCCCTCCTTCCCGGGGCCCTGGCACAGCGGAGCCCAGACCTCAGCCCCCACAGCAACAGCAAYGCTGCTGTGTGGTGCCTTCCACGTGCTCAGTAGGTCTCAGCAGATGGTGACTTCACTTCATCGATGAAGAACCAGTGTGTTATTATGGAGCCGGTTCCAGTCCTAGCTGGGCAACTTGAGATGAACTTAAAATCTCAAACTAAGATGAAACATGTGTCCTAGATACACAGACATYACAGCAAAGGCACTTGGAATTATGGTGCATGAACTAATTTCATTTTTGTTTAATTCAAAACCCACTCTAGTGTGACCGTCTAACAGTTTGACTCMAGATTAATAGATCTTTACATAGTTGAGGGGAGACTATCATTAAAGCTGAGCATAGCCTGAAAAAGTCCACAAAGATTTATGTGTGCATATGTGGAGCAGTTCTTTTTAACTGCTAAAATCTCCCTTAGTTTAAAAAGAAAGAGTCTATAAAAGCAAGAGGAGGAAATCACTCCAGCTGGACAGGCTAATAGAGGATGCTGAAGCACTCGATGTTTCCTATTACCCAACCCAGCCACRGGACCTACAGATTAACTTGGTCACCATGCATCAACTCGGCCAGGGTGGTTCAGTGACATTGGGTTTGATTCTTGTTGCTTTCCATAACCCAAACACTGTCATGGCACCCTGAAGGAAGGAGATCTGAAAAGTCAAAACAAGGAAGAGCCACATGACACTCAGCTGCTACCAACTGACATAGCTCCACTGCTTCACATACTTCTCTGACTGACACCAACTGAGGGTCCAGCCACCTTGCTGAGCACATTAAATCTTGCAATGCTGGCCGGAGAAAAGTGCATCTTACATTTTTCATTCCTGCCACGGAGCTGCAATTGAAGACCAGGCGTGCTTTTCATGGGCCATGATAAAATTCTGCCTCCTGGGAGCCACAGGGTGACTGTACGACTCTGCCTCTGCTTCAAAACCATCTGAACCTCCCTGTYTCCTGCACTGAGCTTTGCATGCTTTGCGAGGAGTGGGTATCAGCAATCCGTCGCACAAAATGAACTTTACCTACCAGCTACTTGAGGATAAATAAATTGAGAAGTTTTGGAAGAGGAGGCAAAAGTTTGCAACTTCTGAGACTTTTCTTACATGAAGATGCTTATTTGATACCTGTGACGGCTAAATGTCAAGGGCTTTAATAGCACAGCTTTGACCCGGAGGTGGCTGGGAGACCTACCAGCTCGGGGTAGGTGCCAGGCAGCCTCCAGCCCTGCTCAGGCTCTGCGCGTAGGTGTGGGGCTGGCACGTGGGGCCAGGAGTGAGCATCTCCCACCGTCTTCTCAGGGCCAGGGCAGTGGTACCTCCCAAGGGGCAGCTGCCGCCCCGCGAGGCTTGCAGGAACCAAGCAAAATACCCGCCYCAGTGTGTCCCCACAGGAAGCAGCCACTGAGAAATTACAGAGGAAATTACCCAGCACACTCTGTTTTGGGAATAACATTAAAATAAGGTAGCCCTCTTTTCTGGAGCCCATAGGGAAACCTGACCACCGAAGGCTGTTCACATGGACAAACAGCACAGAGGCTCACATCAGCCTTCCGAGACGCCTGCAGGGAGGTTATGGTTGCGCTTTGGGAGAAAGGCACATTTCTGGGGGCACGCGCCCAGCGGTCCTTGCGTTACACATGCGGCTCAGTCCAAGCGCCTGGCCTGAGAAATCCCGCCTGTGCTGCCCAAATACTTCAGATGACATCTGCTGCGCTGACAGAGCATCTAGCATTTGAGGTTTGGCGCCYGGGGCCGGTCGGTCTCTGCCGGCGGTGCCGCAGCTGCGCGGGATCGCGCCGGCCAGAGTGGACGACGGGGAGAGGGAGGATGCTGGCCGGGCGCAGAGCTTCCCGGAGCCTGGAACAGCTGATCTCATGGCTGCTGACTGAAAAGCGGATGTGAATTGGCAGCTACGCTCGCTGGAAAGGCAAGCCAGGCCAGAAGTCTGTTGCGCTTGAATATCTGTCAGGATGATAGCTGAGCTCCCTGCGTTAAAAATAGGACTGCTGGGAGAGGAGGGAAGAGCAAGCACGGAAGGGTGAAAACACCCTAGCTGAGGTTTTCAAAGAGATAGCCATCCAATTCCCCTTAAAATTAGTAGGTAATGGGTTTCCAAAACTCTCAGGCACTGAAAAAAATCCACAGCTATTTTTGAAAACTGCAAAGGCAGAGGTGGGAATGGATGGTACAAACCAGCAAAACAAACCAGTGGATTATACCCAGGAAAACACTTATTTCTTCTTTGTACACTCTGAGCTTGGTGGTAGGGTAAATTTTCAAAGCAATTGTACTTTCATTAGCGATTAATCCAGTACAAATATATTTAATCCATAGTAAAATCAATTGTAATTTAATCCTGTCTCATGATGATAGAAGGAACAGAAAACACTTCCTGAGGCCAGAATCGATACCCAAAACTGTAGACAGTTTTAAAGATACCAGTCTGGAAAGTAAATACCTCTGTTTTGTCTCAGCTGAGTCAAAKGGATGATTCATATGAAATATATGCACATTTCATTAAAGAATTATCCTGCTCTAAATTTCCAAAAGGTTTGCTACCCTCCTCCCCAGACCTGACATGCAGTAAAGCATGCCTTTAAACTGCTGTGAATCTTTACAGCGACCTTTGGTCTCCTGGTCCTTCAGCTTTCAACCCCTGTCCTCATTAGGAAGCTCCTATTTTTGTGGCATAGACTAACAAGGATGGGAGGACAAATAAAGCGGCACATTCCGGTGTTAGCATCGAACTGTGCCTCTGCCAGTAAGCTTTCCCTCTCATTTTTACCCTCTCTCTACACTTACGCATCCAGCGCTCTCTGGGAAGACATCCAAAGGTGCCTGGCATGTCACTGTGCATGGTTAGAAATGCAGAAGCATCAGGCAGGGGACAGAGGCGCTGGGACCCGGGCATACCTCCCACTGCGTGTGACTGGGGAAGCGCCATGCATGGAAATAACCTCACTACCCATAGGGTAAACCAGGACCTTAAGGAGAAGCAGAGCAGGTGAGAAGTAAAGGCAAAATTTGGCCCTCTGATTTTAAAAAAGATCTATATATTCATGACACAGATATTTTATAAATACTTGTTTGGTAATAACCAGTTAGAGAGCACATTGTGACCCCCAGTGGAGTGGATTAAAGTGAAGATGTCGACACTGAGACATGCTGTTAATGCAACATTTCTGAACTTGATTTTCTTGTACCATCAAGAGTACGATATGCCAGAAACCTGATCCCTGGGGACCATTCAAGGTTGAACTCCTAAAGAATGCCGCTCATGCCAGTCATTACTGCAGATGGGATGGCTTGTTTACTGTCTGGAATCACTCCTCCATTCCTCTGCCTTCTGAAGTTAAAAAAGAGCACTGCCTGTAATAATTTGTTTTGCTTTTCCCATAAATTTGCTCCCTAAACTTAAGTACAGCATTCCAAAACGAACCAAAATATCACTGTAAACCTCTGCTCTTATCTCTTCGCTGTCTGGCTTTGTGCAATATTCTCCATGACAACCAGTAGCAGCAAGAAACACAACCAAAGCCTAAGACAACAGGAGCGTATATAAGCACCAACRTAAATAAGGAGAAACATAAGTAATTTTTATCTATGAAAAATAACTTCCTAAGCAAAGATGCCACTTTAAACACTGTTTCAGACTTCATTAACTTCCTACTGAGTAGGTATTCTGGAAATGTCCCACAGTCAATGGCTGTCTRTCTATCTGGCTGTCTATCTACCTATCTATAGATATAGACTGCTAATAAAGAATCACCTTCTACTAGAACCAGGAATATTGAACTTTTTCTGCAGCTACATATATAATAGTTTCTGTTAAGTTGCTGTGTACAATGTGTAGCTTCTTGYGCACGGCTCTTAGCAGTGATCTTTCTTGTCATGTTGTGTTAGAACAGAAATATTCAGTCTCAAAAATACTTCCTCAAAGTAGCATTTTTGGTTTAGGTTTTGGGTTGGGTTTGGGTTGTGAGAATTTAACATTCAAGACAACTGTGGAAAAGCCAAGTGGCTGCTTCTATCACAAACTGACTGTTTTGCCCCTCTTATCATTCCTGTGACCACTTCTTGTGGTCTCAACAGCAGTCAATGATGACAGAAAGTGACATCACAAACTGCAGTGTGATATCACTCACAAAAGGGTTTTTCAGTTATCGTGCTATCCAACCTTACGGGTAGAGCGTTTCTACCTGCGTTTCTGGTGATAGGACTGAGCAGCCATGCTGCCTTCTGCAGATGACACCGCACACGCACAGGACACACAGCAGAAGGAACGTGTTAAGGATCAGCCGAGGGGAATGGCATCGTTAGTCAGAGGCTGTTGCCTCTTGCATGACTGCACGATAGGAATCGCTGCAGATGGGCGAGTCAGGGTGTATGTCGTGTGACGCTGCTGTGCCACGGCAAATTCCTGTACATGCTCCTTTTGACCCCAGGGCTTGGCTCCTTAGGGTGGGTTGCCACTTCCAACAGGATCTTCCTCCCGTAGCTGYTTCAGCTGCCGCACACAAACTGCCTCGTCTGCTCCAGAGCATGGAACCGGCCAATTAGTGGGGAAAAAAACKATTTTTGCCCAGCTGGCAGCCAGCACAACTGTATGTTAAATTTGTTTATGCTGAGGCCTAGAGCAGCTCCCGCTGTACTGTAACGCACTGCAAGAACTTTGTACTTTTAGAAGGAAATTTACGTTTGTGCAGAAAGGTGTGATGAGCCTCACATGTGACTCAAGTCCTTTTCAAGCCCCTAGACTCATCTGCAAATTTRATTATTTACATGTTCATTATTTCACCTCCGATCCCCAGCACCATGTTCCACAAGCAAAAGCATGAGCACCGTGGCAGAAGGATTCACTGCCTTGAGTTTAAAAGCTGCTSCGTTCTCTATGCTGATTAACCATGAAAGTTATAAGAAAATATTATTTTTATTTGTTTCAGCTCTTTCATCACTGAAATTTATATTTCCCACCGTAAGTGAGGCACAGGCTGTTCACATTTTTCTATAAGGAAACACCCAATAATTTTGCCTTGGAAATTGTATTTGTCTACCAGAGAATATTCAATTACGAAAGCTGAAAAGACAGATAAATTCAGTAGAGTTTTTTCTATTTTAAGTTTCTTTGATGGTGTGAACAAATCACCACTTTTTTAAAAAGAAGCCAATATAAGACTGTTCTGTGAGAGCATTGACCATTGTTTCAATAGAAGTGAGTCATGGACTAACTCTTCCAAAAGAGTGTGTATGTATGGGAGGGGGGGTGGTGCGCCCTAGACACTACTGTAATCTGTGAAGATGTCTGTAACAACCAATACTCTCCCTAATGAGACCTCAGAATGTCTTGATGATCTTCTCTAATTGCTCTGTATAATTGGAAGATGCTGCAGCCCCACTCTGCACTAAGGATGAGCATTTCAAAAATGCTAATCTGCAAATTGTATGAATACGGTTCTAATTGGGCTGGGGGGGGGGTTGGTGGTTTTTTTCTTTTTTTTTGCAGTCTTGATTATTTAACGAAGAAAGCAATGTAAATCAGCGGCCAGATATATTGATTATGAAATTGCTAACACAAAGCACCACCGAGCAACAAAATTGCCTGTATTAAAAATGGTTGTTTGCTGTCAGGATTTGACAGGAGAGTTAGTCTGTACTGAAGTTATCTCACGAATGTGCTGATCCTTTTGGTTCATGAGGGGATTTGCACTGTTAGCAAGGGACCACCAATGTTTCTTAATACTTCACTTGCTTCCACTAAATGAATAGGTCTTTCCAAAATTCTCACTTTCAGGCACCACACAAATAACCAGAAAGATCACCTGTAGAGGCAGCTTAAAAAATGTAAATGTTTATGATGGAAACACATGTGAGTCTGTCGACCTGGCTTGCAGGGACRGAGGACTTGGCTCCCACTGTGCAGGAGCAACCTCCAGTGAGGTCTCCGTGCCCGAGGGAGTGGGTTTTGCTCCTCCGCATTCCCAGCAGACAGAGCCAATTCGGAAAACGCCATCCTAGCCCCCGATGTTGGTCCAGCCCTCCCCCTGAGCTGCTAGGAAAGGGAGCACAGGGTTTGCCTGCTGCTGCAGGTACAACCACCATCCTCCTTTTGCTTTTGGCTTGACATCAAGACGGTGCCTGTGGCAGTCATGGCCTCAGACGGTTCCTGCAGCATCACTGGCAGCTCTGGGCATTAGTGCTGTGGAAAGGATGACACGTGAGGCCAAAAAGTTAATGGAAAGGTCAGCCAGCCTGATTTCACTTTTTTTCCCCCTCAATCTTTCCAACTAGGACACGGATGGTTAATKCAAAGCCAATGCTGTAAAAGCTATATGTTTGCTTTTTCTTCTCTCCCCTTTTCCAAGGTGGGCTCCCCATCCCTGGCAAGGTTTCGCATCCCATCAGAGTTGCACAATGAGACACAGAGCTGCCCTTAGCTGACTTCCCTGAGTGTGGAGGACAGTAAGTCAGGCCTTACAGCATCCCACTCTAGCCCACCCCCTGCCTCTGCCTGGCGTAACAGAAATAGCAAGCAAATGCAGTTTTGGGCAGCCCCCCAGGGATATGGCAGTAGGTCGGGTTGTGTTCAGTCATGCCAGAAGTTATCCCTGCTCCCCACTGCCAGCAGGGCTTGGGGGGGCAGAAAGAGTGAAAAGCCACACTACCCCTGCCTCCTTCATTTAGGGTCCCCAAGGGACAGATTCGTCCCATCTAACGTTGGCACCTCACTGGGGCACCAAGTTAGGAAGCCAGTCCTCCTTCTACAGTCAGGGGGAGAGAAAGGCCTCTCCAAAAAAGCAATGTACGCCACCCAGATGGAGACCCCAGTCACACCACGGAGGACACTGCTTGCCCTTCACCGCGGTGGGATCCTATGCCTAGCTAGGCATATATGAAGATACTTCACAACATATGCATCTCCCTTCACTGCTTTAAGCTAGAAGGGTGATATTTACCCATGGAGGCTGCCAAATCCTTTAACATGCTGTCAGACTTGATCAGTCACAAGCTCCTTGCCATAGATTAGGTTGCATTTATCTCCGTGCTGTGCTGATGGTTGCAAAAGATGCATGATACAACTTTTCTCTCAGGACTGGCTTTCTTTCTCGGTAGCAGCGTAGCATTTAGACTGCACAGCTGACAGAGAGATTAAAAGACATTGTTGTTCTCTAGGTTTGCTACTGGAAAACCATGAAATCTAGAGCACTTGTTTCTAGCATGTGACTAAGTTATAAGCAACAGAAATCTTGACTTTTATCATGGAAAACATCTGTCAGTCCTATTATCTGATATTGCCTATGGTATCTATACTTTCACAAGCAACTGTGCAGAGAGAGAGGCTTGACAAGGAGAACCACATCCACAGCACACTATGCATTCATAATACCGTAGCTAATTTGCTGGAATATTGGCCAAAAAAAGGATGAAGCAAGGAGCATGAGCACAGAYGAGGCAGCTTTATTACCCGTTCTGATCACTACCATCAGCAAAGCTTTGTGGTGTTTGCCCCATTCTTTTATTTTTTTATGATTTTTATTTAGAAGCACAAAAGATACGGGAGATAGAATCTAGCACTTCATCATCTCTCTCGTAATCTCTTTTATCGAAAATGTGTTAATTTGGAAAAATAAAAAGGAGGATAAAAGGATGATTTATGAACACACATAGACTARTAAATAAGCTTATAACATTGCAAAAGAGCCATTGTTAAATATGTTTTACATTTGAACAGCTATAAAATTTTTAAAGAAAGCTCTGGTGAATCTGGTTTTAATGAAGTCTTTTGTCTCTCCAAGGCAGCATATTCCATGTGGAGAAGGTTATTTTCCCCCCATTTCTGATATAGTTAACTCTCACACAGATAGCCAGGGCACTTGTTATAGCTGCTGTATATTGTTCTTTTCAAAAGGAACAAGAAATCCCACTATTCAACACATWCCCTTAGCATGCGCTTGAAGTGGTAGTTGCCAAACTAAGTGTCAAGTGTGCAAAGTTGGGATCTCTCCTGAGTAAACAGTCAGTGCCAAAAATACGACTAGCATCCCCAAAGGGGTGAAAAATACAGGATCTGTCCTCTGCGTTCATGCCTAGTGAGCACATGCAGGCTGGTCGTCCTTTCCAAAAGCTTTGCTTTTCACACCCTGAAATCCCAGCACTTCTGACTTGCTGGTCTTTACTACCATCACCTCCCGATTCCCTGCTCCTTCTGCTGGCTTCCCAATGATTTCCTTGACATGCAGGTGTATGACTTGCTGGTGGGGTTTTTTCTGTGTGCTATTCCCCAGGGTAAAAGATACRATTTGTGTGCCAAAGTTTTTTTTTAACTGTGCTGGTCAAAATGAACACAAACACAAGCCCCTGAGGTTATGTACGCATTCCAGCATTTGAGAACGAGCAGTACTCCTCGAAGTGTTAACTACATTTTAAAATTAAAATGTTAACTGAGCTGGTTATAAAAGCAGGTCATATGATGAAAACCAAAGTCTGTTGTGAATGCAAAATGTCTGTAACTGATGTGGAGGTTGTTTGTCTCTAGCTTTTAATTAAAAATTTGAGCACAAAGGGCCATTCCAGACTAGAGGATGAAAACAGAAATGCCCTGGTAGAAGTAGTAGTTGAGAGGTAGAAAACTAGGGTGCTGTTCTTCTTTTTCTTTTAGTGAACCACCAAGCCCTTCTCACTGGAGCTTGGGTAGGAAAGAGTCCACCAGTTCCTTCACAGTTTTTCTTTCTCCCAAATGGCAGGCGGGGCCCACATGAGTAGCTTCTGATCATCCCACACACCTTTTTAGGTTGGTTATCCACTGCACCTTTTCTTACAGCCCACTGAGCATTCAGGTATTCCCTGTGCATCCTGCTGTGGGATGGCTTCATCCATGGTTTCTCCTTAYCCTCACAATCTGCTTATACTTTTGCCTATTCCTCCAAATGGCAGGCTGTATTTGACCTGTCCCACAATTAACTCAAAAGCTCTCAGTAAGCAATCATGTGTCTTCACACCATTTCTGCAGCCCATGAGTGTCCTTCCGTGTTATTAAGCTGTGAATTTCTTCAGCAGAGCGGACTGTGAGGATCAGCTCTTCACCTTGAAACCCAGGACAATATTGCCTAGCATGCCCCTTATTTCTTTTGTAGGCTTCTGGGGGAAAATTATTTTTCTCCTAGTTTGCTCTTGCTGCTATGAACTTTTCTAGACCTAGTTAAAAGCTCAGAAGTAGCCAAAAGCCCTCTGGCTCCACCACAGCTGAAGAGGATGACATTTTTGCCAGTGCTCACCAACTCTGTATTTGACTCCACTGGCCTCCCTGTGCATGGTAAAACCTTAGGGCAGTGGAGCAACAGTGTGAGATCGGAGCATCAGCGTGGTAACTGAAGGAAAAATTGGTGATGCCTCCCTCTTCTCGTCCYGTAAGGGAATGCGGAGGTAAGGTGCTCCTGACAAGCTTCTCGTCCTGAAGAGAAAAGATGAGAGGAAGAAAGGAGCTGTAACTCAAAGATGTGTGCGGTGAGTCATAAAACCACTCGAGGATGCTTCTGAGGTAGAGCATCTCATGTGTCATCCTTCGCTGGTGGCTGCGGCTGAAGGAGGGAATCTGGTCCTGCAGGGATGCATAGCAGCTTGCAACTCACTAATTGGCTTTGAAATGAAGGGTGGCCTTTGGCATGCTGTAGCTCTCCCTCGTCTGCGTGGGTGTTAGCTTGGCAGTAACTTTAAACTACTTGCATACCCTAGACCTGCTCCTTGCCCTTCCCTTTCTCCTTCCAAAAAAGAATGTGTTTATTACCCCTTGGCATGCCCAGCGATGGCTTTGCTTCAACTGAGTTTGCACCTTCTTTGGCTAGAGAAGCGCTCGCTCCCATCCTCAAGATTTTCATTCAGAGCCCAACGTGAGCCACTCACGTCTAGCAGGTTTCACACTATCCTAGTACATCGCATGGGAAATCTACATTAGCAGCAGGTAAACATTTACTGGACCCAGTTCAAAGGCTCTGAATGGTGGCCGAGCGGAGGCTGCAGAAGGAAAACAGCCACGGTTCACAAAGCTGGTATCCCACCCACCTCACGGGGCAGGGGATGGATGGGCCATGCACTGGAACATATTTTCATCAGTACAGGCTGGGGATAATTTATGAGAGCTTATAATGCTAACTACTAATGTTAAAAATGCTATATCCTGTGTAGAGGTGGGCAAAGTAATGAAGCATTAAGTCTGGCTGCAGCTGAAAACCTGGCTCTGTCTCGGCTCTGTGCCCGTGAATGAGTGAGAATCGGGACAGAGCCAAAGCGCTGAAAACCGTCTGGCATCGCTTCCTGGAGGTCAGGGCGACCCAAGGTGCCTGCACGTATGTATGCGTGTGCGTGTGCACGCACGCGTGTGTGCCACATTAGGGACTGTTCATGTTTTCATGCTGCACACTCAGATCCAAAGATCTGATCATGTTTTTGCCTCACGGGGCTAAGACAAATGTTTGGCTTGTCATAGCCTTAGCTATACCTTCAAACCTTTTGGCTTGTCTCGGAGTAATACTTAGACATAATTGGAGATATCTTTCAGCAGGGCCTATCTCCGGGACTGCAAGACATAATGAATCGTTCCTCCCCCCTCAAAAGGTAAACTGCTGCTGAACTCTCAGCACTGTGTTCACCTGCTTGATGAAACATGTTTTGAATTACATAAGACTAAGTGATATTTACTTTCCCAAGCAGCGGTGGTGAGAGGTTTGCACCTAACAAGAGATTATCCGAGCCACATTTGTAGTTGAAGAAAGCCTAAAATGCAAGCATTTGCATTAGATTTTGAACAGCTCAGAGGTGGSGACTAGCATTTCCACTAGCTTTTTATAAAACCTGAAGTGATTTGCAAAACCTGGGTCCAGATTTGCCCCAACTTGGARCAAACATTAATTTCTTTTCCAATTCAAGATCATCCCTTATATATGTAGAAAAAGACTTTTTGGTAATTCACATTCTTTGAAAGTTGGACTTTTCTAATGTTG
This sequence comes from Oceanodroma leucorhoa, assembly GCA_030449065.1. Lineage (NCBI taxonomy): Eukaryota > Metazoa > Chordata > Aves > Procellariiformes > Oceanodroma > Oceanodroma leucorhoa. The sequence goes on along the minus strand of JASVER010000012.1, from coordinate 3,205,892 downwards.
GGAATGAATGCAACTGAGTTTTGCATGTGAATTACACATATTTTGAATTCAGACACATCCATTTATATTTTGGATTCACATACATCCACATAAACCCAAACAATATTTTTTTTCACATTGAGTGATTGTTGCCTGGCTGCATATGCTTTCAATGCAAACAATAAGCAAACGGTGAAGTCATCCAAATCCCCAGCAAAAACCACTCACGAGTTCCTCTTTTTGACCTCAAGTACTTCTTGCTGACTGCCCATGAGTCCCAGTCCTCATGCTAAACACCCAAGGGGCCCTCAATCATACTGGTCTTTTCATGTGCTTCTGCACTCTTTCATCTACGGAGGGAAGTGCTGGTAATTGCACAACATGTGTTTTTCAACCTATTTTGGGGATGTTTTTTATGCACTGTGAAAACTATAGACTTGATACATTTGGCTTTGTTGAGACTTAAGAGTCTTCAGGCTCTGGTGGGAAGTGGACACTGTCCTGTGACTCAGGGAATCAGAAAACCTGTGTTCTCTGCCTCTCCGCGTTTGCGGGCTCGCTAGGTGACCTTCAGCTATTAGCTTACTTTTCCATGCTCCCATCTCTGCAGTAGAGGGATGATAACAATTCCCACCTTTTCTGTGAAGCCAGATACTAGAGTTAGATACTATAATGAGGGACCACATATCAYGGCAATGACTATATAAAACTCTCCGCTTCCCAGCCATCTCCCCACACACACACGTACATGTGTCAATGCACACAATCCCCCCCCGGTATGCTGTATGCACACATATGCGTATCTTCCCCCTATGCACGCAAGCATGTATAGTGCTCTGTGCGGTATTTAGAGTGCTGAGGGAAAGGCAGGCTGGACTGAAACGAATTTCAGCAGAAACACTAAACAGATTGAAGTTGAAATAAGGATTTTGCATGCCACATGCTCAGGAAAACATTTAATTCAGCTTCTTATTGAGTACAACAGCAGAGCATTCTTAAGAAGGCACTTTAAAAAACTAAAATTATCCCCCCCCCCTTTTTTTTTTCAATGTATGGGAAAGCTTTACTTAGAAAACAAAAACTTTCCCTTGTGCTTTAATTGGCTGAAAACCATGTGGGTTTTTTCCTGATTTCCACTTCAACCTTTGTTTTGCCCTGCCTAAAGGTGCGCTAATGTTGTGGTCAAGACACTTGCTCAGTCCTGTCTTTATATTGTGTTCACAAGCAAGATCAGTGAAACAAGGTCTGGGGAACAGTCAACAAATTTTGTATACCTTAAGAATTGTGAATTTTGCTTAAAAGTGAGGAGTTTTTAAAATGAAAATAGTAAGTTTACAGTACTTTCCATTGGCTTTTCTTTTTTTTTTGTTTTTTTTTTTTTTGGTTTGGTTTGGTTTGGTTTGGTTTGGTTTTGGGTCTTTAAAATTATCTGCCATGAAAGATAGCAGGGAAAAGTAAGGCTGTCGTGTTGAGTGGCAAGAAAAATGCCATTATCAAGAGTCAGGATGAAATACTGTGTGGGAATGATGACAACCCCCTCCTTCTGTGTTGCCCCATTTATATCCCAGCTACTTGGGAACAATCAGAAAAGGGACAAGGCTGAAAAGCTTGAGAAGAGTGAACTGCAAAGTCGACTGCAGGTGTTAGCCCAGGTGAAATGCTGTTATAGCAGGCACCACAGACAGCGAAATCTAAGCGATCTAATGCAGTCTCAAGAACTGCTGAAGTTTGACTGAAATAACCCGGTGACCTGGGCAGGAGACGTTTTACCCAGTTTGTCGTTGTTTTTTAAAATAGTACAGGCTTACCCCTTCAAACAAGCGAAGGAAAAGACCATCCTCGTCTCTCGCGCCAGCTAAGCCCAAGCTATTCAAAAGCTTTAAGCCACTGAAAACACGCCGGAGCCACCGGAGCCCCTTAAGAAAGCCTGTATTTTTTTTTTTTTGGGGGGGGGGGGGGCAAAGCCGCTGCCGGGGGTTTGCCCGGCTCCCGCGGCGCCCAGGCTCTGCCGCCGGGCCGGCGGCGGGAGGGCGGCCGCTGTGGGCGGCAGGCCTGAGATTTGCCTGCCATCTATCGGCCCCGGCCCCGCAGAGCGCCTGCCTCCCGCCGGGGCTGCCGGGGCCGGGGCTGCCGGGGCCGGGGCTGCCGGGACGCCGCCGGGAGGCCTTGACCTTCCCCGGGGCGGCATCTGCGGCGGGCGGGGCGGCCCCGCGGGGAGCGGAGCCGCCGCGCCGCCATCCCGCCCCTGCGCCCGCTTGCACGGCCCTCACCCAGGCGGGAGGGGCGGGAGGGGGCTGCCGGCGCCCGGGACGGCCGGCGTCTGCCCCTCGGGTGCGGGGCCCTCCGGGGGGATGCTGCCGGGAGCTCAGCCCGGGTCGGCCCCCAGCACCGGGGCGGTGGGGTGAAAACATCGCCGGCGGCAGGTGGGTTGGGAGCCGTGAGTAGGCTTTGATGTCCACTGGAAGGACCGCAGAGACGTCGGCCGTTTGAGCCCCCGGCCAATGTTCTTCTCGCTGAGCCATGCATTAATGAAACTTTATTTATTTGGTGTTACATTTGAATCTGTAGTCCCATTCTGACTCCTTACACAATAGTTTTTAGGCCAGCAACCGTGTACCAGTGTAAATATTACAACATCTTTTGGCCAGATTCAATAAGAAATGCTTTCTGTAACCACGCCTGGCTGTTCCTTGATTCTTGAGAAAAAAAAATGTCAGTGGCTGTGTGTCATGGAATGGTTGTTTTGTTTTTCTACAGTCCACTTTCATGGTAAGCCAAACATGTGTTTTCAAAGCCAGGATTTGTAATCTTAAAATTCATGTGACATGAAAGGCTGTGGACATTATTTTCTTTACTGAACTRGTCTGTGATATACTGTGAAATACTCCCTGCAATGCCGCACACCAATGCCTAGTACAGAGGGAGACAGTTTGGTACCTTTGCATAGGAAGTGCTATTTTAGCTTCTGTTTCCACACCGCAAGGTCTAGCCCCACTGCTCGCTCATCTTAACCTTGGCCTGCTCTTCCCAGCCCCAGGACATGGCCCCTCCAGGCTGCCTGCTCCCAACCTGCTCCTAAGTCTGGTGATCCACAAAACAGGGTTATGCAGGTTTACTTCTTAAATATTGGCCAAAAAATGACTGCTTTGTATTTGCTCCGTGGGTTGATCTTCATTTTTTCTGTGCCTTCATCTTTTAGGTTTTGCTGGTTTCCTTCTCGGGTGGTGCATATCTCACCCAGAGCACTCACTGTTCTCCACCAGAGTGGTTGCGTACTACTTTGTATCATTCCCCATTTTGTAGAAACCAAGATGCAAGGAGTGTGATTCATCCAACCTGTGTAAACAGCTACTGTAGGATAAATGGAAACACACTCCAGAAATGCATCTCTTTCTAGTTCTCTCTGGTTCTGCCTGTACTCCCAAATAAAAGGGTCAGGGACCAGTCCTTGCCCCACGGCCTGGTGTATCAGGCTGCTTGCTCTCCAYGCTGCTTAGGGCTAGTTCCCTCAGTAACCAATTTGCCTTTGAAATAGTTATCCAAAATGAGGCAAGGAAGTGAGCTTTGAGAAACTTAAGAAATGTATCTGAATTTAAGAGATGTGAAATGGTCAGCAGTCCAGTGCTCCAGACTTGTACTCCTTATTTTTAGCAGCAAGGGCAAACCCTCTGGTGGCTATAAAGGGAGCCAAGGGAGAAAAGATTCAGTGTAGACGTTTGACTCYCAGTCAAAGAATTTTTTAAAATCACACTCTAAACAAGTAGTAGTAACAGACTGGGAGCCTGGTCCACATAGCCTAAGCTGGTACTCCCATCCCATAAGTACTGTCACCAGTGCCTGGAGAAAAGTTAACATCTTATTGTACCTCATTATGGATAACTCTCTGAGACCTCAATAAGAGAGTCTAATTTTATCCTTAGTTTTCTTCATTTGGAACAGATCTATCACTGAAGTCTATAAAAGCCTTGGAACTAGACCCTGTGCTAAGTGTAGCACCTCCAGAAATTATATTCAAATGTTCCTTTAGTTTGTTTGTCTTATGTGGGGGGAGAGAGAGAAAATCATGGGTTATTGCTCCATTCTCATTAATCACTTCTACTCATTATTATTAATATTTAAATATATTGTTTTTCCACAGKTTTTTTTTAAGATACAGTGAGGGTTACGATGTTGTCTAAACCTTGATCCTTTGTTGTTGTTTCTGGTCTCATAAGACTGTTAAAAAGCATATCTTAAAAAAAGCTACTGGGATAAAGTATGCCCCCACGTTCTCTCTTGTGTCCTCCTTCCTCAGCAGACATACCCAGAAAGGCAGTTCCAAGAAAGCAAAAGGACGGTACTTTTCTGTGAATACAGTAAGACTGCTGTAATTAATGCAGCACCGAGTAAGTGATAGGTTAAGAAACAATTAATCCATTAAAGTCCTAATTTAAGTCTTCCTGAGATTATGAAGGATTAGTATATGCAAAACAAGCTGTTTTTCTGCTGTTTCTAAGCAGGGCAAGGAAAAATATCAAGTTTGCAGTTCTTGACGGTTTTAAAACCCAAGTGAAATAGAATCTTCCATGTTATTCTTATAACTCTCCAATATTAAGAGAACAAAATTCCTTTTAAAAAAAAAAAAGTTTATTTGACTYTTTGGTATTGTGATCTGTGAAATGAAGACAATGCTGTACTATAGTCCGCTTATTTACTTGATTTTTGACATTTTCTGTAGGGACATAAATAGATTTCAGAGTGGAACAATACCAGAACTGGCTGAAATGCAGGATTTAGGGTTAATAATACTTTTTCTTCTTTTTCTTCTTTTTTTTTTTAATGTGGTTTTGTTTGGTCAGGACCTACATCAATTTTTTCAAGACCTTCTCATGACCCAGAAATCCCCAAACACTGTTTCTAAAAGGAAACATGCATGGTGTTTCTGAAATATATCATTTCCTGAGACTTTCTTATTAGTTTCACCTCTGCTGGCCTCCACTTCTAGAAACTCGAAGTTCCTAGCAGTGTCATCTGACATGCCTGAAACCCTGCTATGGTGAATCAGCCCAGGGATCACAGAGCTCAGAAGCCCAGGTTCCCCGGCAGCCTGGCTAGGGAACCAAGCAAAGCTGGTGGAACTATGTCCAGTTGGTATTTTCATCCATAAACTTCTGACCAGTGCTGAATAAGACAAACAATAATTATCTAATAAAGACCTTAAGCCCCAGTCCATCTTGAAAAGATAAAGACTTGGATTCATTTTGCTTTTCTGTGAAGAAAACAGTGATATGATTGGCCTGTTACAGACTTCATTAGAAGTTAGGCTGGACCTTTAGAGCATATAATCTTTGATTTTATCCAAAAGTTCAGGCACAAGAAGAAAAAGAAACACAGGCTTTGGAGTTTGCTTGTAGTGTTTCCATTTCATGGAAATCCCCACTTAGTAATATGCTGCTGTAAAAAATTATTTTGTGGGCTACAATAGTGCAAACCTAATTTTACCTTCAAAACCAGACAGTAGGGAAAGGTGTTTTGGTACTCCTTCCAATACAAAGTCATTAAAGGCACTTTAGTGATAAGAGTTCAGCCCGGAGTATGGACTGAGTACCTGRCCGATGTCACCCAAGACTACCTCTCTAAGCACTCTGTACTGCACTAATTGATCTCTTAATTGGCTCAGTCAACACAGCAGTATCCATCACACAACAAGCACTAATTGCTACAAGCTCGCTTCTGAAATGTTAAGTACTCTGAAGGCAAGCCATATGCATACGCTGGAATCGACTGTACGGCGGCGTGGGGCTGAGCCAGCGCTTTTCTGCGGGGAGCCCCACCACTGGGGCTTGCGGGTGCTCCCCTGGGCTCGCAGGCTGACGGGGACCCCGCAGGCAGCGGCGCTCTTCACAGCCGAGTATATAGACGCAGGTGTATAAAGTAGAAGTGGAGGGTCTTGTCCGAAGGCCAGAAATCATTTGTAAAGGACATTAGCAATCTTTTGGACCCGCTTTCAAAGATAAAATTACAAACACAGAGGAAAACTTCTTCTCTGAGATCTATAACTGTAAAGGTGCCCTGAACCCAACCAAACGGATGTTTGCTTTCTGCAGGGCCCAGATTAGAATATGATGAGCCAAAAAGCTACTTTACAATCACTTAGTCTACATAATGTACCTGGAGACTGGATAATGATTTAAGTGAGGGCAGTGTTATGGTATCTCTGCTCTGACAGATCTGGATATTAACAGGCAGGAATCTGTTACTCCCCTCGGGGCGAGATTCATTACCTCGGTAGGTGGATTAGTGGCAAGGTGCCTGACAAAGTGCCTCCAAGGGCTTGTCTACACAAGACAGTTGCACCCATTTAACTCAAGGTGTGATTTTAAACCAACTGAGTTAAACCCCTGCAGAGGCCTACAAACGCAATCCTTCTTGAAGTTAGCATAAATTAACCAGGTAGGGAGCCAAACTCTAGGAAAATGGGCAAAAAAGGGGTCTAAAGCCAACATAGGTTTTAACACAACCTATGGTACAGTCTCCTTACCAAGGCCCAAGGGATGCCACTCTGCTTTCAGTTGGGTGGTGACAACAGAGACTCTTGTCCTCTCCTCACCCACCAGCTGTGACAAATTTCTCTCTGTATCACCGGTAGAGGTAGTCCAGAGAAAGCAGCGGTAAGCAGAGGCAGCTCAAATTTCACCAAAGGTCAGCCAGAGATGAATAGGAAATTTCATGGGATGCAGAAACCTCCACGGAGAGGTACTGCTAGCTCTGATGACATTTTCATAGGAAAGGCAAAAAAGAGAGAAAGAGTAATGCTCTCTTTTAGCCTAAAGACTTGTTGCTGTAGTGGGGTAAAGGCATTTAAGACCTGGCCTTGTCTCTTTCGAAGTTACCTGTGATGAAAAATCACTCTGACTCAAACGCAGAGACTTACATTTTGCAGAATTACATGGACTAATACGTAGGTGTGCACAGTGGAAAGTCTAAAGCCTTGGCGCAGAAGAGGTATTTTGACACATTCTGGTTTTATAAACATGTTCCAAAAATTTTATTTTCATTCCAGTATGAACTCAAAATACATGTTGAAATCTTGAAAACTGCCACAAAACAAAGTTATAGCCTGAGGTCAGACTAAGTTTGGTCTGCGGTGCATATTACAGCTGGACAAAGATTTTACTCAGAGAAAATACTCAGATTTTCTCAGTTTTGTGGATAAGGTTTCCCTAAATTTAACAGACCACAGTCAGTACTAAATTGGTAATTCGGTAAGTCTGTTTCTGGAAATCAAGCTTCCAGCATTAGATCACTGACTCAGTGTGTTAGAATGAGGACTTAGCACTAATCAAGACTAATGAGAAATAAAGGAAATGAAAAAGTTTGGAAGCTGTTTACAACCTAGTGGAAAGAGCAAACTGAGTCAAATAGGCAACAGTAAGACAGTTTTAATGTGCTTTTTATAGCAACTGCTATAGCAATCACTAGAAGTCATATCAGAGTGGAGAAAAATGCAGAAGAATCCCGCACCGTGTCTGTACTGGCATAATACTCACACGAGCGATTTCCAGCCCCTGTGACTAGTGATAAATACCTGTTCCAATCCTTCCTKTGCAGGTAGGGCAAACAGTAAAGGTTATGAGCTTGCTCTCCAGTACCTACCTGCATGCCGCAGACTTCTTGTTATTAGTGGGGCCACTGAAAGACTCCATTTTTCCCCTCCTGACCCCAATACCATTTCTCAACCTGGTCCAATCAGCTTCTATGGGGCTGGGCACATGAGCCAGGATATGTACAAAAGCATCCTTCATACCATAGATTTTCTGCACCTGTGACTATGTTGTGATCTAGTTACACTGGAAACACTCTTAGAACAAAAGGTAAATGTGATCATCCAAAACAGAAAACACAATTGCAGATGTTTATGAAAGATACAAGTGATGAAATGGAAGAAAAATCACTGTTGATCTATTTATGTTAAGGTTAAATCAGAAAAGTCTCTGTCCTTTTTTCTAGCCAATTTTCTGTTACTTGTCCTCATGCTCATTTGTCATGGACTTGATCTTTCTGTATATCTTGTTGCATCCTGTAGCAAAGAAAAAAAAAGCCAAGCCAAAAATTAATGAAGAATAGCACAGAAATGGTGGGTTTTGGTTTGAAAACGGAATGCTCTAACCAAGAAGAAGAAAACATAAGACTTCTGTGATATGCTCCCTTTTCTGACAGACAGGACACTGCCTCTGGATGTCAGCAAACCGTGTTTCCATYCCATCTATGTCACCAGCTTTTTAACTTCATTTTTATCTCAGGTTCAGACAATTTGTTCAGTGAATAGAACATGATGGACAATCTGGTAGAGAGAGTGTGAGATGATCTTCTTCAGCCACACAGAAATGTGGGGGAGGTGGGGTGTGTGTGAGAAAAACTAACACSAAAGGACATGAAACCAGCAGACAACCAGAAAGATGTCAGCTGGGACTACAAATGTTTCCAGGCGTGTTTGATTCTTAAGACCACATGAGCTTTAAGCATGTTACCTAGAAAAACTAGGAGTGCTGAAACCTGTTTCATGGCATTGTGCTTTGWTGGAGTACATCGTATTAGTTGGAAAAAAACATTCAAAATTATCTGTGTTTCAGACTKCTTTCTGTTCTATCATGTTCATTCCAGCATAGATGGTACATTTGTTTGAATAGCACAAGCTTGGGGATGTACCTGGAATAGAGAARTCTCATGAAGGAAGAGTACCAGAATGTTGTACCATCCATTTCCTCCACACAGTCTTCCAGAAGAATTGGATTGTATTATTCCAAACAGCTAAATGTCCTTTCTTCTGGGTTTTAATCCGATTGGTTTCTCAAGAGCAGAGAATTTGTTCCGAAATTTCAGGTATATTAATACTCTAGATAAGGTGTACTCTAGATAAATACCAGACTCTTCTGGTTTTGGCTGGGATAGAATTAATTTTTTTTCTAGTAGTTGGTATAGTGCTATGTTTTGGATTTAGTATAAGAAGAATGTTGATAACACACTGATGTTTTTAGTTGTTGCTAGGTAGTCTACTTCTCAAGGACTTTTCAGCTCACATGCTCTGTGAGGTGCACAAGAAGCTGGGAGGGAGCATAGCCAGGACAGCTAAGCCAGCTGGCCAATGGGGTATTCCATACCATATGATGTCATGCTNATATAAGGCTGGGGGAAGAAGAAGGAAGTGGGGGACGTTCGGAGTGATGGCGCTTGTCTTCCCAAGTAATCGTTACGCGTGATGGAGCCCTGCTTTCCTGGAGATGGCTGAACACCTGCCTGCCCATGGGAAGTAGTGAATGAATTCCTTGTTTTGCTTTGCTTGYGTGCACAGCTTTTGCTTTCCCTATTAAACTGTCTTTATCTCAACCCACGAGTTTTCTCACTTTTACCCTTCCGATTCTCTCCCCCATCCCACCCGGGGGACTTGCTACTTGTTAATTGCTGTTTCAGCTTCATCCAGTGTTGTAAAATCCTCGTCCATCTGCCAGCTGTGACAAGTTCTGCTAGATCAAGTGGCATTTGTTATCGTGTTACATTTCTCCCTATCTCCACTTCCTAATTCTGCATTAACTCTATTGAATTTAGGCCTGATCCTTTTGATATTCCAGTCTTAGGGTCAAGTTTTACATGTCTTTTTGCTGAAGGGAGCAAGGCATCTCGGCTCCACTGTGTAGATGCATTAGCACTTTTCTAGTGTGGTGGGTGGGTACCTTGGGCCATCCCATTGAGGAATGTATTTAGATACAGAAGTTGTGGGAATTCTCTCTAAAATAAGGACACAATGGCATCAGAGGATGATGAAGATCTATGTGAAGATCCATGTGTAGTATTGTTTGGGGAACAATTTCTCTCTTCCAAGATGTTTATGGGAATAGGACTTTTCTTGGTGAAGGAACGTGACCTGGGAACCCATAGTCTTAAGTTTCCTTACTAACTTAAACACCCACCACCGTGAGCGGAAGAGCATGAAAGTCTCTTAAYTTCTTAATAAAAGCAAGAAAGGCACATACTGGAGCGGGTCCAACAAAGGGCCACTAAAATGGTTACGATCTTGGAGCATCTGGCATACAAGGGAAGGCTGAGAGAGATGGGACTGTTCAGTCTCGAGACTGAGAAGAAGTCGAGAAGACTCAGGGGGATCTTATCCATGTATATAAATACCTGATGGGGGGAGTAAAGAAGTCCCGGTGACAGGACAAGAGGCAATGGGCACAAACTGAAATATATAAAATTCCATTTAGACAAAACAAACCAAAAATGTTACTGTGAAGGTGTCCAGAGGGGCTGTGGGGTCTCAATCCTTGGAGTACTTCAAACCCCMAAAGCAGGATTTGGACTAGATGATCTCCAGAAGTCCCTTCTGATCAGCAGTCAGCACTTCTGTGATTCTTTGAAAACTAATTTGGAAGACAGAGGAAAACAGATTAAAATGCACTCTGAGTAAACCAAGAAGTATGTGGTGTCCTAAAATCTTTATTTGACATAAGTCTCTTTTTAGATAAGGGATACCTGTGGTAGGTGTAGTTTTTCTGATCTTTCACATCTAAAATGCTGCTTTGTGGAAATCCATTAGTTATTGTAGAAGCAACAGGAAGAGTTGGGGACGAGCTATGGATCATGCCTAAAAAGGAATAGGAAATATCAAAAAACCTGCAGCTAAAAGTCAATTTGACAGTCATTATGCTCTTGACATGAACATAGGCAGCACAGCTCATATGTGTAATGACATACTACCCCTCTCCCAGTACAAGGCAATGCAATTAAAAACGCCATTCAAATGAGCATCCCAGAGGAGGTTATGTGGAAGTACTGCATCTATAGTGTAGGTGAGGGAGGGGGATGATACTACAGATATCCAATATCCATTAGGCATAATGATAATTGTACTCTGGGTATTGGAAAGCATTAAAAGATCACAGAAAAATCTCAGCAAATGCCATTCTCAGGAATTTTAGCTATTATGCTCTAAAGAGCAGAATATTCTAAATGATGAAATAAAGGCCCTGTTTTGATAAAGCCAGACATGACTTCAAATTGAAAGCCTGATGCTATGATTAGCGTCTCTTCCTTTCCAAGATTTAAGCTGGAAGCTTGTGAATTACTGAGAACTGTGAATAACTTTTGTGGGGAGCTACCTGAAGAAGCACCACTGTGTTTCCAGTCTCTCAGGTGTCAGCCTGAACAGTTAGTGTATCAGGCAAGGCATGGTGTTTGCATGATCTTCTCGCTCTAAGGTGCCACTGAAACGTAGCACCATTTCTATCTACTCCAGTGGAGGGTGGGAAGGTACCTGGGACCAAGCTGATACTCAGGCCCACTGACTAGCACTCATTTCTTGTCACGTTGCTTACATTATTCAATGTCAGTGTGAAATTCAATCCTATATTGACATGGAATAGCAGAGTAGCCCTGTCTTCTGCTCCACCAGGTTCCCAGGACTGGATCTTCTTCCTTTCCAGTTCCTCAACCCCACACACCAAGGGCAGCTCATGCACTTGCTTAATCCTTGCCTTCAGCACACGGGGTTCTGGAGAGACACAGCCAGGAGGTGCATACCTTTGCCTGGTTACAGCCTGCTCCCCAGTGCAGTGGATGGTGTGACATGACACAGTTTAATTTGACATGATGTAGACACGGCATATAGCATTTCCAAAAGACATGGTGTATAGCATTTCCAAACTGGAGAGACCATTTCTTGCCTTTATACCAAGGGATTTCATTCTTCTTAAAGGGAACGTTTAAATGCTGCGGTCATGGAGCTAATCGCACAAACAGAGAGTAAGAATCATGGTTAAACAAGGGCCTGGCATGAAACCCTTGGATCTGCTCCCGCTCACCACGGAGCATAAGGTGAAAGCATCTCCACAGCACCAGCTTAGTCTGTATCTTTCCCCTACCCATGCCATCCCACACCCATCCCATTTCTTCCTCTCAGGATCTACAGGTCAGGATATTTCCCATTGTTCTCGATGCAAACAGCATACACCTGAAAGAACTGTTCCAGGGAATTGCTCTGAAGAGATATTTACAGAACTTTTCTCTTTCTTCTGGGATTCTGCATGGTGCTATTAGTTAGGGCTTGTACCAACTCCTCTATGGTAATGCCTTCCAGAGCGGCATGTACCTTTGCTGAGGTCAGTGAAACCATCAAAGGCAATAGAGTTAAACAAATTAAAATCTATGTTTTTGAGGAAACACAAAATCCTCTAAGTCAAGTGTATTTTTGCGTAAACCTAGGAACAGTAGACATGCTGTTTAGTTTAAGTGACACTACTGTTGCGTTTGTCCTGTGCTGATCCATACTGTTTTCACAATTTATCTGACATGGTCAGGTGCTGTTCACTAAGGTGTTGTACCTAATGCTATTTTAGTTTTGGGGTTTGGTCATCTTATTCTTCCGGAATAGAAGAGTATGGGGGGGGATATCATTCCATAAAGGTTCATAAATTCGGTTTCATAACTCTAAAAGGTCAAATTGTAATAATAAATAGGATTTTATGCTAATCCTTCCTTATGCGAGAACACTCACTGAGTCCTGAGAAGAACTGATCCAAAGACTGTGATAAGGGTGAAGTCCTACCACTGCCTGTTTTGAAATGTATCTCGAAAATACCACATATTTAAAAGAGACTGTTGTCTCTACACTACACTTCAATTATTCATGCTAAATCAATCCCTGAAATATCTGTAATGATTCCACATTAGAGACTCTGGTCAATTTACAAATTATTTTTAGGCAAAATGTGCAGCAAAATTCTTTCAAAGTAATTGCAAAATGTAGTTGTGATTGGCCTGATTTGAATGTAACCTCAGCACTTGCCTGGGCTGCTTATCTGCATTAGCTAACTGAGGCTAAGAGGAGACAGGGACAGGATTTGTCCTGTAATCTACTCCATTCTAGACCCCTTCTCAGCCGTATTACAGTGGTAGGACTCAGCAGTGAGACTATACAAAATGAGCTGGTGCATGTCTTCTCAACAGTGTTGTCTAAATTCAGTTTTTCCATTTCAGGGATTAAGAGGCAGGTTTGGTCTGCGCTGGTAAAGGAAGAGGTCAGGGTAAGAACTGGCATGGGAACAAGAATGAAGGGGATGAAGATGTTGGGAGCCCAGGTTTTTGCTCCAGCTGCCAGCACGGGAGTAGGGAGAGCAAGGCTACAGATAATGTTGATAGAAGATGCTCTGGCCCCTCTTTTCTAGGTCTCTGGCTTAGACACAGTAGAACAGCAAGGTGGTGACTTTTCTGCAGGCCCCAGCAGACAGCCATTCTAGGAGGTTGCCTCGTTTGCTTATATATCACACAGGTGTAAATCCAATCTGAGCTCAGAAGACAATCCCTCCAAAGTTAGCCAAAAGATACCCTGTCTAGTTTTGTACAGCTCATGTTCATAAATGTGTAATTGACTGGTGGCTATTTAACCCTGTAGTACTAAGTATGAGGTACAGACTTATCAAGAAGGCCCAGACTGTCTGGAATGAGTTGCGTGATTTGATCAGGATGACAATAAACATCCAAGAGCTCTTGTGAAGGAAGTAATTTGAAAATCTCTCCCGCATTGCCCTGAAGAATACTGTTAGCTTTTGGGGAGAGTCTTCAACGAGTGTGACAGTAATTGGTGAAATTGAATTGCTCAATGGAGATGACAACTTCACTAAAGCAAGTAGACATGATGGTAGTCATAAAACAAATGTTAAAGTTCACTTACAAATTATATAAAGGCAAAAAAGCTGGATCAGCTGCATCAGCATTGTTGGCAGATGTTTATCCAACCTGTTCTTGAAGATTTTCAGTGATGAAGACTACATCTTACCTCAGAAAYTTATTCAAGGTCTTCAACATCCTGAGCGTGAGAAGATTTCCTTGACATTTCTCTTTTATTTTCCTTGCTGCAAGAACCCTTTGGTCTTACCTAATATCCTTCTCAATCGGTGATGGCTCAGACACAAAAGCATAGAGGTTGATGCCTGAGATCTAATCATCCAATTCAGCCAGCCCTTAGTCTCCAGAAGAGTCAGCGACTTCTGAAGATGGTTTCTGCAGTAGGCAATTACTAGATAACCTGCAGCAGGTAAAGCTTCTTCTTAACTTACGTCTGTTAGAAGATGCTTGTTCACCTGTCTAAGGTGTAAGATGTATGGAGTAAAACGGAAAAAAAAAAAGATATTTAAAACAAAGCCCCTAGTTCAAGCCATCAACATGGGTTTGTTTTGTTTTACAGGGTCAAAAAGCAAACTCCTGAGGTTTTACAAAACCCAGCTATCCCAAGTTACACATTACAGAAGTGGGTCAGGGAAGGTAAACACAGTCTTTCATCTAGCCCACARCCCTGAAAACTTTGGCGGTTCAGATAAAGTGGAACCTGACTCTGAACCCACGCTGGTTTGCAAACCTCAGACCACCCCTACATATCACTAACACCCCCTGAAGACACTGCCTTGTGGGCTGCAAACGATCTGCGGTGTCTACACTCCATCAGGTTTCCCTACAGCAAAGCCCTGGAGATTTTGGCAATTTGGAAGGCTGAGTGTGACCCAAACATTAGCTAATTTCAAAAGAGTACAGCATGAAATATCGCCTGTGACTTCCAATAAGCAGCGTCTCCGAAGATGACTTCTCAGAACTGCGGAACTCTTTATGGGCGTTTTAGCAGAGATGGTGCTTGTAAGTAATCTCATTGTAAAGCCGCCTGTCTTTAAGAATACACTTACAGCACTAATTGTTTCCACAGAAAGTGGTGTTTAATGCAGCAAGATCCTCTCACTTCCCCCCTCCCTTCTCCCCCCATCTCACTCAAGAGCATCTAGCTCTTCCCTTTATGAAAGCCACCTTATTCAGTCCTGAGACTCCGAAATTTACTGCAGTCACCAGCAYCAGTGTTTCTCACTTATCATGCTTTTCCACAAATAAATGAACAAATTACAATAACAGAGAAACAGGTAGATAATTTTAAATGATTTATCATTTTCCCCCTKATTTTTGGCTGCAAGGTGGCTTGTGAAAGTGTCACAATGATTACTTTTTATTACATTTGCTGTTTGAAATGGTTTCACAAGAGAATTTATCTAGCGAGAGAGTCTGATCTCAGACCAGTTTTAATAGTGGTCTCAGAACAGCTACTCTAGATCTACAAAAAAAAAAAAAGGAGTCTAGAGCCATATCTTTGAGCTATACATCTTTTTAACTATTTAGAGAAGGAGGATTGCTTGTAACCCAGGGTTAGGTCACCCGGATATTATTCCTGACAGCACAGACTCTGTATGACTTCGAGGGAATTACGTTGGTTAAGGTTTGCAAAGCTGACTAGAGAAATTGAAGCTAATCCCATGCACATCTTTTAAAGCCTCAGTCATTATATTTTCTTGATTTTGCTCTTATTATTGTTGCCCTTATTATTTAAAATTGGCCTTACAGACTCCATTCAGGCATCAATGCCCCTTACACTAAACTCTAAGATGTCAAGGAGAATAAGTCCCTAAGTATAAGAAAGGAGAGGCCATGAGACAACAGGTGAGTATGATGCAGAAGGGAGCCCAGGCTGGTCAGCAGGCTGAGCAGTAGTCCCTCACATCAGTCGCGTACTTTATCAAAAGAGATTGTTTTAGGAAATAGGTAGAGGAAGACAAGAATGTGGCTCTGTGGATGTTTAATGGCATTTTTACTCTGTATGTCAGATTTCCCATCTGAAAAAGGATGGTAATTGTATGCCCTTGCTTTATAGAAGCAAATGTTGATTCAGTTACTAATATGCATCATTCTGGAAGGAGTACAATGGTGGGTCTACAGGAATATCTTTATACAAAAACTCATCATCAATTCAGTCAGCCCTCAGAATTCAAGCTAGGTTAATTATTTTGATTGGAAACCTGGGTTACGTAGCAGCCAATTCCTATATTTCAGATGGCTGGACTGATTCAGCATAGATGTTCATGGCTACAAATTCAGCAACTATTTGCTACAGATACTCTCTAATGTTAACTTGAAAGTGACTCTTTCCAGAAAGACTCAAAACAGAAACAAACAGAAAAGGACAGGTTCCTTTGTGCAGGTCTCTAGAGGAAATGCTCCCTGAAAGCTGCATGTGGACAAATAGCATGTGTTCAAATACAGGCAACCACATTTTACTTCAGGCTCTCCTTTATTCTGTGCAAAGAGCCTCTACAGGTGACACACGTGTTGGGGAAACATGGCTTCTTTCCATCTACCACACTGCAACCAAAGAGCRGTCAATATGCTTGGAGGAAGACTTAAATTAAGTGCATTTGCCAGTTAGTAACCAAGGGGTTTGGTCATAAAGGTAAAGCTTCTCACTTAGTGAGGCTAAGGGAGCAATGAGTGACTCAGGAGAGGAGCTCCCTGTTTGTGCTCTGACCACGCTAGGGAAGTCTCCTCTCTTGTTCTCTCCCCTTTGACTATTAACAGGCTCAGAATGGAAAACCCCAGTTATCCTCTGTGTGAATATGCCCTCTCCCTTTGTTCTTGGGTACTTAAATCATCAAAATAATTTGAACTGCTATTTGTCCTCACTTGCACCTCTTCTATGAGCTGTTGAAGTCAGCTGGGGAATAAATCACTTTGCCCCCAGGAGCAGGGAAAGACATGACGTTCATTAAACATGGGAGACAAATTTTCTGTACTGTCCTTGCCAAGAGTGTCTTTGGAAGAGCCCCTTTGGCTGGGGCTGTGGTAAGCACCCGCAGCCAAAACCAAAGCATTTTTGGCTCCCCCAGAACTGCCTGGGAACCTCGAGTGTTCAGTGCCTTCAGTGCCCAGTCCTCCCTTGACAGTAAATAGTTAATCATACTCCCAGTGAAAGCAGTGGGAGTTTTGCTACTTACTTCCCCAGGGCATGACTGAGCCCTGAATCTACAGAATCAAAAGTTAAAACTCAACCATCGAGCAAACACTTGAGACACTTAGGCAGAAGCTCTCTAAAAACACAATGCCAGGGTAGCTGGTGTTCTGCCAGGGACAGCCTTTTTTCAGAAAGCAGCTTCATTTTTGCACGCACTTTCCAGGCAGGATCGCTCCAAAGTATGCACAGGCTAACCAGCTTTGACACTTGCACAGGAGCAGTTGCTAGCGAGTATGTGCACTGAGCCCACTTAAGGTGGGCTGCCCAAAAAGACGTTTGTGCTCCTGTGAGCATGACAGGGAGCCGGGGGGCAAAATGCCAGCGGGTCTCGGGTTTTAGAGATCAGCATCAGTGTGCTGACTTCCACACAGCCCCACTGATTGACCAGCGCTCTGGTGCCAGGGAATAAGACTGGGGAATCGCACTACTTGGAAAGGCAGCCATATTGGCTTTTTCTGGGCTGTAAGAGAAGGCTTAAAATGACTGCAGAGGAAATGCAGTGTCACCACCTCCCATGATATGATAGGGAATTTCACCATGATTGACATTTGCCATCAAGTCCCAGCATCATTCCTCTAGTAACAATACAAAAGCATAAGGCCTGAAAAAGCCCTGAAAGCATGGGTCAAGTACCTTAGTACTCGAACAGGAAAAGATAATTAGAAAAAAAATACCTAACATTTATTAATTTTTTAGGAAAAAGAATCTCAGGGATTTTTTCAGTCTGACTCATAACTTCTGAATGCTTTGGGCTGAACACAACAGAAATGGTTCATTCAGAGGAATTTGGTCATCTCTGAGGAAAATGCATTATTTCGCTGCTAAATTTCCTGAAATGTTCTCTTTAGCCTAGAAATTCAACCGTTGGTGCTTAGTCAGCAAATTCCTCTTGCTGTTCTTCCCTGCTTTTTTCTCTTCATGACAATCGCTTCCTTTTTCCCCTGCCTGCTTTCCCTCTGACACAAAAGCCACGCTAGATACTGAGAAAGATAAGCAGCATTCAGCCGCCCTGCCAGGGCACTCACAGCTATGCTGCACGTGAGCCGCCCTCACTGTGGACAGTTACAGCAGAGTGGGTAAAGTTTAAACCAGGTTGACTCGGGTGAGTGAACAAAAGATCCCTGTAACTCTTCAGCACCCAGTAGAAATTAGTAAAGGGAAGTGGCAAAATAGGGGCTCTGTTTGTAGTGGCCAACTCTTTTCTTTAGCTTTGTGCAAAACCCTAAAGCCTTGATCATTTGGCGTTGAGTGGCTTTAGTCAAAAGTCTTTGATTTCTCTCTGAGATCACTTCCCTTAAGCTTTCTGTTTGATCCTTCAGTGTTCTCCTCTTCAGTGGAGATACACAAGGTACTGCTGGCATAGAAAATACAGAATTAATTCAATCCCATAAGGTAAGAAAGTGGGAAGATTTCACTKCCAGCATACTGAAAATCTCTATTGGAGGACATACAAGCTTTCTAAGTACATAAATTCCTCATGTTAATCGTGTACTCACTGTAGGGCACATGGCTGGTGAAACATTTTGGACTTTGTATCAGGAGCTGAGAGAAGGCAACMGTTGTGGATCATGCAAGATGTTATAAAGTGCTTGACTTCAGTGACATGGTTCATTCAGTGACAATGGACATTCAGGCTCAGGGACCTTCAGGATATGAAGAAATGCAAAAATCCAGGAATGTGTGGCAACATATAATAAGAACTTAAAGAAGACCACAACATATAGTTGTATTCTTCATACTGCTATAGTATCTCCCATTTTCAGGTTTCAAAGCATCYTGCAAATATGAAGTAGTTCTACCCACTGTAAGGTAGATGAATATTTAGAGAAGGAGAGGTGCAAGCAGAAATAGGAACCCTTGAGGACAAATCCTGCCCCTAAGAGATAGGAGTGTCTCCATTATGAAGTCCAAAGAACCAGAATTTATTGCCTCATAGGTCATTTAGCTCTCAACTTTAAATAAAAAATGCAAATAAAATAAGATAGCTCTGGTATAGAACTACCAGGATTAGTTGCTCCGTCACCTTTCCAGGGATCAAGACAAGGCTGACTGGCCTGTAATTTTCTGGATCCTCCTTCTTGCCCTTCTTGAAGACAGGAGTGATGCTTGTTTTCTTCCAGTCTTCAGGAACTTCTCATGGTTTCCTTGATGGTTTAAAGACAATTGAGAGTGGCATTGTAATGACATCAGCTAGCTCCTACAACACTCATGGCTACATCCCATCGTGTCCCATGGACTTGTGTATGTTGTCTGCATCTTCCCTAACCTGATCCTTGTCCACAAACAGTAAGTCTTTAGTGCTCCCACCTTTCCCTGTGGTCACAGGGGCCTGGGATTCCTGAAGGCAGATCTTACCAAAAAAGACTAAGACAAAGAAGGTGTTAAGTACCTCAGCCTTTTTCATGTCTCTTGTCACCAGATCCCCTGCCCCATTAAGCAGCAGACTACATTTTCCCCTATCTTCCTTTTGCAACTAGTGTATTTGTAAATGCCCTTCTTGTTGCCCTTCACATCCCTCACCAGATTCAACTCCAGGTGGGCTCTGGTTTTCCTAAACCCATCCCTGAAAGGTCGGAAAGTGTCTCTATGTCCCTTCCAGTCACCTGGCTCTGCCTTTGCCTCTTGTACCCAAAGTGTTGTGGGGCACATCAAAAGGCCAACCAAGAGCTCAGAGGCTCACTGAAATGCTCACATGAAAATGCACACAGAGGATGCCGGTTTGCACAGAAAGACACATGGGTAGCTCTGAAAGCCACTGAAAGAAACATCTGGGGTGATACAAAACTCAAATGGAGGGCTCTGGGACACACAGAAAGGCACAGGGAGGACACTGAAGTACACTGGAAACTCTACAGAGAGCTCTGGGGCTTCTCTGGGGCTGCTGCCTCACCCATGTTCTCAGTGCTTGCTGGCAACACTGGCCAGGCAGGGCCAGAAAAGCTTCTTGCCTGGGTAGGGGTGCTGGAGAGGAGGCTGTTTTCCCCCTTTCAGCTATGGGATCAGGTCCCCAAGGAAAAGATGGGACTAGGTGCATGTCCAGTTCATCTTGCTAACTTGCTGCATCTTTCAGGGTGGGAAATTGTTAGTACGGGATACTTGAAAAGAGGGAGCAGGAGGGCTACTGAGAAAAGCAATCCTGTCACTAACTCCTCTGAAATTCCCTCAGCAGTGGCTGCAAAACCAGGATTACTTTTCAAAAAAGAGGCTACTACTTCAGCGAAACCTAAAGAAACACCGAAAACAAGTACTGCAACAAATGTAATTTTACCCTGTAAAGCAGCATCTCTCACATGAAAAAAATTCTTGTTCATTTAAATCTGAAGAGAATGGCAAAAACAGACTACGTCCTGGAATAATTATTTAATAAATGTAAGTCATCTGCACACATCATCACAATCTCGCAGCATTAATACAGGAAATGCGGTCAAGGAAAACAGCCCCCTCACATATATCCAAGAGCACAGGGCTACCCAGAGCCAGTTATCCCAGAGTCTCACCTCTCTGCACCCTCTGTGGTCCCTGATTTCAGCAACAACCCTCCCGTCACCTCTGAATCACTAGTTGCACTGGAGAAGGATGTCCTTGGGAGAGCAGGCACTTCCCAGGAAGTCCCTCTGGAAATACAAAAAGAGGAAGCTCTGCTCTGCTGCATCCCTGGCACAGCCCTGACAAGAAGGACATGCCAGCCTGCTAATGCCTATGCAACTTCTGTCTGGCCTGAATTCCTCATCCCTTGGAGTAAGGCTTTCTACGAAGCCCCTGGCACTTTTGGACTCTTGGTATTGTCCAGTCCCTCCTTTCAAGAGGCCCGTGATGCTCTCTGAGGTGTTCCTGTCCCACTGCTTCCCTTGGTCCTTATTCTGATAAGGAGGGAAACTGGGGCATACTGGCCTCTTGAGAGAGTCTCCTTAGTATGGGGGGCATAAAGAAATATGAGGGGAACATACATGGAGTCACTTGGATCTCTACATTGTATCTATGCATTGTCACAGCCCTTTTAACATTAGAATTTTCATTCAATTCCTTTTTTCTAAGCTCTCATCTTAATGTCAAATTTGGAAACAAGAAGGCAACACCAGTTTGAATAAGGGGCGACACAGTCTTTTCCAGACCCCAGTAAGAAACTAGTCATGGAGATATTGGAGTTTCTAGTTTTGCAAAGGAGAATAACGTGTTGGCAATATACATTAGGAAACTGAGTGTCACAAAACTCCAGTATCAAGATGGGCAGAAGAGTCTCCATCCATAGGGCTCTTTTCAAAATGGTCTGTGATCCACCTTCTAAGAGATGTTTTTCAGGGAAAAACAAACACACAGGAAATAACAACATCTTGGGGTTTGGTTTTGTGGTTTTTTTCAATCTCAGTTGAAAGAAAGGAAAGGAGCAGACAAAGCTTTATGGAGAATGTCCCTCCAGCGTGCCTCTGCAAGTCCCACATGGGGTGGGAACATAAAAGAGTCTCACTTCCATGTGACTCCAGCTGAAGACACATGGGTTCCCAAAGAAAAAAGAGTGACCATAGACTTTCCTGAAAACCCCTCATTGACAGAGTTATTCCAAACTATCTTCTTGAGGAGACAAGACCTCCCAACTAGTCCCTAGGCAGCTCTAGGAGGCTCGACCAAACAGGAGCTGAGAAGCTGCTTGCTTGGTCAATCAAAGCTACAGGAGCAAACACATTTACTGTGGGGACACGAAGTCACCCCCAGCAGGCATCTGAAAAACAGTCATTTCTTTGTGGGCTATGATCAATGGCCTCAGCCTTGGCTTCTGCAACAGGTACAAAGACACAAGAGTTGATCCCCAGAAAATTACCCCTTTGTTCACAAGGGCAAAAAACCTGTTCCACCACCCGCACAATGAGGTGCCTCTCTGCAACTCTCCCATCAAGTGCTCTTGCGTCAACACCAGCCCTTGTCCAAACAAGTACATGCTGCCCAGCAAAGCACTGAGAATGGACAGGGATACTGCCAGGTTTTTTGCAAGGGCAAGTATCAGGAGACTCAATCAGGAGAATAAGTCTTTCCTAAATGCAGACTAGCATAGCACAAAGCATTGCATCAGCGTACCTTTCTGGCAACTGACTTCAGCTTGCTCTGGGTATTCTTGAAAATGGAACAAATAGTCCAAGTGATAGGGCTAACGCCAAAGTCTCTCCCAAGAGTCAGATGGCTGCATCTTGTAGCTGGAGGAAGAGAGACATAGCCCTTCTTCCTTCCTTGTACAGCTGGGGAGACCTGGCAGAGCCAAACCACTAAAAGGTATGACAACAGCAGCTGAGCATCCCAGTCTGGGACCCGCTGGAGCAATGGYTGTCAAAGGCTGGTCAGTACACCTGGGTCAGCACAGCGATAGCAGCACAAGGGCTCTGGGCTTTGCAGGGCCTTGATCCGTCTGTGCCTCCGCATCCTGCCCAGAGGCATTGCCCAGGCCAATGAGCCTCTCCATCACCTTTACCTTTTTAGATGGTAAGGTCCTGCTAGCAGCATTTCTGCAGGAGTGAAAGCACAACATCTAGCCCAGGGACCTGATCTTAGCCAAGCTCATCTCTAAAGCATCGCTTTCTGGAAGGAGGGCAGGCATCAGGGGAAGTACCATAAAAAACCTGCCTTAAGTTTATATTTTTTCACTAGCAAACAAGGATAGGCTACTGGGCTGGATCTTTGATCTGAACAAGGACAGCTGTGTCACCAAGTCTCTCCTGAGTGCAAGGGATGAACTCTGCAGAGGCAGGCCATGGCTTTGGTCAAATTTCTAAAGAATTAAAAGGAGCACTGAAAACATGCAAAGCTCATACCAAAGAAAGTTTTTTGCGGGTTGCCTGTCTTATCCACTTGTTGAATAAAATCTTCAAAAAAAAATCATTATCACTCTCCAAATCCTTTCCTTCTGGCAAGGCCCACACAGAGACTGTCATGGTCACCTCTCTGCAATTCAACATAATCTCCTGAGGAATGCAAGGGCTCAACATGGTCTGGGCATAGTTCCCTTCTGCAGCTTGTATATGCTCTGGAAGCAAACCACTGAGCAGCAAAGTCACTTGAACAGCCCCTCAGCAGTTGCAAATCACCTTCCAACACAACARCCCTTCAAAAGGCCACTGAGCCCCTTCCCACCCTGATGATTGTCCATTGAGCAATAAACATCTTGCCTTAGGGGGTCAAAGTCCCCACACAAGTTTTGACACAGACTGCTGTTCCTATCAAAGAGCAGAGGGGGTAATTTGAAGGGAAGAACCACTCCATACACAGTCCCAACCCTTTGGTGACCCACAGCCACCACCAGCGCCATACTAGGGCTGTTAATGGCCTTGGTGGAAACCACCCTTCCCATCACTTACAGCCTCTTTTAACTACAAGTTGGCTGCTAGAGCCAGCAGGAGTGCTGGCGTTCAACTTCTCAAAGAATGGGGAAGCATGAATGGGGAAGCATAAATGTGGAGCATCAGCTTCATCACAGTGTGATTCAAAGAAACACCTCCAAGAAGTTTCTCTCAGACAGCCGTCACCACAACATAACATCCACAGATCTGAAGATGTTTTGCAGCTGCAACATAAGGGGAAGCACAGGGTTGAATTTCTCTTCTTACCAGGCCACAGTCTGTTATCATAGCTGAGCTTGTTCTCCACCATAAACACTTGTCCAGGTGAAACATGGGTCTCTGAACATTGAAACCCTCTTTGTTCAATTAACTGAAGTAGTTTTGACTAATATATGTATTACCAAGGCCTGTTAGCCTGGGAGTCTGAAAACAAGTGAAAGAAAGAAAGATAAGTATTTTTCAGGTGGATGACTTGGCAGGGTGCACTCAAGGTGATCTGTGGTCTGCCCACTCTGACATTCAAAGGGGCAAGACAGGACACTGTGAAAAGCTTGGGGAAGAGCCTTGCACTCCAGATTATTCTCCTCTCCCTCCTCTTCACCTTCCAGGAGCAGATAGGTGAAGTACAAGCAGAGCAAACTGCCCTGAGCCTGAGAAGATCCAGGAAGGGATCCAACAACTGGGATAGACACTGAGCAATGCTCCAGGCTGTCTGTCTGGTCTTTCCACCCCACCAGTAATGGATAGGTGCCACCCCACTGCCCTCTCCCCAGGGAGGTTCATATGTCAGGGAGAATGACTGCTGAGCCGAGACTGGGGCAGGGGCTCTTCTCCAAACCAGCCGCACACCAAAGCCCATAAAAATGTCAAACTGGTCGTCGGAAAACTCCTATCTCCTGTGCTGAAATATGCCTGCACAAGTCTGGGAGGAGTGATGCTTAAAGACCAGGTCCTTGGCCCAGCTGAACCACGTCTGTGCCGAGCTCCCCAGGAAAGGCAGAGGGTCAGAGGAGAGAGGGGCGTGCTGGTGGGAGGACGTGAAGACSTTGCCTCTGTCTCTCCGCTGGGGAAGCGGTGCTTGCCCAGGCTGGCAGAGGGGCTGCACGGAGCCAGCCAGCAGGATTCTTCTTTTTGGTGTGCTCTGTTGCTCCCCGCATGAGGACTTTGGGGGCAGTGGGGGGGCAGTGGGGCGGTGGTTGTGGTGGGAAGAAGGGTGTCCCCAGGGATAACCCAGCCTTTCTGCCCTCTCCTGTGTGCACTGCTCCTAGCTCCTGCCAAAGCATCTACTTTTACTCCTGTGAGAAAAGATGAGAAATAAAACACATGGTGCTGCAGTTATACATTATTAGTATAATATCTATGTGTCCTGCTGCTGGAATGTATTTTCCTGCCATGCTGCAAACCTCCCTGTTATCAGGACCCATCCCTACACAATCTGCAGACCCCCTTTTAGGCAGATAAAACCAACTGTCAAAGTTCAGAAACAAGCACAAGAGGGGGTAGAGCTGAGGAGTGTAGGTGRGGAAAGGTTAAAGGAGTTTTTCTTTTGACTTCGGTGACTTTGGATGAGACTCAAAGACGCCTGGACTTACAATCTGCTGAAATTAAGTGTGAAGAGCAGAGATCCTGATAGGGAGATACACTGAAGCCTTGAAACAGCATCGATTCTTCGAGGCTGTGAAGTGACTGTTAGCATCTATGCTTTAATAAAAAGAGCCAAGAGTGATGAGAGGAATTACAGACCAGCCAACCTCACCTCAGTATTTGGAGAGGAGAGCGAGAGTCTAATTAAGGACAGCATAGTCCAGCACTTGGACAAGAAAAAAACCCAAGGGTCAAAGCCTGCACAGTTTCTGTAAAAAGAGCTAGTGCTTCACTATCTATTCGGAAAAAAAACTAATATAATAAAAAGGAGAGGTGATCTGATGGGCATCATCGGCTTGTATTTTCAAAAGATTTTTATAAGTTCCAGTAGAATAGATCATGAAGAAAAACAAACAGGCAGAGGGTAAAGAGCAATGCTACATTCAGTATTAAAATCTGGTTAGACTAAAAGGAAGAAACGACTCAAGCTAGAAGACTCCTCTAGAAAYAAATATAGGAAAGACAGTGATAAATTTGGGCAAGTTGATTTTCACTGAAAAATACTAATTCATCAAAGCAGAAGAGAAAGAAAGCAAATCTTGACAAAAGGCCTGTTTCCTTAAGTAGACACATCTATAACTTTCTGCATTGTTTCTACATCTGTACGATAGAAACAGCTCACTTCACCAGGTCTGAAAGAAAGGTCTGCTTATCAGTGACTTACAGTAGCTGATTAAAAAGGGCATATAAAATGTGAATGATCAAAATAAAATGCTTTGACTGATGCATTCGATTTTTAAATTATCATTAGTAGAATTGCCTTGGGAATACCTGAGCTTTTACTTTTCCTCCTCATTTCAGGAAGGAAAATTTTCCATCYTCCTAACTCTTACAGGACAGGCAGCCTTCCTCTACCCGGCACTTGCCAGTGGGGAGATTTTAGCACCAAGCCCAATGAGTGTTTGGGAATAGTGTTGCCCTAAAGCAAAGAGTTAAAAGCCAAGAGCATCTCCCACTGCACAGGACTGACCRTTCCCAGCCACGGATAAAACAGGCCAGCTTCCTAAGGTCTTACTCAAAATTCAAGGAGGGAATTACTCACACACATATTATTTCAGCCAGAGAACGTCCACCCCCTTGGTTCCCACAACGTACCTCAGAGATGGCTGGCATGAGTCTATTAGCTTAATCTTCCTCTCACACACACGGTAACAACAATAATGTTTTGGCAGGCACCACAATTCTCACATAACACATGCTATCCATTGCACTCTCACCTCATATTCAAGCTGCTGCACGTATCAAACACAGGCTTATTGTTTCCCTCCCTTGTTTTTTTGGGTTGGTTTTTTTTGTTTACAAAATATTGGTAGAGAGAAAGAAGAGGAAAGAGAAATAAAAACAGGGCTAAAAACCCAATCACCCAGTCAAAAGCAATTACCAAAAGTTGAGAAAATATGTACCACATCTTTTCCCAAAAGAATAAATGAAACAAGGTGTCCGATGCAAGCAGATGGATCTGATTCAGCAAAAAGCAGATTGTAAGGAGTCATGGAATATCTAAAATTAAGTGGATGGAAAATAAAAGGATTAGCATATAAGCAGAAGTCTCATAGCATCTTATGGGCTCATAGCATCTGCTGGTGTTCCAGCAGCAGGCCTCCAAAGGAGATTTAGGTMGCCCATTGATTCTTTGAGAAAACTAGCATGATTTTCTTGAAGTCTATAAGGAAAAAATAGCAGACATTTTTTTCTGCTTTCTTGGTAAGCAAACCAAGAAAGCTCCAAACCCAGAAAACTCCTCCAAACTCATGTCTGAGCCTGCAGACCAGCTCCTCAACTGGCAAAAATTGCCGTATTTCAGCTGAAGAAAATGGATCATCTACTTTAATGGCTGCAGGGAATCTGGCCCACACAGCTCAGCAAAGATACTGCTGTCTTCTCTGCAGCAATGTCCGACTGCCATTTCCTCAGTGGTCTTGGAAATCAAACCCCATGGAGTGGATACTGAGGAGATTCCAGAAGACAGGAGGACAGCCAGCCCCATCTGTCCACACACACAGCAGAGACACACCAGAGAGCCAAAAGGTACGGTCTAAAAAGCAGAATGGCTTTTTTTCTCTCATCAGCTATAGATGATTTTTTGTGCCTCAGTACAGAGTAGGTGATTTACTTTCAGGTCTTTGTGTAGAGCAGGTAGCCGGTACTAGTGGAGAGGATGGTCTGAAAATATACCTTTATAAGCACAACCCTTTGTTCAGTACAAAGACCTTTTGTCATCAGTTCAGTCAAGTGCATTAATTTGTCATACCAAGCTGATTTGCAATACGTTCAAAACGCTATGTGGTGGGGAGGGAACACTGGGAAGGAAAGCTTGTATTAATTCCCTTTTATTTATAAATATTGTAAATGCATTTCAGAGTGAGCTGATAGCATGTCCTCAGGCTGAGTTAGAGGGCAGAGGGGTAAACACTCCTATTGTTTCTTAACCAGAAAATTATTACTTTATGACCTCTCAAATGCCCTGTCTGCTGACCTCTGAGGATATTTAGCCTGGCAGTTAACATCTGTGGTCCCATCAGCAGCACTGAAGTAAAAGGTACTTAATGCAGAGCAGCTCTTTTGCAAGGTTAGAAAGGATCAATAGGAGATGTGTTTAATGCGGTATCACTATCAGGTCTCATCTCACTTTTAAAACTGAAATATCCACAGTGGGACATAATCTTAGTCACACAGCAGAGAGATCTTTAACATGGTGAGATCCCTTTCTCCCAGGTCTAGAAATGTAGCTCAAGGCACGGGGAGGAAATTACCAAGGTTTGGAATAAATATGCGC
The DNA here is from genome assembly GCA_030449065.1 of Oceanodroma leucorhoa. Lineage (NCBI taxonomy): Eukaryota > Metazoa > Chordata > Aves > Procellariiformes > Oceanodroma > Oceanodroma leucorhoa. The sequence continues at coordinate 3,178,318 of JASVER010000012.1, read as the reverse complement.
TTTTCAAAAAGAAAAATGATCGGAGGGAGGCTTCTGGCATTTCAGTCCCACTGTGGTTTTTTCTGGAGCTTGAGCAGTTCTTGTGGAAAACAGGCAGCCTTGCAATAAACTGTGAACAAAACCAGGGTAGTTTTTCCCTGGGTACATGTGTATCCACTGCCCGAAGCTAATCCTCTCTGACTGCAGGGGAAAAAAAAAACAGTGTGAGGGAAGGTAGCTTCCCCCAGAAAATTCAGTAAACTGCAATTCCTATAACAAACCTGTCCAGGCTCACCAAAAAAAAAGCTGCTCCTTAAGTATGTTAATTCAGTCTAGCAGATCTTGTGTTACAGCAGAGGGTAGCTCCTTTACTTGCCTTTCATCCRACTGTAGCAAACTACGCATCTAAGACGTGCTTCTGAACCTGCTATTGCTGCCTTACAACATTTATTGGCCATAAAACACATACGCTCACTGCTCCTGCTGTGGTCAAGGGCAGGACTATGAGGCTGGGGATTCCCTCTACACCTTCTTGCACCTCACAGTGAACGCCCGGCGGGACTCCCAGCCACGGGACACCCCACGGTGCCCACACATCCCTTCGGCGTTCCGCGGGGCCAAGGTCACCACCCCACCTCTGGCAKCATCGAGTGGCCGAGCGGGAGCTGGTGGCAACAGCTGCCCCCCTGGTTTATCCAAACTCTGGTGAATGATAGGAAGTTGACGAGCACGGAGATGGCGGAGCCACCCCTTGAAGGGTTTTATGCTCTCTTACAGCATGCATGTGTACTACAAGTTGAAGAGTGCAGCTCTATTGCTATTCCCCAAAGGCATCTGCTCAGACGAGTGATTCAATTGTCTGGCTTGGAAACTTGCTGATAATTACAGTTGTTACAGTTTTCAACCCAAGTTGCTGAGCTGGGAATTAAACAGCAGCTTGTTTTCATGCCTACATGCTAGCCACTTTTKACTGTCCTTAACACAGCTGTGTATGTCAGCATTGCCCCTCTCGGGCTGGATATACATTCTTAGACAGGTTCAGCTATGCTGCTCTCTCAGCTCCAAGAGGCACTTGAATGCCCACATAAAACATGTTTAAACTCCCATTCCAGCTCTCTTTTGAGACAGATGCAATCACTCTGGGGCAGAATCTGCAATGGTGAGTTTAAAAATGGAATTGAACCAAGTGTGTTAGGTTTGCAATATGATCGCTGAGGGAACAGGGAGGAAGAAGAGATGCCAGGAGAAGGGCTGCACTGGCTGTCAGCATGAAACACAAGTTCTGAGCAATTAAGAAATAGGRAGTGTGTGTATTAATTTTATTTTTTTTTCTTTTTTTATAGACAATGCTATTCAGACCTATTTCATGCTCTTTATTTTCACACATCCCCCAAGAACCGAAGTGGGAGGTATCCCTGACTCTAGATGCCTATGCTAAACATTGCAACTATTCCTCTCCCACTGATCAAGCAGGGAACCAGAGCTGGGCACCCCCACAGAACAGCAGATCTGAACTCCTCACTGTGAATGTAGGTGCCACCAGAGCCAGCATGTCCATCGTACAAGGCAGAGTGAGCGCAGCCTTTGCTGGCATTAGCTCTTCTAAAATCAACATCTCCTGTTCTCTAATAAGAAAAGTGTTGTTGGAAAGAGCATGAGTATTTCTCATATCCCTTCTGCCCCTCAAATATAGATATATATTCTTTAATTATCAGTAGATTTGGATTCTGGCGGTGCTTTGAGTGAATGTTTTATGCAGCCACAAAGAGAGCCCTTGAAAAGGCACACACCGTCTGACATAAAACCAAACCAGCCCTTGCAGTTCTGACATCTATCCAGTCCTTTGTGCGCTGCACTCAGATGCAGCCCCAGCAGGTTTCTTACAGTCTAGAAAAAACATTTTTAGGACTTAGCTAGGTCAACATGTGTGCCAAGAAGGGAGGAAAAAGGCATGGGATAAAAACCTGATCCCATTGAAGCCAATGGGAGCTTAGCCATTTACTGCAGCATGGGGTAATATTTCAGCCTGTGTCCCAGCATTTGAAAGCATGATACAACAGCCAGATTATGAGTCGACCTTTTGTAAGATCACAGGGACACACAAGGAATATTTGGCACAATTGCACTGAGGCTGTGCTCAGAAATTTCTCTGCTGTGTACAGGTTTTCTCCTCCTWAGCATTTGTCAGCCTAGTAGGCATCCACTGTTACTGTGTCCAGGCACTTTTCCCATAAACCGAAGGATTTCACTGATTCTTCTGGTGGAATTGAGGGCACCTCTGGCCCTTCTGCCCCGATGCAGGGTGCTTGCCTGCTGTCAGGCTATGTGTTTGATGGAGTTTTTCAGGATGAAAACTGATGGGATTATGAATATGACAATTCCCACAATATAGTGGGAAAGACACCATAGTAAACATTTAATAGCATTAAAGAAATAAATAAACAGCACAGCATTTCTCAGCATTAGGCAGCCCRTGGGACTCCCCTGATCTCCTGTGGATTCTCCACAGACCGTGAATTCTAGTCCTCCTGGGCTTTGTCACCACGGTGTCGCAAAGACCTGTAACTGGCAGAGGGATTCCTGAGATCAGAATTTTTGCCTATCACATTATCTTGAAAATTAGGACTGGAAGCACAAAAATTTCAGCACACCTCTAGCAGGTTTTTGGTAGCTCAAAGCAAGGAGAAAGTGAGCAAAAACATCCCAATATCAGCAAGTGCCTGTTCACCTTCTTATTCACCATCAGATAAGTGTGTCATCAGTTCTCCCTGTAGATGACAAATGTTTGGATTGCTGTGGCTAGAGAAGACAAAGCTTCTCCTACCAAGCTTAGGTGACATAAAGTACAGCCTGGCGCAAGGTGGAAGGGAGTGCTAGTGTCCTCTGCAGAGAGGAGTTTCCTCCAGAGAATTCAGAATTCCCCCTCATGGTTTTCATCCAAGCATGCTTTTGTGCTCCTCAGTCCTTTGTGTTTGCCAAGTTACTGATTTTTAGCAAGATCTCGTTCTTCAGCAGAGGCAGGGTCCTCTCTCACCCTGAACAGAAAACGCACACGCATTAGATTAGGGTTAAATTACTTACTTCCAGGGGGCTGGCATTATGGGGAATAACTGCTGGCAGAAACCTAAACCCCTATTTTACTTTTCTCCAAGGTGCATTTGTCAGAGTTGCTGCTGCCAAAGGTGGGTAACAAGACCCGTGTGCCAGGATGAGCCAGCCACTCCTGGTGGCTTTGACTCCTGCATCTGAGAGGGATGCCCCAAGCAAAACCCTGCAGACTGTCACCGTGGTTGACACAGCTGCACCTCCGCACATCCCATCAGCCTCCTGAGACAATACAGATAAAAACACCTCAGCTGGCTGTGGTTAAGTCTTGGGTTAACCATGCCTGGAGAATGTGTTCAGAGACGCGCTGCCTTTCTAAACCTGCTTGGTGCAGATAAGGCCACCACAGAGGGAGGAGGCGGCTGGGTTCCCTGCAAGCGGGGCTCAGCACCAGCCCGAACTCTCTAGTCACCTCCTGCAAGGTGGAGTGGGGAAGGASCAGGCTGTGCTGGTCGTAGGTCAAGCCAGAAGAGTCCTGCCAATCTCTTCAGGGTGCAAATTCATTGCGGGGCAGTGGCCAAAGCCTGGTCCCAGATGAAGAGGSTGTGCGGCACCCTCCGTTCCCACACCACACATGGGCAAGCGCTCTGCTCCCCTGCCTTTTCAGACCATTTAAAGGCATGTGGCTTGTGGAGGGGCCGCCTCTCTTTTTGTGTGCATCCTATGGAAGACAAAGAAACTCCAAGGGTGAAATCCCGGCCCTGAAAAGGAACAAGGGGGTTTTGTTCTGGCCTTCCAAGTGGCCAAGTTTTCAACTGGCATTTTTGTCTTCTGGTTGCTTTAACCTGAGTCATAATCACATTACAATTGCTAAYGAATGACAGTTACAGAGCCCATAAATGTGAGATCACTCTCAGCAATTCCTCTAACCTCTAAGTGGAGCCAGTCCTCAGGGATGGATGGAATTTCACTGATTTTTTCCATTTCATTTGTATAATGAAATCACTCTTTGGCCTCTGCTCTGTTCTTTTTGCCCTTTTTGGACTTAAGGTGGATCCATTTGATAYTGATCTTTAGAGTGTTCACCAATGGCACAGTCATCGATAAGTGATAACTAGGATCAAGAATTTGATTTTTTATTATTTACTTTGCATTAAATTTTCTTTTTGGTATTCCCCAACCACAGCATATATTATAATTTAGAAGCATTCAGCTTTATGCAATACAAAACCTCTCATTTTAGTTGCATATAATGGGGATGCTTGCTTTGCATTAGCTCCACATAAATGTGTCTGAAAACATTAGGGCAATTGCAACTAAAACAATCTAGAAATATGAATAGTAGGAACCAAATTGCCACGTAAACACTGGACTGAGCTGAATCTTGACCTGACACTGACAGTCCTAAAACCCCCATACAGCAAATCCAGAGGCACATTTTCACATAAACGGGGCTTTATTCTGTTCAGAACTCAGTCAGTGGTTTTGCAACACAATGAGGTTGGCACCAACAGGATTGCTCCTGATCTGCACCTGACCTACCACCCCAAGCTAACATACCTACTTATAAAAACATACTGTGCAGGAATCCATGGTGATTCACTTATGTGTCAAGAAACTGGAAGAGAGTGGAAGAACATAACAACTGTTTTTGTTGTCCTACTTACTCTCCTAGCCCTTTGATGTGTGAGATATCAATGTACTCCATCTTAGATGCCATTATTTTCTTTACACATACATTCTTTRTACACACACAGCTCCCACAGCTGTGCATTTACCCTGATGCAGTGCAAAASCTCAAGGAGAATCTATGGTTTTAGGTAGCCACACTGCGCTACAAAGAGAGGTGCGAGCTTTGCATCTCAGTGGTGGGAGAGACTCATCTCTAGCTTTTGCCACAGAAGAATTAGCCATCTAGTCTAATGTGCTCTTCTAGGATCCCATGTGAGCCAATGGAGAGAGCCACACTAAGTGACAAGGTTTGACTACTTAAAGTCTAAAAAAATCCAATGCCTAAATCTCCTTAGACCTGGGTGCCACCACGAAGGACAGAGCCAAAGGCCYCAACTCGTGTATGTCATGGGCCATCACATTTCCCTCAGAGATCTATATCAAGCCCAAGAACAACTGTTACTTTTTTTCTTCAGACCACAGTTTTGAAGGACTGCAACACCAGGCTTGAGTTTGTTTTGGTGGCAATTAGTGGCTCTGATGATATAAATCAGGATTGAACTACTGGGACTTAAGGTGGGAGACACCCCCAGGGTGTTTAATGCTGCTGAAAGACTGACCGTACAGACCAGTCTGAGCATCACCACTGATTTCAATGGAAACAAGCTCAGGCCTATGCCTGGCTTGAAACAGCATTGCTAATTTAACATTTCCATAAGCAGGGAAATCTCACATCACTTTTAAAAGGTTGTCATACCCTTTATTGACAACTGTCCCACTGAGTTCAGTGGAAACTAAATCCTATGGATTACATTCGKTGTGAGGTATTTAGTCCCATTTTCCTTTCATAAGTGACATTTGTCCCTTGTATGAATTTACATGCATTAGACTATATTAGAAATGTACTCAAGGAAATGAATATGCACACTTATTAGACTGCACTTGGGAGATTCAATACATAGTGAGGGCGAAATTTTGTTTTAGCTAATATCTAAGGATAGAATTACATACGTTTGGTACTATTTAGAAATCTGAGAATATTGCATACAGAAGATGTTAAGTTGATATGATAACAAAAAATATGGAACTCCATAAAAGTTTGCAGGCTGATTCTAAATCACATGCTACAAGTTTTGCAATATAATAGTTTTTCATCTCTTAACAATAGATAGTTTTAATCCTACACTGGACTTTCTGTTCCTTGGCAAATTTGCATTCTGTCAGATAAGAATAATAGATCCTGATTCATCTTGCCACTCGTTTGCATTTCACAAAGATAAACTATCTAAATCTTCTGTTAACAATGCAAATAGTTTCTTCCTCTTTGTCATGTTTTTCTCTCATAAAGACATGTGGACATCTTTTTTCCACATTATTTATGCAAAAAAGGAAAACAGTCATCYCACTGGGAAGTCTGCTGCACAAGCAGTGTCCTGAGCCGGTTTCTCACCAGCAAGGTAGTCTAAGCCTCAAGTGTCCCGTGCAAAACAGATGCTGTGAACTGGGGTCAGACGAGAGTGGTTAAAATCCTGCTACAGCCTCTGTGTCAATCCAAGATTGGAAATGGAAATAGGTGCTCTTAATGAAGGGTAAGGGGACAAGACTAAATAAAAAATATTTCTGTTTTGTTTGGAAATGTTTTCTGTCTCTCACTTTTGATCCTAAGTAGTTAGGCATGTTCTTAAACTTTAGCCTGTTACTTCACTGAAATCTAATTATGTTCAACAATAGCATTTATCTGTGGTTTTCAGAAGCACCTGGGTAACRTGGATGCTGAAATCCCACTTTTAAWGTGCCTGGGGAGCCCCATTTGAAACTGGGGAGATTTCAGTGCTTAAACAATAGCATCGCTGGGGAAACGTGGCTGAAGAATACAGCTGCATGATAGCCCATCTGCAGCTCTGGAGAAATGCAGCATGTAGCGTACCCTTGCTCTTCAATATCAGGTATTATGGAAAGCATTTCCTCTAAGCACATTATTTCTGTATTTTAGACCAAGCACTTTACTAAATGGGCCTTTTTTTCAGATTCAAAGTCCTACATATTCAAAGTCAGTTTCTTTTTCTTTTTTTTTTTAATGAAAGAAAGAAAGAAAAATATCCAAAGCATTCAGATAACATTAGGCTGTAACTCTTTTTATTTTCTATAGCTAGAGACAGACATATTTCCAAACTTCTAAAAAGAAATTCCTTGTCCAGAAAATACGTAAACAACCTCCAGGCTCTTGCCCTGGAAACCCACATCTTGTAATATCGCAACAAATATGGCATTGATGTGATGATGCAAACGTGAATCAAACTGCAGCCAGACCCAGAAAGCCCTGACTTCTGCACTCTTTTGAGCTCTCGTTCCTTTCTTGTTCTCAGACTCAATAGCCACTTTATCACGGGCATCTTCATGTTTTAAAGAAAACCTAACCAAAGAACTGAAAAACCCAGCTGGAAAAAAGGCACTTGACAGCTTAGGGGAGGGGGGGGGAATTTATTGCCTTTTTGTTTGCCAGGAGTGTGGTTTTCTGTCGTTTTTACCTCTGAATTGCAGGGCATTCCCCAAGCTTTTTAAGGCAGTTCTGCTGTCTGCTGATAGACATCGCCAGTGATTAGCAAGGAAGGTCACAATCTTAATTATTGCTCTGTTGTTACAAATACACATCAGTAACAGACTCTACTATGGTGAATGTGGCTTTATTACTATGGCAGCTTTCTTCACACATTTTTATTGAGAAAGAATTTTGTCTTCAATATCACCATTAAAACCATTTGGAAAGTATAGAGAAGTCTCTTGCCAACATGATTTTAGCTGTTTGTGCAAAGCATCAACATTTCAGACCTTCGTTCAGAAATCYGAGACATTTACCCTCCGCTGCTGCTGCCTCTTCCACGCGGCGGTCATTGGTTAATCCCTGTCTCTCGCCGGACTGCAGCAGCGTCACCAGCAAGCACCACATCAGAAACGAGGAGCTCTAGGGTGATGCAGCACACAGAGAAAGAAGTAAAGTCAAATTTAGCTCTTTATTTCAATTCTAGAGCACTTTCACTTCAATTATATTGCGCACAAATGAGTGTAACTAACTGGACTTTTCTCTCATTTAAAGCCATGCAAGGAGGAAACAAACTGTGAACACCATGCACATTGGAGGTTTAATCAAAATCAAATAGGCAAGGGCAAACTGTTACATCTAGATCAGAGCCTCAGCTGGTGTAAATCCAAGTTGCTCTGTTGCCTGTGGCAGGGATGTGGCAGCTTTCCCCAGCCAAGGATCTAGTCCAGGAGCACATTCATAAGGGTGGTTTGATCTTCTGTGTATATAAAGGATGAAATGCTTTTCACAATAGAAAAAAAGATAAAAGTAAGAAATAATAATTGAGAGTGGAATAAAAGGAAGGAAGATCTTGCAGGTTTGTTAGGCAGTCCTCCAGCCTCTCTCTCCCTCTCTCCCCTCTGCAAAGAGAAGCAAATTAACTGTTTAACAAAGGGATCATATTTCCGGATATGACAGGAGGAGACAGATTATGAGCAGATACAAATGAAAAGTCTTGTGCCAAAAATTGAATGCTCTTAAGGAAGACTAAGTATCCTGGGCAGCTACCAGGATTGCTAAAGGAAATGAGGAAAGAAATTAGTGAAGCCTTAACAGATTTTTTCTAATTGCCCCCGTGACAGGTTAGGCTACAGAGCAAGGGAAAGTGAGCAACACAATGCACAGACTTATTTCAACCATGTTTTTTATTATTAAGGGGTCATGAGATACAGCAGGTAGKTAGAATCCAGTTGGCTCGAAGTTATTTCCTGGGGAAACAGTTTTGTGGGATTTAATGAAGTCATGATATAATACTTTGAAAAGACTCATTTAGCTGGAGATAGCCAAAATGGATGAGGCCGAGGGGCAATCTTGCTTCACAGCTGTGTGAAAGTCCTGGAAGACATTGCTAAACCTGTCTGGGAAATGGTTTTCCCATCTTGCAAAACTTATTGAGATTTTAAAATATTTTCCTGTTCTGAATCAGAATGATAAACAAGACTTTATAACATTTTGTTCTTATTAGGGACCCMAAAAAAAACAAAAGAGAGAGAGAAAAGAGAGAAAGAGAGAAAGAAAGGAGGAGAAAGACTGACCYACTTCATCTGTGTCAGAGCCAGTGGCATCCCTCTCAAGTAAGGGGAACTCACTTCTGGGGCAGAATCGGGCAGCGTCTCGCTGCCTGGCTGCCTACGGTGCAGGTCTCTCCTCACCCTTCAGCCTTTATCTGCTTTCCCAGTGCTTTCCAAGAAATTCCACCTCTGCCCTCCTTAGCCTCAAGTTTTGATTTTCTGTTTCAAATCAATATTCTTTTAAGGAAAGTCATACAGTAAAAAAAAATCTGGGTAAGTATAACTACCTGCATTATAAATGAGAAGTGTACTGAGCAGTTAAACTCTTCTGTCTCACAACAAATGAGTACTCTGAGGTTTGTTATATCAGCTAAAAAAAATCAAGTATATCTTATTGACTGAAATGTGCTTGGAACAGGTTACCCAAATACCTTCCTATTTGAACAGTTTAAGGTTAAATGACAATTCAGAGGCATTTTCCAATCTTAGTTAGGTGGGAAAGTGGTCCTACAGCATAAGCAAGTGGAGTATTTCTGATGGAAATATTCTGATTATAAGTACCCAGGAGCTCCAGTTCAAACTTTGCCATTAAATCTCTGTGTAGCTTTGAGAGGGAAAGCAGGTAAAGAAATTGAGACGGATAAGCTATCTGCTAAACAGTGATGAAATTATAATGACTGTCTCACAAATGAGTTGTAGAGACAGATTAGTTACCATTTATGAAGTATTTTGAAAAGAATGCATAATATTCTATAATCCATACTCTGGGTCTTTAAAAAATGGAGGCCTTTCATGATACTTGTTACCTAGAAAGTGTACTACAGCTTCAGTGTCCTGTAGTGCCACTGATCCAATTTTACATCCAATTTTACATCCAGTGTTAAGTCACCGATTTCAAGACTTACATCAGACATGAACCTTGTTCCTTGTGTCTTCAAGCACTTCATTTTACTCTACCTTGCTTTCTGATAAAATCATTAGGGTGAGGAGGATTGGATGTGAAATAAAATAGGAAATTATAATGTGACATGCTGCGGCAATTCAGTGTGACAGGCTGACTCTAAGCCAAACATTTCTAATGACTAAAGCACTTACATTAAGTTTGAATGACTTTTAAATAATATTTTAAGACCTGTACTTGTTATTAGCAGGCAGTGACTGTAATGATGAGATTAAATCTACTCTTGTAAAGCTGTCTGTGACTCAAACAGCCATATTCACTGACATATTACGCATTTCTCTAGACTTGAAAATGGCTTCATGCTTGATTTTCCCAGTTACTGTAACCTGGCGTGTGCCTGCTTCACATTGCCAGAGTGGCAAAGAGCAGCCATAGAGACCTGCAAATGAAATCTGAATTATCAGTCAGACTTTTGAAATAAATCTCGGAAGGGGAGCGGAGAAGCTCTGGGCGCTCATTGGCGTCCAAGGACAACTGTGTTTGCTTGTCAGAGCAATCTTACTTGGGAGGGCAGTATGTTAATACAGAATGGTAGACAACACTGTTATTTTTCAAATAAACTCTGACACACTGGGACTGCTGAGGAAGTTCAGCAAAGCTGAGTTTTGATTGTAGCTGGCCAGCATAAATCTAATAAAATCAGCACATCTTTCGGCTGAGGTGCAGCTGAAAAGGARGACTGAAAGGAGAAGAAGCACTGGCCAAGGAACACACCTTGATCAGCTAGAGGGTATGAATTTTAATACCAAATGACATCAAATTTAACAGACTGTTCTGATTCCCTTTTTTTTTGTGGTCTTATAGCTGGAGTTTCCCCTCCTAGATCCTCCAACAAGATTATTAGAGTTGGAAAGACGTAAGAATGGGATGTGGGACTACAATACCAAATCCATAAGCAGCACATCTAACAGCCTTATTAACTACACTTCAATGTCCCAAAATTTGAAAGAAACCATGTGCCTGAACCACTGTTATGTCAAAAAAGGTGACTTCCAGGTGATATATTTCCTGCCAGCTTTTAATATTTCCAGGGAAAGAAGAACAACTGTAAATCAACACTTTACAGAAGAGTATTCAGCTTGAGTCAGTATAACTGAAAACACACACAAGGCTATGGTTCATCGAACACACAGCCACTAAGAAAGTGGGATTTGCCTTGTTTTTGCAGTATGTGGACATGCTAACAGTCATGTATATATGTGATAAATAGGGGTTTTATTCAGACAGGAAATTTGTGGTTAGCTAAGAAGTTCTGAAATCAAAAGATGTGTGTATGGAAAAACACCGACTTCAGTTCTCATTTGATATTTCTTTCCTGTCATTTTTCCTAAACTTGATGGCGGCAGCAACCTTGCCTTTCATGCCCCGTGGAAGATTGTTACCACCTTTGTGCCTGGCAGCCTCTGTGCAGAGAAGCGATGTGAGCTTGATTCCTGGCTCACGCGAACACGATGTGGTGCTCCCTCAGCTGCCTGAGCACCACAAGACTGGCCACACCTAGCAATTATTTTAATCATGCCTTCATTTTACCTCCTGCCTGTAGCTCTCAGCTGAGTTGGAACAGCCCTGGTAATTACAGTCAAATTAGATGAGAAGCAGAGCTAAAGCATGCATCGTCTGGAGGCTGTGAGAAGGGCYGGGCCACCACGCGGGGCTCTGCCGCTTCCCTGGGGGATGAGGGCATCTCTCTGCCCCATATTTCTTTGGTTTGCTCCACTCACTCACCCAGCTCATATGGAGGACACATGCTTGGACAAAGAAGGAGGTAACGTGTTTTTCCTGTGCAGAAAGGACATACTCCAAACAACATCGCCGCATCCTCATCCACTGCTGCGAACTCATTTTGTTTGTTGATGAGAGCACAAGTCAAAGAGATGAAGAGAGAGAGGAGGGGACAGGGGGATGTCTAATGAACACTAAAACCATACTTTATTTATGGTAAGCCCCCACAGGTCCCCTTTAGCATCCTGGAGACTTGAAAGGAATGTAGACTAAGCCCAAAAGAGACACTTAAGTGCTTTCCTCCCCCTTGAGCATCAGCCGAGATTGAGAGAGGAAAAGAAGGGGAGAGTAGCAATAGCCTCAGAGGAACAATGCATAAAGTGCTGGTTACCCTCATGCAGCTGATGGGCTGCGARGAACGGAGAAGAGAGAAGAAGCATCATCTGAGCCCTAGAAGAAGGGAGAAGTACACTTTCCAGTACCTGTTTTCTTGAACAACAGATGCAAGATAACCGTTTCCTTGAACCAAATGTCTATACTGTTAAGGCCCGGTCCTCTGAATGTTTACCTCTGTATTTAAGCTGAATACCAAGGTGGAAGGTTAAGTTAAAAAAAGGCAATTTATAGGCATAAGGGGAGAAAAACTGAGACTTGGGATTGAAATGGTGGAAATTGCTTTCAACTTCAATTATGATCAAGATAGCCAGGAAAACAAAGAAGTAGTAGTCATAACTGAAGGCAAGAATAGAGCAATATAGCATATAGGGTATTCTCCCTCTCATCACTTCAAACTCTTGATAATATTTCACATTTTACAAAGAGAACAGAGAAAAGCTAAACTTTTACACAGGCCAACATGAAGATTTCCAGCCTGCAAATATGCATTCATTGACCAATTTAACCTCCATGAGTGGAGCCATGGATGTTAGGTTAGCACACATTTCATATTTGTAGAGATGGGTGCAAATATGTGAAACATTCATACAAAAATACAGTAGTTTTCCTAGCACAGCATGTGAAAAGGGAAGAGCGGCCATGGAATCACAAAACAGATTCCCATCACTTGATCAGTTCTTCTTCTCCCATTGAAAGAAAGAAGGAAAGGGCTTAAGAGAAAAGACCAATGAAAAGCAGTATGAAGAAAATGAAAAGTCCTGAAAATATTCTGCTGTTGAAAAAGCTCCTGCTCCAATAAAAAATAATCATTAGCAAATATCGGCCGATTCTAGTTTTGTGTCATCAGACCTGACCCGAGCCGGAGAAAGCTAAGGAATTTGTTGGGAGCTCAGGGAGGGACTTCCTCTTTAAAGTAAAAGACAATAAAATAGAAGTCCACTTCCTTTCTTTTGTTTTGTACTGTCAGAGGTTTCATACATTTTACTGTGTATCTACTGCTTCTTTACCCACAAGTAATATACAAGCATTTATGCTATGCAGAGCATAGCACAGCCAACTCAAAACCATTCCCCAGATTTTAATATTATTTGGAACTCATACTTATTTCATCCTTTTCTAAAGCATACTAAGAAATCTGAGAAAGGAGTTTCTTGTGTGGTTGCCRTTAGCTAAAACTGGCATTCTCCCTAGCATGCTACTGCTCCTTTGAATCCAAAATCTTCACCAGTATTTGGGAACATGTGAATTGCTTCCATTAGAAGACAAGGCATTTCTTCTGTGCAGTTCTGCTAATGTAAAGAGAGCAGGCAAACTGCCTCCGTTCTCTGAACACCAAATGGATCAGACACCACTATACACTTCCCTAAAGCACTTCCCTAAAACCCTTCCCCAGACAGGAGCTCTGCCCCCAAACATCTCCTCGCTTTCTCCCAGGGTGGCAGAACCAGTGTTTCTCCAGCTGCTCTGCTGTCTTCCGTTTGTTTCTGGCGTGTTCATGGGTGGTGTTTCTCTTATTTGTACGGATGAGCTGAGTCATCCAGAAACCTCACCTTATACACCCGTGCAGCAACCCCCCAGCCTTGCCTGCCTCGAGCCACGGGTCTGCCTTGGCCTGCCAAGACCATGAGGAGAGGTTTTGCCCCCGTTAGGCTCTCTCTCGGGCGCCCATCGATTCCCGGCACGGCACCGAGGCGTGCTGCAGTGGCGCGGTGCTGGGAGCGGCGCCAGCTCCGTGCCAGGGGAGCGGGATGTGTGTGCCACGGGGGCCCGCACCCCTTCACCCTCGCCAGTCAGTCCAAGACCGCTGTAAATGGGTGCATTGCTCTTTAATTGGCATCATTACCTCATATAATGTTTTCTAATTATATTATTGATTTTTCCCCCCATCTTTTTAATGGATTCCCCTTCCAATTCACCCTCAGTAAAGACACTGGCAAGTAGTGCCGATGGGTCTCCAGGGAACCTCTTCCAACTACGTGTATTGCACACAGCATACAGGTGTTTCATTCTGTGTTGGCCTCTTAGTTAGCCAGAAGCAATATTGTTTGGGGGATGGTGGAGAGAGCAAGAGAGATCGCAGTCCACTAACACAGTCAGGCACAGTAATTACTGCTCCATAATAACAGGCAGAATTATTACTGTGCCCAGRCTTCTTTTTTTCTGCTTCACAACTTGGAGGAGCTGCCTGTAGAGTTAGGCAGGAAACAGATCTCATATCCTGCAAAAAATTTTGGTAATTTAAAAAATATTCTCATTGCACATTGGAAAACACCCAAGCGCTTTCAAATAAAAATCAGCATCAGCATTCCACACTCAGGGCAGAGTAGCAGATGAGTAGTGAAGGCACTACAACCAACGTGTCTCTGTGGGTGCAACCAGGTAGACATTAGGGGGCTCTGCCCATCCTCTGAGCTGTCAGGACACAGTCCCATAACAACAAAAGCCATGTTAGAGCCCTGTGCTACGTCTGAACTAGCAACCCTTGCTAAGCATGGACTTGGGAAGGGGAGGAAGGAAGGAACATTGCTTCCTCAGCTGGGCAAACCAACTCAAATGACCCAGTCTCTCTGCTCTCAGTATGCAGCTCATGCCCACCCAACCTAACAGCAAACCTACTCTGCTGGAAGGCAGGTCCAAGCTGAAGACGTGAACCTTACACTCTTCCATATCTGGCAATGCTGTAAGCACAGAGCTACTGCCCTGTGGAAGCTCATACTGCAGGAGTTAAAGCTTGAGCTTCACCTGCTGCCGTGAAAATGGCATGAGTCACCCCCACACAGACACCATTTTTTTCTGATGTGTTTTATGCCCCTTTAGAATCAACTGCATCAAAAAATATATATGTTAAAAATAGTCATATAGCAGAATAATTGTGTGCTCCAGGAACGAGACCAGTATTACACCAGAATGGAAGTTCCAGGATAACACCAACATGCTGGCTCCCTGTGCAGAGCAGCTCTCAGTGAGCCTGTCCCTGCAGACCCCGTGGTGCAAGATTTCTGAGAAAACTAGAGGGGGAAGGTGTTGGTATGAAATGTCGCCTTCCCTATTCCAGCTGTCCTGCAGAAAGCTTTGGGGTGAATGGTGGCATGATAAAAACAGTGGGGACCCTCGGACTGTGGGGGCTAGTGCAATAAACCCCAAAAACCCTCTTCCTTCCCTTCCAGCTCACTCACGCTCTCCCCAGCAGAGCTGACTGACTAATCCCACACGCCGGGAAGCGCCCGCCGGCATGAGCCCGTCTGAGGCAGCGCGGCCGGGGGCTACGCACACTGCCGCCGAGGGTGAGGACTGGGAAAAGGAGAGCAAACAGGGCCCAAGGGTTTGGGCTCAGGCTCTTCCGAATCTATAACCTCCGTGGTGACACCAGCAGGGCTGAAAAGAGAATTTGCAGCCAGCTTGAGGGAGTGGCAGAGGACTGCCTTTCTCATTTTATGTGCTGTATAGCCTTACATGCGGTTTTAAAGCTGCGGAAATACGGGCTGCTGCTTACAAGCCAGCTTCTCAACTGGCACAAACTGCAGCAGTGCCATCACCATCGGCGAGGCTAGACTAGCTGGCAGCAGAGTCTGACTCCATCCCCCTGTACCTTCTGCCCTGTGCCATGGCTTTCCATGCACCTCCCACGCATTTAATAGGGAGCCAAGAGTACGACCTCTCCGGCTGGAGGGCAGGCTGTCGGTGCGGCGACGCCTGCGCTGCCCAGATGGTACCATCTGTTGCATGCCATTACACTCTTGGCTTCGGCCTATTTTTTCTCAACAGGCTCGATGGAGAAAGGACAATATATTCTATTCTTCCAACAACGGTATTGCTTTGCCCAGAGCCTAATTAGCAGCATGGTTGTGTGAAGCTGCTGTTCCTCAATACCCTTCCCACATGGATGTTCCAGTACAAGCTCTGGGTTGGTTGCTATTTCATTATGCATTAAAATTTTGAACCACATGACTGAACACTTGTGCGAGTAATGCACAGCATTTTGAGAAGAGTAAACAAAATGTTTCTGTTGCTGAGGAAGCTAACTTGAGATAAGTGGGACAGAAAGAGAAAACACAACTCTAACAAATGCCATTTGCAGTTAAATGAAGCAGAAAACCAAAAGGAGAGTCTTTTTGACTTTCGGAGCTCCACAACACTTTTTCAGCATCATTTTCCTGCATTGAAGCAAAGGACCAGAATGGGTTATCGAGGAGCTGTGGCCATGGATTTTCACAGCTGCTATTAAAAGTCATTCTTGTAACATGTCTTGGAAACACATCCCACAAACTACCAGCCACCTGCAGGCTCACCGCCAGCCGCTTCTGAGCTGAACAGCCAGGCTGCCGGTAGCTCTGCAGGGAGGATCAGCTCTGCTGCACTCCAGACTAGGTCCTTTTCCCTCATTCCCCTCCCTGCAGCAGCAGGCAAAACACAGGCAGGCGGTCTGGCAGCGTGGGGAGCTGCACAGGTCTGCCCCTACATGTGCCAGCTGACCTGCCTCCTGATACTCCAAGCCCATTCCTCTGTAACGCCCATAGACGGAAACAGGATGAAGTGGGATGGATACCTGGGACCATATAACACCTCTGCCTTCATTCAGCTACAACAGTGTCTCACCCACAGTTCTCTGCAACTGCAATGCTGCAGCAATCACTAAATTACATAGCTGGCAATTCTTTCTCCAATTAGTTCTCAAAAATCCTATGACGTACGACTTTGTGATATAGAATTAAGCTTATTTTTCTGCACACGGTGATAATAGACAGTTTGCTGCAAAGTATTAGATATCAGTGTCTGAAGTGCAAGTTCCTTGCTTGTGACTGAATACACAGTACATTCAATATATGCTTTGATGAACAGAAGATCCAAATTTTATAACAAATAGGCAGGTTTGATGAAGTCAATTGGTTTGAAGCATTGAGGCTTGCCAATGTGACRCCCATCTACAAGAAGGGCCGGAAGGAGGATCCGGGGAACTACAGGTCTGTCAGCCTGAYCTCGGTGCCGGGGAAGATCATGGAGCGGTTCATCTTGAGGGCGCTCACGAGGCAGGCGCGGGACAACCGGGGGATTGGACCCAGCCAGCATGGGTTCATGAAGGGCAGGTCCTGCTTGACCAACCTGATCTCCTTCTACGACCAGGTGACCCGCCTAGTGGATGAGGGGAAGGTTGTGGATGTGGTTTACCTGGACTTCAGCAAAGCCTTTGACACTGTCTCCCACAGCATTCTCCTGGAGAAGCTGGCGGCTCATGGCTTRGACGGGTGTACTCTTTGCTGGGTAAAAAACTGGCTGGACGGCCAAGCCCAGAGAGTTGTGGTGAATGGAGTCAAATCCGGTTGGCGGTCGGTCACGAGCGGTGTTCCCCAGGGCTCAGTTTTGGGGCCGGTCTTGTTTAACATCTTTATCAATGATCTGGATGAGGGGATCGAGTACTCCCTCAGTAAGTTCGCGGATGACACCAAGTTGGGCGGCAGTGTTGATCTGCCTGAGGGTAGGAAGGCTCTGCAGAGGGATCTGGACAGGCTGGATCGATGGGCCGAGGCCAACTGCATGAGGTTCAACAAGGCCAAGTGCCGGGTCCTGCATTTCGGTCACAACAACCCTGGGCAACGCTACAGGCTTGGGGAAGAGTGGCTGGAAAGCTGCCCGGCAGAAAAGGACCTGGGGGTGCTGGTTGACAGCCGGCTGAACATGAGCCGGTAGTGTGCCCAGGTGACCAAGGAGGCCAATGGCATCCTGGCCTGTATCAGGAATAGTGTGGGCAGTAGGCGGAGGGAGGTGATCGTGCCCCTGTACTCGGCACTGGTGAGGCCRCACCTCGAATACTGTGTTCAGTTTTGGGCCCCTCACTACAAGAAGGACATTGAGGTGCTGGAGTGTATCCAGAGAAGGGCGACGAGGCTGGTGAAGGGTCTGGAGMACAGGTCTTATGAGGAGCGGCTGAGGGAGCTGGGGTTGTTTAGCCTGGAGAAGAGGAGGCTGAGGGGAGACCTTATCGCTCYCTACAACTACCTGAAAGGAGGCTGTAGAGAGGCGGGTGCTGGTCTCTTCTCCCAAGTAACAAGCGATAGGACGAGAGGAAATGGCCTCAAGTTGCGCCAGGGGAGGTTTAGATTGGATATTAGGAAAAATGTCTTCCCTGAAAGGGTAGTCAGGCATTGGAACAGGCTGCCCAGGGAAGTGGTGGAGTCACCATCCCTGGAGGTGTTCAAAAAACGTGTGGATGAGGTGCTTCGGGACATGGTTTAGTGGGCATGGGTACTGGGTTGATGGTTGGACTCGATGATCTTAGAGGTCTTTTCCAACCTTAATGATTCTATGATTCTATGATTCTATGATTGCATGAAGAGTTAGGAGGTAATAAAGATTAAAGAGTTTTAAATGTTTAATTGTTAATTTGTCCAGACAAGTTCATAGGAAATATGAATTTCATTGAAATTTCATTGGTGGTGCAAATTTGGTAGTAATGTGATRTAATCTTCTCACATTCCCACAAACTTGATTTCTGCACAGCAAAGTAATTCCCTTTCTATATGTGTCTATTGAGCCTTGTACGTGTCCAAAGGGTCAAAGCCAGGTGCTGCTTAGCTCGTGTGGAAACACCTTTGGCTAATCAGGGTTAGAAACAGCTTTTCTAACTGAGGTTAGAAAAACCACAGTCCTCTGGACTGGGAAGTGTTCAATCCACCTTCTAAGGCATCAGGTTTTGTGACAGAAAAATGGTCCACTGAGTCAGACCAGAAGTCCACTTGGCCCAGTACAAATGTGGGGGTATCCAGGATGGATATTTAGCTGAAAAAATAAAAGTAACAGGGCAAGACTTAAGTCTCATATATCATCCAGCTTGTAGGAATAAGTAGCATCGGGCTCCCTGAGCTGGAAGGTACACACATTTAGTAATTATCAGTGGATATATTGCTCCCAGGTCACAAACTGCATGGAGGTACAGACAAGTGAAGGAAGTTGAATGCAGCATATAAACAGAAAACATGATATTGCATGCTCCATCATGAACAGAGATAGCTGAGATTTATCTACTGTGTTGGAACAAACATATTTGCCTAATTTTCAATGCATTTATCCAATCCCAAGGAATTAACAAAGTTCAAGGAGCTGCAAGGAGATGCATTCCCAACCATGTTCTCTGCGATAAGGAAGCCGCTAACAACAACGCAGGTGTCAGACCCGCAGGTGCTGTGAAGTATCACCCCTCTGCTCCAGGGTCAGCCAAAGCCCTGCCCAGAGCTACGTATTGCCTAGGATGGGGGTGGCTATTTGCCTGTGAGATCTAGCCTGAGAGGCAGTTTTATCTAGATCCCCAGGAATGTTCCTTGTTAGGTAGCTCTGCTTGTTAAGAAAACAGCAGGAAATTACAGCATCTTCTACAGTGAAGAGCAATAGGTGGGCTTTTTCTGCTTCGCTGCAATGAAGTTAAGGCAATGGCAGCCTTTCAGTAAGGACAGCACTGGTATAGTTGTCAGCTCTTTGTATAAATGAGTCTGAGTCCCTGGATGGTGTCAGATGGGCTTTGCCGATGTCAGATAGGGATGTCAGTGTTCAGGAATTACAAAGTCAAATCATTCCAGGCTGGAGACTCTCCTGCTAATTCTGTTCCTTCTAGCGCTTCAGTCACGAAAAAATTGCATCTCATGCCTATAATCGTGTATTTTATCGCTTTGGGGCGTAGGTAGCAAGGGAGAGGTGATTTCTGGTCTCGCACAATGCCCACAGATAGGAGTGTTCTCAGGAAAGACATTCGCCTGTGACTTCTGAGAACAGAGGATGGCACCCACACACTCTGGATTAAAGTCCTATACAGACCTTTAAAAGTGGCATTTGCAAATAGTGACAGAGAGAGCCTGTCCTTTTCTTCTGCCCTCTATCTCAGCATACGTAATGTTACTCTTCTCCTCGTTAAAGACAAACAGAAAACTCTTTCAGCTTTGTTGGGAATTCATAAACAAAACTTGTGGGTTCTCAGTTACGGAGGAAATTTTATAACTTTAACTTCTGCAGGCTAACTCATGTGGATGGCTAATCCTCATTACAGAGCTCTTCATGGGTAATGAGCCAAATCCCACTCTCTTAAATGGGTGAGGTGTCACAGATCTCTGCAAACTTGCAATTACACCAGCACAAAACTAGAGATGATCCATCCTTATACTTACGTAGAATCACATTAGTATCTCATGACCCATTTGGGACCAATGCCTCTGTCTGCGATAAACACTGAGTAAGAAAAGGTCCCTGCCCTTAGGGATTTACAGCAGGACACAGAGAGCACAGAAATGCCAACAGAGGATTAAAAGGAAGGTAACAGAGGGCATGTGATATTAAGTGGTCTCTATTGAACTAAGCTATACTCCAAACCAGCCTATGTTTTTTAAGATTGTATCACTTCATATCCTATGTTGTATTTTGCAATGTGCATCTGTGTGGGCTGGTTACCCGAAAGCCCTTTCAACAGCTCAGGCGATGCAAATTGTAAATTATGCCTACACTTCCTTCCAGACATTTTTGCATCCTTAAATCACAGTCATGGGAGCAATGCCAGAACAGGTAGATGTCCCATCAGCCCTTTTCAGAGCTAGAGTCTGGCCAGCTCAGGGGACACACTGCTGAGGATGTGGCAGCACGGACTTCCCAATGGGGCCAGCAGCTGCCTTATCCTCCCAGGGCTCCTAGCAGGCTCCGCTTGGTTAAACTTAGCACATACATTCACAGCTACCTCGGCTGCAAACACTGCTGGTGTAGGCATTTTCTCAGTTTCAGAAGCTTTTGTATCACCAAGAAGCCAGTCCTACCCACCCACCTTAGTGCTCTGGCAAGACAATTTCTCTAAAGACTTGGGGCGTAAGGCATCCCTGCGCTGACCCATCAGCATTATGAGCTGAACCCTTGCTCTACCACCCTCAAGAAAATCCCTAGGAAATAAGGGCTCTGTGAAAGCCTAATCAGGCTTGAGGTCAGGTCGTTTTACTTTACCAGGTGATAAAATTTCCCTTTGTGTCAGGAGTCTGTTGCTTAAGCGTAGGCACCTGGTGCATGGTGGTCTGTCCACCTAGTCTGCCCCTGGCCACTAAAGGTGCCCTGGAGCATTCAAGCCATCCCCACCAGGAAGTTACATGTGAGCTAGAGAAGTCCTGCACCCCTTGGAGCAGCAGCTTGGATCCAGGAGGATACCCTGGGGCACCTGAAACAGCACCAGACACCGGTGCGTGAGCAGAGTATCCCTCCCTCCCTGTCTTCAACCTTACAAGCCTGGCACGTGTCTTACTGGGCAAAGACCTGGCCCCTACACAGCACCGTATGTGTTCCCTGAGAACATGGTAACAGTTCCTGCTCTTTCCAAATGGAATATTCATGGAAACTCTGAAAAAACAGAAGGAATTCTTTAAAATTATTGTCTAGGCATTTGACATGTGCAATAAGCAAGTAGAAAGTTATGTGCAACATCCAGCCATATGCTCTTTACAACGTGTATGTCGCAGTGAGAAAGTGAAGGCCACCTTCGCCTTTGTGGCATAATGAAGAACCTCTGCTGCTGGGCTACTCTTTCCACACCAGGAAATTCTGCCTCTTATGTGCAACAAGAGCCTTCCTTGTAGATGTTGTAATATCATTTTGCCATTCTTTACTTCAGCTCCATTTTCTTTTGTGTCTCATGTGTCCTGAGCCAGGACAGAGGTATTGCAGTCAGCAGGGGTGTTCTGGACTCTGTTACAAAGAAATGATGAATTTTTGTTTTTGTTTAATCTCAATCAGTGGAAAATAAAAGCAATGGTGGTGTGTCAAGCAGCAGTTTTGGCACAAGTTGCCAGAAAGATGGGATCTGGGAAAGTTTGGGTAATGTTCTGTTGGGTTTGTTAATCTAAAAGTGTCTCACAGTTGGTAGTGTAAAATTTTACTAGAATTTTTGAAGAACTAAACTGGCATCTTGTTCACCAAGATGTGCAAACCTTTCACTATGGGGTGCAGAAGAAGGTTGCTGAGGAAGTACTCATCTTTTGGTTAAAAACACTTCACAAGAAATTAGTGGCTTTTAAGTCATACTCATTCAATAAAATTTGGCATATATCACTAAAGTTCCTCAGTGTATAAGCCAAGATACTTTGTTCCTTTAGGCATACACTCTGCACATGGTATTAACTTTACTGAGCATCTGTGATTATACCATGGCAACAAAATGTAATGTAATTGTTTATAAACACCTTACTAAATATTTACTTTTTTCAGAGCTTGGAGCTGCATCAAAAAGAAAAGGGAGAGAGATTCACTCTGAAGACCAGCAATAAAGAAACATCATTTGGGGGATAAAGCTATAGACAAAGCACATAAATGTTAAAAATAAAGAATCACTGTTTTATTCCCTGCTCTTGCAGCCCAGCCTTCAAGGGCTCCATAGTCCTGGCATTTCAAGTTGCTTGATGAGAGATGCTCCAGTGTAAGCACCCATTGGTAGGCATGGCTTTATGGCACATGCGAGACAACTTAGCCACTTTTTGACTGTGCCGTAAGATAAGAGCATGGCATGCAGCAGATGAGAAGCAGTTAGTGGGTGCTGGAAGTGCCCTGCAATGCCCACAGGCCGCCGTCCTCCACTTCCCAACCCCATGGGAGTCCCTGCACCACATCGGGGCTTCAGTACAGGGCTGCTCTGGCACAGGAGAGAAGCTGGTCAAGGAACTAGGGTCTTGGGTTGGGCTGGAGCAGCCTTGGTTGGGCTGTTGGTTAGATCCAGTGATGGGAGGGGGGGGGAGGCTATGTGCTCCCCACGGAAAGCAGCCAAGTTAACTTTCTGGGGGAAAAAAGTAGAGGCATTGCTTGTATTTCTTACTTGCACTCAGACTGACTAAGGCGAGCCTGGAAACATCATCTGTAGGGTAGATTGTGCTTCTTTGCAGGCTGTTTGGTGTAAGTGGTGTTTCTTTAAATTCACCACAGAAATCAAACATCACTACTGGTTTTACATAGACAAAATAGGGGGCACAGAGCTGAACAGCTATTTTCTTTTTACAACCTTGGCAATACAAATGGGATTGATTAAATGCCTGAACTCCAAACCGACGGAGACTTGGCAGCATGCTCTCTCCTGAGGATGCTGGATTCACCCCAACTTTTTAGAAGCAAGTAACACTTTCTTGATTTCAAAGGGTGCTGGGGAGGACCCTGGACTTTGCCAATAACTGTCTGCCTCCCACCTTTCCTCTCCTCTTGTCCCCACACGCACACAGGCACATACCGCCATTCACAACATCACTCATGCGCGGCTGCACATTAGCTCAGGTCCTTGCTTGCTGTCATATCTAAAGTCCCCGTTCATTCACTTTGCTCTTTTATGGAAAAATAATTGATTTAGTCTTTGTGGAGGCAACAGTTCCCTTCTCGCTTTCCAAGGGTTTGCTGTCTGTATTGTTTATTTTTTTCCTCAGTGGTCTGGGAGACCCTATAGCCTGACCTAACTGTAACCCTTGTTTCCTGTTTCAGATAAAATACTGTTAAATGGCTAACAAAGAAAAAAAMCCACAACCCCTCCCAAAAAAACCCAACCAGCTGATAGTTTTCACTTAAGATGATAGTAAACAGTCAGCTTGTGTTGTAACTCTGAGACTATGTGAATTTCCTTCACTCCATGACATCGGATCCCTGCTAGTTTTGAAGACAAATGTTATGTCACACATTATATGCGCAGTCATTTTTTTAACAAAAAAAAAAAGGCCGTGTTTCTGAGCCACCTGGGCCAAGATGAACACAGGGGAGAGCAGCTATTTTAAGGGGGTAGGACTAGACATGTCCTGCGCTGCAGCAAGTGCTGTGTGTGGGCAGGGGAGGGGCGGCCAGGTTCAGGGCACAGCTATGGGGTACGGCAGGAGGGGACGCTGCCATAGGGTGCTGCAGGTGGGGCACCCATGGGGTGCAGGTGCTGCCACTGCCTGCCCGTGAGGCAGCCCCAGCAACTCCCCAAATGCAGGGGGGGCAGCCCCGGCACCCCAAGGATGGCAGTGGGGCTGAGGACTCAGCTGTCTGCAGCTCGGGCAGCAGTGAGGGCACCGGCATCTGGCACGGGCAGGGAGGGTTCCCCTGAGTGAGGGCTGAGCTGATCCTCCTGTGAGGGGGGGGGCACAGGCAGGCTGGCCCCCAGGAGAAGCCGGCTTTGGCTAGTTCTCCTATTTCATTAACATAGGCGTAGCTTACAACATGGCCTGTTGCAGAGTTTGCCTGATGCTTCCTGGTTTAAGATCCTATTTTCCTCTCCTTATCCCGCTATCAGCTGCAGGTTCCCTCTAAATATTTACATACATATGCATATATAAATATATCCTCCCCCATTCAAGCCTTTCCAAGGAGGAAGCCAGGAAAAGCTTTCCTGTTTCTCCATAATTAAAAAAAAAAAGTGTTGTTTTCTGTTGTTTTCCTTGAAAAGCTCCCATTATTTTAAAACAGCTACACCAGCAGGACTCTGAGGAAAATGTAGTGAGAGTGACCACAATATTTGGACTTAAAGCCAAGCTTGCCCCAAGGGGAAGAATGAAAAACCCAAACTTTCGTGTTGGCTAATTAGGCAGACAAACCTCAGGCATGAAAGCTAGAGGTGGAGTTCATCGCCAGCATTTTGGTACAGGAGCCCATGTTTAGTATAATTGCTGTTAATATGAAGTTTCCTCCTCTTCTTCCTTGCTTTTGGGCGCTGGTGGGGGTGCATGTCAGAGCTGACCCGGGTGGCAGAGGGTTGTTGCTAGTCCTTTTCCTTGATCAAAACCTACGTGGGCTGTGTTTCCCTAGAGGGGAGCCAGGCAAGACACTTCTGTCTGCTGTAGTTATCACGTAAAGATACTCACCCCAGGTATAAAATGCTGACTTGGAAGAGCTGTGATTATTTTGAACTGGTAATCACACCTTCCTGTGCTTGGGAGTTTTAATTTGAGTAATTCAAGCACTTTGTTTGGAGATTCAATTTGTACACTTGTTTACTTTCTTAAAGAGATGTAATTTTTATTATAAGACATTAAGAAGTTGATGAATAGGTGCTTTACATTAAACTTTGTGCTTCTTTTGGTCAAGTGGAAGCAATAATACAGCTTGAAATGTAAGTATTTAGAGTCTTATTTTTTAATGTTATGAAAGAGTTAATGATA
This sequence comes from Oceanodroma leucorhoa, assembly GCA_030449065.1. Taxonomy (NCBI): domain Eukaryota; kingdom Metazoa; phylum Chordata; class Aves; order Procellariiformes; genus Oceanodroma; species Oceanodroma leucorhoa. The sequence continues at coordinate 3,153,334 of JASVER010000012.1, read as the reverse complement.
TACTTCATTATCACTGGATAATTTATTGTTTTCTTTGCGGCACGTTCTGCTTAGACAGAAATTGGGATCCAAATAAACTGCATATGACAGCTTTTTATACATTAGTTATCAGTCAAATGTGCTGGACACAATATGTGAACTTCTTAGATGTTCTGTGTTTGACACTGTTTAAGAAAGGATTTAGTCTCAGCAGTCAGTGAAGCGAACTAGTCATTTCTACGTTTTTAGGTCTAGTAGGTCTTGCCCCATCACGCAGTTTTTAGGTGTTTTACATAGCCTGGAAGAGGAAAACGGAGCTTCTCCTTTTCCAGCTTTTCTAGCTGAGCAGGGTGAAACCCAGACAGTGACTCGAAGCAAAACTGCCTTCTGTCAGAAGCTGCAGCAAGTTCTGCCTCCAAGTGCTCCACTGATGGCTTTGCTTTCCTTGACACTTCCAGGGTAAACACACATTGCTTTCTATTTGTAACCAGCTGCTGAAGTTTACCAGCTAACTCACTGTGTTCAGTGAATAAATGTACAACTGAACATATGCCATTTTTTAAAATGTGTTCAATTACATTTTTATTCAATTTTGTATTTATTTAATTCTTCCTGCCTTGTTCCATCAATATATGACTCCAGATTGACAGTGGCTACTTGACTCCTCATGAATTTTCTTGGCAATTTTGCAGGGAAAGTACCATAATACTTGATCTATATCCACTGTAGAACGTCAGGCAGAAGCCTGTCACCCTGCAAGGACGCTGCAGCCTGGGCTGCATGGCAGGCAGCAAAGAGGGTCCTTCTCCCRCACCGAAGCCCAGGGGTAGGACCTGACAGGATGGTTCGGGAGCTGAGGTATCTCACCACACCTGGCGGCCTCTGTGATAGAAGACACCAAAGGAGGCAATTGCGCTGCATGTACTGCAACAAATGCTATGTCAATATCCGTAGTCATTTTTACAGCATTTTAATTGTTATTGGCTCCTATATAGACCAGCTTCAGAGGAAAAATAAGGTTAAGAAATCTTTAGAGAGGTTTTCTTAAAACATCACGGTACCATTTGTTATACTTCCTGAAAACACAGACAATTGTTTTGCAGGTCATCTTTATGCCAAACAGAGCTATGATGAAGGGGCTGATTTAAGCTTGCTAGCAGAGAAGAATTCATAACTATTTATTTATAAATAAAATAAATAACCAGTCCAATTTCATATGTAAGAAGAGGTAGGCAAGATTTTTCCTATTTTATCTTTAATTAAAACCTTTTCTGAAAACAAAATATTTCCTGAAAAACTATCATTACTGAAAGAAAATATTATTATTAATTTAATGAAAAGCTGTCATCCTAGACCTGAACTTTTGACCAAAACCAGTGGCCAAAACAGTCCAGTATGTATTAATTTTTGATAAAGGCACCTGAAGTGGTATGGTCCTGCTTTCTGCAGAGGAGGAGTGGGCTGGAGCAGAGCAAGTCCAGACCTTCCATATTTTCATACTGACATCTGAATTCCCATTTCATCTGCTGTCCTACTTCCAAAGCTTATAAAAAATCTTGATGGGCTAAATCAAGAACAAATGTCTCTACATAAGATTAAAAATATCTGTCTGGTGGTAAAAGAGGGGCTGGGTGTCAAAAAAGATACTACTTTACTTGCATGCCTGACTCAGGTCCAACAAGACCTTGCCCATCTTTTAGGAAGGAAAATTTAACAGAAGACATTATGACAAAATTTGTGTCAGACAATTTTATTTCTGAAGCGTTGCTCCAGAGACAATTGAGAGATCAACAGTTTCCAAGCACTTGTGAAGAAGCAGCAGCAGCATGATGGATATGAGGAAGGAGAACCGAAGGCAAGATGGCAACAGTTAAATGTGTGGTTTGAGTGAGTTCAGTATTAATATAGGAGATTGTGGTCATTACAGACAGAGAGACAAAAAAGGATGGGGAGTGCTGCAAAGGTGATTCTTCTAAAAGGTAATTTCTATATTGRTTAGTATCGGAGAATGGACTTGATTGATTGACCCACACCTCTCACATTTCATAAGGAAAAGTGTGTTTTCTATTTTGAAATGGGCACTGATTTCTTGAAGAAAATCACAAATGTCAGTGGCAAAAGTATCTTCAATTTCCAAAGAAAGGTGTCTGAATAGATTACTTCATCTGTTTTTCTCAATTTATGTATGACCAGGTATAAAAGTCAAGAAATTCACGACTGAATCTAAAAGATATACACTACAGCTGTCCCTGAGGTGCTCTATCTTGGTGAATCTGCAGCAAGGTTGGGCATGTCTCCTCTTCCATGAAATACAGGCTGAGAATAGTAATTCTTCTCAGTAAGAGAGCAAGTTCTAGACAAACAGAAGAAAAATTGTCTAATTTTGAACTGTGATTGTAAAAACTTCTAAGGCTGAAACATGGAAAGGCCCATCATGCTATCAAATAAAACAGATATGCTTTCTGATTCAGATTTGGCTGCAAACTAGATAAGCATACAGCTATGCTGCTCTAATTATTTGAGAATGTGGCCTTTCGAAGAGCTACATTTTCTTCTAAAGGAGAGACTTTTTAAAGTTTGTCATTCTGCAAAACAGCCTGTATGGTAAGTGTACTATGACGTTCATATTAACCGTGTTGTTTAAACTAAGTACACAAAAAAATCATGGCCAGGAGCCATCATGTTTTAATAGCTATAGTTCATGGAAGGAGCATTATCCAGAACAGAAATCCATTTAAAAGCTTTAGAGGTGCTTTTCCTTACATGCACGCACAGTATACTGCTGCTGGACAAATAGATAAATGTAATCCGTTGGACCTGCAAATCAATTTCTGTATTGTTAGAGACAAGTGAAAATGAGTCTTTTGCACTATTGACCCCAGACAGGCTGGGCATTGGTAAAGGCAGGTCAGCCTGCTGCTTCCTTTATGGCTAAACGCTGATAACCCCTTTAAATTATCTCTGACTGAAACCTGGAGATTGTGGTAAGGAGGGAATAAGAAACGTGAGGGTTTCCCGTGCTCTCCTGACACACGAGTCATGACGAAAGCAAGGGGAGCCGAGTTCACGGCAGAGCCCGGCACGGCCATCGCCGCTGAGCTCTGACAAACAGGCTCCAGCAGGTTTTGCTGGGGCAGCTGGAGGGGGTTATTGCCCCCAGGTGTCTGTCCCAGCCCCCACAAAGATCCCCACCCTGTGTTTGGGTAGTTACAGCAGAGTGGGTGGCATAAGCCAGTGAGTCACCCCCTTTTGAGTGTGAGGACAGTGCAAAAAGTCTGGGGTTGTTTCGGCTAGCGAAGACTAGAGGGAGGGATTACTGCATCTAGCACGAAAAAGGCTGCTGCAGAGGAAGAAAACCGTTCTCTTCTGTCTTGGATAGCAGAAGTTGAAGGGGGGTGGGCAGTAGTTGCAGAACAGGAGGGTGAGGTTCAGCATAGACAGGCTTTCYCAAACACTAAGGGCAATGCACCACTAAGGGGGCTTATCTGAGCAGGGTAGACCCATTGTCTCTGGAGGATTTTAAGAACAACTGGAGAAGTATCTGCCAAAAATAACACAAGTCTTCAAGGCAGGTGATGCTCCTAGTCCCCTCCAGCCCTATTTTTCTACCATTCTAGGACTTGGCTGAAACACTGTTTTTGAAAACTTGACCCTGGGGGTAAGCTTTGTGGGTTACATCTCCAGTAACTACAGCAGGAATGCAACATCCAATGTGCACAGTATGTACACTGCTATTGTAAGTCTGTACAGCAGTAGGTATTCAGGTCTCTTTTTACTATCTGTCTCTCCACCACCGAAAACTACTCTCTACAAAGCTTTGAGGTGAAGGGGCAAGCCAGTATGTAATTCTGAGTATGTCACTTCCAGAGAGAGGTGAGACATTAACAGCCAAATGAGAAAATCAGCAGAATAACAGACTGCATCATCCCATCCATAGGTGAAATAACACTTTTCTTCATTTTTGCATTGTGCTTTATTCTCCCTCATCTTTGTCTGTCACTTCAGAATTTGTTTTCTTTTCACTGAACTTAGCACAAGAAATCCCAAGTGGCTAAAACCAGATATTACATTGACTAGCCTTCATGAGTCTAAAAACACCGCAAAACTACTATGGCTGTGCAGGCAGGAAGAAGCTTGTACAAATGGCTAACGTAGACCACGTCAAAGAGAAAAAAAATATTTAAAAATAATTTTAAAAAATAACCCAAACTGCAGCATGCTGTTAATTGGCGCCATCCAAATGCCAATGTACATGTTGTCCTTGCGGTGAAGGGCAGGCAATTGGTGTAGTATGTTAAAAGACGTCGGTGTCTTTCTTTGTAAATAAATTGTTTAGAGTTCTCAGATTTCTAGCTAAATGGTTATGAAGTTTATCAGGGCTTGCAGATAGTGTTGGTTCAAAATAGGAACTTGCAATTATCACTCAATTACAGTCCTTCGAAATCAGACAATGAGGCACCATTGGCACAGCCCCAGGAAAACATTCAGTACAGAGATACTAATCAAGATGCTGCTCCTAACAGCTAACAAGAAATTCATTTTAATACGTTGTACACTGAGCAGTTTGATGTTGTCAGATCAATTTGCCCCTTTGATTTTGCGGAGTCCCTGTGAATAAAGTGTAAGCTAGGGCTCTGATTCATTCCAGCTATTCCATTATTTACTAGTGTGTCAGAAGATTTTGCAACTGATCTTTCATGGGGGACTTAAAGCATGTTCTCCAGACGAGGGAGTGATGGCATTGAGCAAGCTGCTGAAAGGTAGTAACTCAGCCCACCAGTCATCCATGTCAGCTCCACAGAGCTTTGCCTCAGAGATTTTCCCAGTTCAGAAGATCATGGTTGTGGGTACAGCTTGGCTGGACTTTTGCATGGAAAATGCAGTCTGTTTTCTAAACAACAAGGACCTCTCCCACTAGCACTGCCTCGGGGTGTTTTACGTCGGGGGTCTAAGAGAAGACATAGCAATGGAAGTGAAATGGGAGAAATGAGATGACTCACAAGATGAGATGAACGCATAGCTGTATGAATCAGACAAATTATTCTCCGTTTAGGAGGTCCAGAGGGGGCTCACCCCAGACCAGGAGAGCACCTTAGCACGTGTATGAATTTAAGCAAGTTGTCACATAAAGTGTGGTGGTATTGACTATTACAATAGCTTGAGGCTCTAAGTACCAGGCAAACGGAATGGGATGACATTGCTCCCCTAGAAATATTTCATAGAGGTAAGATGAAATAAATTTGCCACTAATTTCCTCATAATCTTGCAAATGCAGAGAAGGACATCTTACATGTGAAGATCAGATTAATGGAAACTATGAACCAGCAGTCGATCCTTTTTCTACAGAATCTGAATCTGAATTTGCTCATCTAGAAAAACCCCATATCATTTCTTGGAAGGACCCAAGACAGCCACAGAAACATGTCACACTTTAGTATTCCATACAATACCTAAATTTAAATGCACAATCAAAGAGATGCTCAGACAAGGTTAGTTTGTTCCTTTGTATTTTGCCAGGCTTTAGAGATCTGGAGTGCTGAATAGCAAAACTGTAATACAATTAAAAGATAACAAAACTGGAGCAAGAAAATATTTTAAGGCATTATTACTCAAAAGGTAAAACACTTTGGTTTGAAAAAGTGCTTCTTAGATTCTTATCTGATACATCTAAGCTTCTTGTTTTGTATGAAAATAGAGATTCCAGCCACACCAAGAGAGAAATCTATTCAAAATAAGCCATGTTTACCAAACTTTCCTACAATAAGCACTGTCATCACACTTCTGATGAACTCCAGCAGTAACACTCTCAGCTTGCTCCTAATGCTCTCCCGCACAGCTCTGTGAAGCCCGTGGCCCACTGAATTTGGAGAAGTTTGTGCACGACAGCTGTCAGGAAGCGAGTTGCTGGACATTGGACAAATAACTGGAAGAACCATCTAATGCTGTCATGGGATACAAGGGTCAGGGCTCCTTCTTGATATTTCAGGTGATGAGTTCGGTATTTAGAAAAAAAACTTTCTCGCTTCTCCAAAAGCCTTTGACCAGCCAGCTGGCCCTTCCACCTAATCCTAGCTCTGATGATGAACGCAAATCACCCCGTGGCACTGCTGCGGTGTCTCGCTCGTAGCTGCAACAAGTGTCCAGCACCACGGGGAGTGATTCTGCTGCTGTTCAATTTGTAACAAAAGGAGCAAAGCTATGGCAGACAGCAAGGGAGTTTCCTCTCTCTTGCTGTTTCACATAAGTTAGTTCCTCGTGCCACTGTTTCCTGAGAACCTCGCATTGGTGTCTGGGGCTATTTGCAGCTACTTCTGCTCAAAGGCACAGATGTATGTAATGCAAGATAAACAAATGGCATAAAACAAATACCAACTCTGAACAAATACCAATCATGAACTCTGTTCATGATTTCTTTCCCAACAGGAAGAAATAATCATCACTCTGTGGCTATCATCTCTCTGAGTGCCCCTCAGCAACGACAGAGAAAGAATGTGGTTTGCTTGCACTATGTTGTTGATTGACTGCACCTCTGTTTCAATACGGCTGCCACTGGCTCCACAACTTGGCTCAACTCTGGAGAAGAACTGAGAAAAAAATATATTTAGTACAGTCCAAGTTTCTCAGATTTCATACCCTGGCTTGGCCTTTTGGTCAGTTTCATAAAACTGAGGTGGGGAAGAAAGTATATTTTCCAGCAGACTAATTCCTTCTTTGCCAGCTACTGGCTTCCTTCACTCTCCTTTCTTGTAAATGAAAAAAAAAAGCACCAACCCTCCCCTGGCTCCCTGAAGGGAAATTTTAGCCTCAGTTTAACAGGTTTCTCTGCAGGCCAATTGCTCATATGCATTCCCAGTCTCGCTTATTAACAGCTGGAAGAGAAAGAATGAAAGGGGCTGTGCACAAAGAGTGGGATGAGGAAAACAGGTGAACATGGGAGAGGAATGGCTGGGCTCTGGAGCAGACCTGCACTCTGCAGAGGTGACCAGAAGAGTTAGGGTAAACGGTGTTCTGTTTTTTTCTCTCTAGAAGCTGAGAAGAAAAGTGGTGTGACAGGATCTGAGTCAGCCAGAGCTCTGGGATGGCTATCTTCTCCTTATATAGAGCTCCTCAAAGGAGGATGAAACTACAAAACTGCTAAAAAGGGAGATTATAAGCAAGGATACATATGTTTGTAAATAGAGAAAAAAAGTGACCAGGCAGGAAATTAGAAGTGTTTATACCCATAACTTCACCTTCCCACTGTGTCTTTGCAGGTGGGTTTTTGGTTTGAGAGTCCTGTCATCAACTTGATGACTTTTTGAATTGCAGCAACCATTGTACAACCATTTCTGGTCCCTAGGAAATCTTCTTTCGGTCCTTTTTGAGGTCTCACTAGGTGTTTGCTCCTTGCTTCTCTCAACAGCCAGTCAGTCTCTTTTACTTTGAGCAATTGGCTCACAGCACTTTCCACTGACTATTTCTCTTACCTGCCACCCCCTGTCTTGGGGAGCCCTATCTCCATCTCTTTCCTCCTGATCTGAGAGAAGGAAAAGGCAATAGGAAAGAGGAAGAGGGGAAAAACACCACCACAAAAGAAAAAATAGATACTTGAATCAAGCTTGAGCTCCACATAAGGTTGCAGGACAAGTAGAGGAAATCAGACCTGGCATGACCTCACGCTTTGATTTATCACTCTACAGTCAGTACAGTGTTAACCGTTGTTCTCTGTACATCTTCTCTGGTTATCAATCAAACCCCTTAGAAGGATGCTCTAGGTTGCCTGATGACATTTAGGTAAGAGGAAGAATGAAAACAAAAGAGGAAAGCAGTGTCAGAAGATGTCAGATTTTTCATTACCTGTTGTTTCTAGAGCGCTAACAGCACTCCTTCGCAATAAATGTAGTTCAGAAAATTGTTTGTTGCTGTTTTTCAGCAAACAACTTAACTGCATTGAATTTATTTTAGAAGTCAGCTGCCTTCCTGGAAAACATCTGTGTTTATCAGGAAACCAGCCTCCCAAAAAGTGTAAGTCAAAAACTTACTCTTTGTTTGCTGAAAGCCAACAATGTCTATGATGTTATGTGAGAAATTTCCACAGGAAAAGAAAAAAAAATCTTGTCTTCAGATGGACACAAATTTATAGTCGGATGAATCATAAATGTCACGCTCTGAAGGAACTCTGCCCAGAGAGTTCCTTTTCCTGCTAATGTCGTGCTTCTGACTTTGTGGTTCACTGCTTGCATATGTCCCTGACTGACATCCCCCTAGAAAGTTCAGTGAAATTTCAGAGAAATTTCCCCCCACCCTGTGCATGTCACTTGTGTTTTATTGCACTTCCAGCTGGGTTTTTCACCTTGTGCAAAGAAAAACGCATTTGCCCCACTTATTGTTCTGGGCTGAAATATAAGTGYGTGTGTGCATGTATGTATGTATCTACACACATATATTTGCGTAGGGAGAATATGCCTGTATCTATATGTCTATATATATCTYTATATATGTGTATATATACTATGGAGCATTTTTACAGGCCAACAGGGGAAAAGTATCAGGTAGGGTCTTTTTCTGGTAGCGATCAGCAGAATGCACAAACATTTGGTACCTTAAATGGTATATTCCGGGTGGAAGTCACAGTCTGGTTTGTGTCCTGTTAATTTGGTTTTGCCAGGGTAGCAAGCTCAACACTAATTTCTCCAAGAAGAGCGAAATCACGCTCAGCGAAGGCCCCCCAGGTCCAGAGGCGGGTGCTTTTGAGGCGCGTGCCGAGACAGGGACACTCAGTCTCGCCCGCCGCGTCAGTTCGGGTTGAGTGCCCCCTGTCAAGGCTGTCCCCCTGTGAGGCACAGCCAGCTGCGCTCAGGGCCTCAGCCCTGTCATCCTGTCTCCCATTTGGGCTCATTTATTAAGAAAGCCGGCAGGAACCAGCCATGGGGAAAGGGGGGATCTCGCAGTGACAAACCCGAGGCATAACGAGGCTCTCCGCGGCTGGGCCTTGTCAGGGCCGGCCTCCCAGCCATGCGCTGAAAGCAAGCGCTCCAGCCCCGGCACCGGGCACCTCCTCGCCGGGGGTCGCTCCCGGGGTGCTCTGTTTTGCCGTGGCTGGGGGCTGGTTGGGGTTTTCCAGCTTTTGTGGTGGTGTTAGTTTGAGGCTGGGCACGGGTTTGGGTTATTTAGGTTAAATGAGTCTCCAGTGGTCAAATACTCACAGCAAAGGCCAGACCACAAAAATCAGCATGATAGTTATTTACCATAACCATATACAAAACCACAGGCAGCAAAGGTTCCCTCAAATACATCAGAGACACTGCACATCTCTTTATTAAAGCCTGTCTGTTTGTTACACTTCAGTTTGCCTTTAGATCGCAAATTAAACCCAAGAAATCTAATTTCTGAAATTCTGTTTCAGCAGAAACAAACCAAAGGGCAAAAATAACAACAAACAAAGCAAAACAAGGTTGTGAAAATCCTTCCCTCTCCCTCAAATCTTTCTTTTTGCTTTAACTTTGAATTGATTTTACTCCGTTCCAGCACTGGAGATTAGTGATAGACAGCTATAAAATTCTTTTATTCACTCATAAATAAAATATCTGCACTGTTCGAGAGTTATCCACTCCCTTTGACAGCAATGAACTTGCCACACATTTTAGTAATCCATTGTGATCAATCCAAAGTCCTTCGGCTGGAGGAAGCAGATACCTGCTTAGAAATCGACTCTCTCTGGCTCTGTGTCAGTGACACTGCTCTGCTGATTCTTTGTATAATTCCTATTTCTATTCAGACACCGAGTCTAATCAGACACATGTTGTTTGGAGGTGCTTCTTCTTTTTAAAGGGTTTTATTTTACAGTCTCATGAATCATTTTCATCTTTTTCAATCAAGAAAGTAAGTCTGGCTCCTAAACTTTACATTATGTACACAAACCGATAAAAATGTTGAGGTCTCCTTTGTTTTTCATTCCCTTTTTTTCAGCCCCTCTCAACCACAGCCGCTTTCCTTGACCTCTCCCAATCCTCCTCCCAGGCCACTGGCCCAAAATGTGCTGTTTCCAATATTTCCTCGGAGCCTGGGGAGCGTCCCTCCGGCGAGCTCTGTCCAGCTGCTGACTCCACAGCGGGCAGCGAGAGGGTTTTCCCACTCAAAAAGAAAAGGAGATTGAAGCGGACTGGCATTTCCAAATTATGGGAAATTCAGAAATGAACAATTCCTGTAAACATGACTGGTTTGGCAAAAGGAGCAGCAACCTTTAAAGCTGCCAGGAGGTGGGAAGCTCTTGAGCGCTTGGGAAGAGGTAGAGCAAGGGCTGTCCATCCCTCCGTCCATCCTTTCCAGGTCTCCCTTCCCCATCTGAGCTATTTCTTTCTTCCTCTTCATTCAGATATAGATAAAGTGATCTGACCTTCTGTGCAATTATACTGAAGAGGGATTAATAGGTTTATTTACTGCTCCTTCTCAGAAAGTTTTGTCATTATTGATTAGCCCATCAATAGGAGGATTTGTAAAAGCACAAATGTGAGTTAGGTGCCCAGCCACCACCTGTGCCTTTGAAAAGCTCTCTTTGTGGGACATGTGGGACATGTATATCTTCATGCTTCAATATTATATGTAGACCTGATGGCATTTTCAGAAAAAAACGCATTCTCACTTGATCTGCATTTGTTTGCAAGTTGCGGTCAAACTCAGCAAATCATGTCAAACAAATGAAAATTAAGGAAGAATTGTTGCAAATGTGAACTTTGGTATTTTGGAGACTTCAAAGATAACATTCACAGGCATTTTAGTCATCAGTCACCCCTTCGTGGGTATGTGGTGAAGGTAACCAAATTTCATGCCCTGCTATGAATCAGGAGAAGGGATATCAGCTCCAGTTTACTGGACCTCACCTCAGTGTCATAACCAAAAGCCTTCTTCTGTTTAAGGAAGGCACTGATTTTTAGGGGTTATATCAACATTTGGCCCCAAATTGTGATTTTCTTGATTTTCTCTATCTCAGGAAACAAATAAAAAAATGAAGCAATTATTTGCATAGTCTTAATTCTGGAAATGTCCCATTACCTGTATGAAATCCATCAAAGTTGCTTTTAAGAAGTGCAAAAGCAGGAAAAGAAATTATGGTTAGTGGTAAGATATATCCAGGGAAAGTACTGAGTCCTCAAGTGAACAATAGGAAAGGATCAGTCAGCCCCTGTCTGTGAGACCCCAGGCAGGTTAACAGACTCATTTTTCTAGACCTAAAGACCACAAGCAGACCCAAGTGCCAAAACCTCCAACCTCTGATGGTCAAGGGAAGGAGAGGAGAATCAGCTGCTTCTGGGGAGACTGAGCAACAAGCAAGGGGATTAGGAGGGCAACTCGTATGTCCCAGCCCAGAAGCGGGGGATACATCTGGCTTCTGAATTTGCAAGGAACATACAAAGTTTAGGTAAGATCAGAGATGCATGGAATTTTGTTGTTTTAAACTGTTTCCTCTGCATGAGCGTGTCTTTGGGTGGATGAACAATGCACTGGTTTTGGAAAGCTGTTCTGAGTCACATCAATCACCGGTCAGAACCACCTGGAAGGAATTCTCTTTCAGGTGCTCTGCACAGTTAAGCCTCATGGTTTGAGCCAGATTGATAAAAGAGATAAGGGTAGGGCTGTAACCCAGAGATCCGCTCCCCCTCAGAGAGATGAGGAATACAAAACCCTCACCAAACAGCCAGGTAAAATGGCTGTTTAGGGGGGAGCTGTTAAACAATTTTGGAGGGGTGATGCACAGTGATCGCATTGTGAGGTTTGGGCTTTTATGAAAAATGAGCAGTTTGCATCTAAAGAGGAACCTATGTCTAGCACTTCCTAAGCAGGTGCTGAAGCAGATGTGATCAGTCAGCAAGACTGCATTTTTGGTGGCATGCCTTACTGCTATTTAATCTTCAAATTCAGTGGGGTAGACCTCAAACTAGCACTGCTTACGTAGCTCACACTAGCATTCATTACTTCTTAATTGTGGAGAGACATGCCAGGCTGGTTCTCATTTCTTCCTGCAGAAGACCACAGATCTTTGTTTTGAATTTGCAAGATCTGAGCTTAACTGGTGTCTTCCTTATCCTCCTCCTTCTCCTGGGACTGGGGAATATCTGTGGTCAGCTATCAACCCCATCTCATTCTGTATCAGGATGCAGTGTGTGGAGGGCAGGCTTTGCATAGCAAACCTGAGGAGCTGGCTTCCCTCCTTTGTGGTTCGGTAATGGGCTGGCAAGGCTCGCTCCTGCAACATGTGGAGCAGCTCTTGCAAATAGACATCACCTAAAACTGGCCAGTCTCTCCAGAAATTAGTATGTGCCAGACCAACACCATCTCCCCCCACCCAGCATAAGCATCTCTGGCCCAGCCAGGCAAGCAGTGGGAGGGAACCATTGATTTCAGTCAATCTGCCCCAGTTGAGAATCTGGCTCTCCCGTATGATAGTTAGACTGGAGATGTGCATCAACCCATGTTCAGACAAGTTCAGATTTCTTCTCAAATCGAATTTTAGACCTCCTCTGCTATTATTTATTCAATAWCGTGAACAAGATATAGATTGCCTTCATTGATTGCCTTCTTTCCCTTCTTTGTAATTTGCCTATTCTTTCCTGAATATCTCACAACAAGCACATTACTGAACTGTGTCAAGACTGGGAGAGAAAGAAACTGTATTGAATCAGAATGTTTTAAAAAAACTTATKTTCTAAACCTCATTAATCTTAAATTTCGTCAGGTTAGACATAGACTGGAGTTTATAGTTTCCTCTGCATATAACTAGTTTCAACTGTTCTGTTGCAATCCACACCACACTTTTTTAACAAGAATAGAAAAATGCAGCCTGAAACTGATCTTGGATGGTCCTCAGCAAATGCTGACATTCCATTATGTGGCATGAGCTTGCTTTCATTTTTGTGCTGCCACCTGGAAAGTACTTCTGTCCCCTTTTTATTTTTTGTAGTATACCATTAGCACAGCAGCAAAATAAGTTACATGCTGCAAATACTGTGTGTCCCATAAATTCCAGGCAATTAATTAGAGTAGGGAATATTAATAGTTTATTAGCCTAGCTTTATTAAAGGCAGGAAGATAACTGACAGCTCTTTTCCTTGACCGAGAGGGCTCTGGTTACAGGATCCCATTCAGAAAAAAGCAAGTCACTATTTGAAGAAAAACTGTAGAGAGAAAATAAACGTGAAGCACTTTCCCTGTGAGGACTGCCTCACTAGAAGAGCAGTGTCTGTCCAGGGCACCCCATGGATGTTTCCTTTCAGTGTCAAATTGATTCCAGGTTGTGACTGTATCTGTGATTTCTGTCCCCATGTATTTCCCCTTTCCCATCACTGCTACTTGCATACGGTCAGTAGACAAGTGAAAAACATGAGAATAGATTATATTCTTATGTAATATAATAACACAGACCAAAGATACCAGGCCCCGCAGAAACCACACATGCTGTGAGAATGAAAGCAGCCCTTGGAAGACTGGGCAGATGAACATKTTCTCTTCATGTGCTAGAGCCTCACACCCTCGGGGCCTCATTTTGCAGATTGCTGCAAGAACGGCTGCAAGATGAAGGGATACAGCAGCACATAAGCACTTGGTGCAATTAGTTTGCATATGGTACATTGAGACATAAAAGGTTGATCATCACCATTGGGTTGGGAGTTGCACTTTTAGAGGGAAAGTTCTCCTCCATTCTCCTCATAAAACTGCCACCAGATCCAAGGGGCATATTTCAAAGAATGGGAAACGTTTTGCAAAAAAAACCCCAGATCTAGTACAAAGCTACTACTTTGACAATTTTTCAGAAAAGAACGATATGTTGATGGTGCAGCTGGGGAAATCCAGAACCGGTATGCAACTAGCCACCCTCCGGTTCTGCTGCAGAAAGGTGCATGCGCCTGTCACCTACAGCTCTAATCTACTCTATGAAGTAWTTCTGTCAGTGGGAAATCTTGGGTACTGTACTTCAGCAAAGGTGGCTTGTGTTAAGTCCAGGCATCCAGCCCACCTGGACATATTCCAGCTAGTTCTGATTGAGTGAAAAGTGGGTTAATTGCCTGCTTTCAGKTAGGGTGTTTTGATGCAATAGACTCCACCCTGGACTTCTTTTTTACTTTTGGTGAAAGTTAATTTCCTTCTAGGCAGCTACCACTAGGCCTAGAACAGCTTGAATTTTGGACATCAATGCACTCAAAGGGGACGAAATTTCTGTCATATGTCTATCTGTGCTAGTTTGCAAAATAAAACCAGTAAGAACTGGGATTCTGAGCCCGAGATTTCTCTTTCTATAGATAAATCATATTCCTGTCATGGAGTGTCTGTGAGACAGGGAGGATGCTGATGTTGTTTGTTATAACTCATGGCAGATGAGGCAGAGGCATGTTTGCAGGACAGCTTTGGGAGGAGGGATAGAGTCAGTACCAATGTAGTCTAATCAGAGTGAACCTGAGAACTTTTAGAGTAGTCTAAAAGAGTGAACCTTTTAGAAGTCACATTCTTCAATTTCTTCCACTTATTATTGATCTTGAATACAGCAATAGAAGTGGACCATCTATTTTCTTATGCTCTGGGTCCAGACAGACTTCTACAGGGGATGCATATTCAGGAAAGTCATTCCTTTTCAGAGGTGTGAGTGCATAAATCTGAAGGTGACTCCTTCTGAGTCATGGGCTTCTCCTACCTGCTATTCACAGGCAAGGCACCGCAGGACTGGTAGRCACTTCTGGTTCCTAAGAGAAAGGTGACCCTCAGGAAAGATGCCTCCTTGTTGTCAGCATAGGGGAGTCTGTAATGACGCGATGTGGACTGAGAAGGGGTGGGTGGGTAGAACAGTAGCTTTAACATAGTAAAAAGAATGACATCATTGTTTTTCAGTCTGGCTTTGCAAGTAAATTCCTCTAGCATTTGGGCTGTTTAAAGTTCACTTGCTTTCTGCAAAAGCCAGGAAAAGAGGCAGTGTGCTTTCCATAAGGATGTGGAATAGCTGCCGAGCTTCCTCTAGATTTCTGGAAAGGGTTGGGAAGCCCAGTAGTGCAATGCTTTCCAGAGATGATGTAACATAATGTGTCATTAACTCAGGGCAGTTATTAGATGGCACAATCCATCTGTTTTTTAGCAAGAAAAACAAGGGCAGTTCATACTGCACCTCGTGCAGCAACTTCATGTTGTTGAAGGTATGTAATTTTGGAGGTTACTGAACTTGGTGCTTTTGATTTTGTAATTTAAAATAGCATCACAATCCTAAGGGCAGGGATTTCTTTAACTTCATTCCCTTTATTTTTTAAAGGAAATACAATTTTGGAACAAGATTTAAAACATTTCAATAAGTTGGCAAGACTTGAAAGCCATCATAGTGATGCGGTGTCCACCAAATTATGCCATACTGTTGACAAGAAGTTAAGAGCTGATAAATTCCAGTGCCATCTGACACAAACACTTCAGTTAAATGCAACTGGGACCAAACATGCATGTCTAAGAACATTTATAATTATGTTAGGTAAAGCACAAAAAATGCCAGTGCCAATGACTCTCCACAGAGATAGCCTCAATGGAAGAGACATTAGACAGAGAAGGATTAACACATGCCTTCACAAACCGGAATTTTTTGCTTAGGTATGTTCACTAGGGGTCATTAACTCAAAGGGTGGTTCAGTGAAAATGTCTACAGTGCTGGTGTCCGTGTCAGTGCTGTTCACACAGACTCCTGTTAGAGCCCTGAGAGAAACAGGCTCTACGACACAACTCATCTCCTCCTCACAATAGATCTTTGAATGAGGTGGACTGTTTGCTACGGGGTCTCTTTCTTCCCACTCACTGTAAAGACAGTCCAGACAACAAACTCAGACGTAAGTTGCCCAACATCTGAGGTTAGATGAGATGCACTCCACCTAGGGCATCTAAAGGCATTGCTAAAACCACACTGGGGCAAGCCATGCCATTGCCGAGGCATGCGTGCCACTGTGGGCTGCAGAGCAGCCCCGCTGCCTGCATTTCCTCTCCCAAAGGCCCTGGGAATCTGTCTGGCTTTTGCCTCGGATACRTAGGGTGGCATCTTCCTCAGGAGTAAGCTGGCTCACCAGTGCTTAGCTTTGCATTATGTCCAGGCTCTGCCCTTTTTCTTCTCAGCAGAAGCAGCACTGTTTGTTTCATATTCACTTAATAAAAAGAATTACCACTTCTGTGAAAGGAGTATCTTGATCATAGACTGTCATATTGAGTGAT
Organism: Oceanodroma leucorhoa; assembly: GCA_030449065.1. Taxonomy (NCBI): domain Eukaryota; kingdom Metazoa; phylum Chordata; class Aves; order Procellariiformes; genus Oceanodroma; species Oceanodroma leucorhoa. Next base: position 3,137,152 of record JASVER010000012.1, on the reverse strand, counting down.
CCATCATCTCCTTGCTGCGTGTTGCTAACCTTCACGAAATGTCCCCACTATCGTATAACGCTGCTGTGAAAGCAACACAGAGGTGTTGAACAGTTTGGAGGGGTACCCACATTGCTTCTCACAGCCTCTTTTCTACCTGGGAAGCAATAAAAATATACGCTCAGTCTGGCTGAAGAGGTGCAGCAGTCTGGATCCAGTGGCTCTCAGTTTTACCCCAATTCACACCCTCTTAGCAGAACAGAGAGCAAGTAGGTCCTACTCCTACTCCTCTTCCCCCATCCCAGTCCTTCCAAACACTGCATGGGAGATGTGTGCAAGTCAAATCCCATCTAAGTCCTGGAGCCCAGAGGACCTGAACTACATGCCCGAATTGAGGAATTCTCATTCCTCAATTTGTCATTCAGGAAACCTTGCTCCCCAAAGGTTGAACCCAAGACTGAAATGTTTGCTTGCACCACCCTGTGCCAAAACCATGTCCGTATAACCAACCCAGCAGCAGCAGTGTGATGCCACCCCTAGGACTGCCACAAGAGGATTTAAAGCACCAGCTTAACTGATCTCCTAATTACGGACATCTTTATCAGAAAAATATCCTGTTAGTGCCACAGTAATCATTATTCAAACTTAAGAGAAAGCTTACTTTATAAACATATTTCACACTGAAGAGGTGCTTTCCAGAGTTACTTGAGTCAGCCGGTAACGTGCACATCTATCTATGTAAAATATCAACCCACTGACAGACATAATTACTGAGTTTGTATAACACCGAGGATAAGTTATATTCCCGTGTGAATCCTGAAATGACAGTTTGTCTTCATTCAGCCTGTGGTTTCCCTCGCTGGGCTGGCCCTGTGAAGTGGTTACATGTGCAGGATGACAGGCATAGAGGTGCCTCACTGTAGTGGGTGAAGTGGAGGGTACCTGAGGTCTAACCACAGAGATTCGATACATCTTAGTGGTTGCATTTTTAAACTCCCTTTGCCCAGTTCCTCAAGGGGAGTACAGCATGCCGGTCCCACTGCTGCCATCAAACCAGTGATGAACAGCTGCTACGGAGGCTTACAAACTCCCCGACACAGCCCTGATTTGAGGTGCACGAAACTGGAGTGTATGTCAGGTCAATATGTTAGACCTATGGCAGCTCCTGGCCAAATAGGAGAGGTGACCCAGAGAGGTTTATAAACAAGGGGAAATGCAGGTGTCCTCAGAGCAATTAAAATATGCAGTTCTTCGCACTTTAAATATGAGTTTGATGAGAAATAGCACCTAGATACATCGGTGACAATTGAAATAAAATGTGCAGGATGTTTTCCACCTCTGAAAATTCTATCTTGACTGCTTCACCGAGAGGGTACTCATGGGCAGTGGTACTGCACACATCCTATTCCTCACACCTCTTCCCTCAGCATGTGCTACCAGCCACTTCTGGCAGCAGAACGCCTGCCTCCTCCGACTTCCATGTGGCCATATGTCAGTTCTGATGTAGCCTTTTTCTATAAGGCAAGACACCTCCAAAGGTGTTTTAACCTGAGTACTGTACCACTGTACTTGCACACTGCCAAAGCATTTATCAGATGATAACAGCCTGGCAGAATGGCACACCTAATATCCAACTTCCTTCTGCTTGATAAATTGTCTTTTAGCATCATATAGTCCATACACTCATCTGGTGTTCTGTGGTCCTTCTGATTTTCTCCACTCACTGTGTAAAACGTAATGATATRTGCCTACACAGCTAATTAGACAGATAACACTATTTGCAACATAAATAATGTTAATATTGCTTTTATCTGGGGTGAGGCAATCAAATAAAGAAGAGGCCTATCATAATATTTGTATCTGATAGGACAGACAAGATACGGGAAGATGCGGTAAGGAAAACATGTCTTCATGATGTCAATTTTTCTGAGCTAAAATGTTGTGAAAGCTTGCTTTTTTGCTCCACTCCCAGCTTAAGACCAAGTTAATTACAGCATTGCAATAATACTCTTCAAACTGAATTTCAAAGCAGCATCTCTTTAGAAGCTCAAAAGTTAATGCTGACTAAATCAACAATTGTTTATGGAAAAAAAAAGGAAAGAATACAGGGCTGGTTTATTAAGTTTCTTTCAATTCTCCAAGTTCTCCGTGTGCTAATACCAGGTCTCAAAGGAGGGCGGCAAGCGAAATTGAATGGCACCATTCGGAATGGATTACTAATTTGAATGACTCATTCGTGATCTTCTCAATTTATGGTCATGTTCACCTCTGCATGCATCACATCATTAATTTGAAAAAGAGACAATCTACACCTTCCCCCCACTGCAGATGGAGAACTTACTGCCATAGAGTGTCATGGATACTAGAAATATGAATCAGAAAAATCAGGAGGAGAAAAACTTCATCAAATAACATTTCACACCAAGATGCAGATATACCTTCTAGCTCAAAAATTTCAGAAGTCACACATTGCTGAAAGCTGGAAGGACATACACTTGGTGGTGGCAACACTGAATGCTTGTCATTTTCTTCAGTGTCTGCTGTTAGTCACTGCCGAGGGCCAGGCAACATGGACTTTTAGTCTTACTCATAGTATCTCAGATTTTATTAACAGAATATTTACATTTTCTTCAAATTAACTACAGTTTTCTGAAATTTAGAAACAGTTTGGTTGCTTTCCTCTGCTTTTCAATCCTATTTTTTCCTACAGGTCTAGGTTTTTGACCTCCATGAGGACACAGATGTGGGTGTGCCTATAACTCCATGGATTGACGCCAACCTGGCAAAACAGCTATTCCAGGCCCACCTGCGGGTTTCTTTCTGTCTTGCCAGTTCTACGATTTTGCCTTCTCTGGTAAGTCATGCCTGTGCTGAGGATCTGTGCTGTTATTTAGTTAGTTAGATAATTCAGCACATCCCAGAGGAATAAACTTCACCCCTCAGGATGGTCAGGGCCAGCACAGTTACAGCATATCCAGGAACTCCTGCAGTTTCTGTGCCTAAACTTTTTTCTTAAATTAAGGGCTGCTTTATGCTCTGGCTCAGTGTGCAAGCTGCTGTAGGTAAGCACAGGCCCGCCAAGTTTAATGGTGACGGCAAGACGGGGCTTGTCTGCTCCATTCAACAAAGCAAAGTTTGGGGTCACCTTAATGAATAACCAGTGAGCGGGTCATATACTGAGCAGTTTTGCGACCTTCATGGTTTCCTCAACAAACCGTTCAGTATGGCCAAAATTTGTCATCCTTGGTAACTATTTGGCTGTCATCATTGATGCAACTGATTCCTCAGAAAGCTCAAGAACTGCATCTATCTGCCAGGAGGGAAGGGAGGAGAGCATTTCCCAAGGAGCTGCAGGTGTTCGTCCCTCCCATGGGTGCTGGAGGTGTCTGGGGCATGGCTGAGGACGTAATTCCCAATAAAGGGCTCGAAGAGCTGAGAAGGAGCCAGATCTGGCATGTTAACCTTGGCCAGATGAAAGAGGAGCTTGTTTGTCTTTTTCTCTTTTCAAAAAACTACAGATGCTTTCCTGGTACCAGCTGCTCGCTTGGGTTTGCAGCCAGCCTCCCCGCCACACCATGCTGCCATTACCAGCTCTGCTCCTGGGAGAGGACTTTGCCAAAACCCAGAGCTGGAGCCAAGGCTTCTGCATTTTCCTGGCCAGGCTTATTCTGGGAAATCCAGCCGGCATTGCGTGTCCTGTCCGCGTGGGTGGGAAGAAACTGGAGCTCGGAAACAGCCCACCCTGGCCAAGCGCTGACAGGAACAGCCCCCGCCGCCTGCACTCCACCACCGCCCCCACTGCCCCACAGCCCACAGACAGGTCAAACCTCCGGGATTTGCAAATTCTGCCTGGGTCACTGCTAGTGGGGAGAGACTGCCGAAAGCGGCCAGGGTAGAGAAAAATAGGGAATTAAAAATGAAGCATAGACCAGACTGGCAGAAAGGTATGTCTACGTGGCTTCGAACAAGGAGCAAACAGAGTTTTTGCACACAGAATAACACAGTTCAGCTTTGTTATGAACACGTTGCCAAAAACATTAACTTAAATACGCGATAGGAGATCAGCAAAACTGGCAACTCCCTGTCCAGGCGAAGGGTGTAGTTTTGTGTTACTGGGACAACAGCTGCCCCTTTTAAAAGTGTCCTCTGAGTCACCACACTCACTGGAACGAAGATTTAATTTGAGGCATTCTGCTGGAAATCACCAGGGTACACGGTCGCTCTCACTTTTTCTGAAGCACTGTACATGTTTAAGCATTTTCTGCCAAATGGAAGAGCTTCCAGAGAGGAAGCTTTCACCCCGAAGTACCCTAAGCTGATGCTGGCACATCGTCCAAGAGGCAAAGCCTGGCCCCAACCAGGCAGAAGAAGGACCRAGACCCAGGTCTCCATGCAAGGCACTACTCACCAGGCTGTTGAGTAGGAAGTAATTACCACGTGCCTGGGTTTTGTGTGAGTACTGACGGGAAGGAGAAGTGCAGCAGAGAACCACATGCTTTGTTTACAAGAATGTGCATGCCGCCGCGCTAGTTGTGATGGCTCCAAGCTAAAGCCTGCTGGAGCCATCACAAATAGGGTGGCTGCATGCACATCGTTCAGCTGTATGCAAGACCTTCGTCACCTCAGGAATGTGCTGGCAAACCTCATTTGCTTCCAAATTCAGATGGCAGACAAGAAAGAGCTGGATGATCTAAATTTGGGGCTTACACAGATACAATGTCAGCTAAGCTCCAAAGTCTTTTTGGGAATGAAACCGTTGATGTCCCTTGGAGCGCAGATATGGCTGCCACACACACTAAACATTTTTCTAGACTACTTTTCTGTTCAAATATAGTCAACTCTGTACCACTGTCCTATTAGGCAGTCACACTTCTGTGAAGCAGGCACATCGAGCCAGAGTTGCCCAAACAGCGCTCCAAAGCTGGAGTGACCAGGGTGAAACTGTGCTGCAACTTCTGCTTTCTTCATGCTAATAGCTACGAGTGAAGGAGACAAAGAACCCCCTGTGCTGAGCTATTTAGTACTTTTCCAGCAACGTAGCCACCAGCTTTGCACAATCCAGGGCGTTCAGTGCCAAGGAATCTGGGATCCATCTGGCTCTGGTCAGACCTTTCCAAAGGTGTAGTTCCCCATATAGTCCAACTGTTCCCTGTTTTCTCAAAAGTCAGATGATGGTGGTCAAAATATGCACACTCGCTTCAGGAGGCTGTGCAGGGTTTTGCAGAGATGTGGACTCAAGCTGCATCCCCTCCGCAGCAGGGTGCTCCAGGCACCTTCCCCCATGCACAGCCTCTTCTCCCTGCCTTAGCCTGAGCAAAGGTACACACACGGTGTCAGTAGAGTTGTAGCCCCCCCATTGTCATTGAAACTAATAAAACTGATGCAATGGAGAGAAAGCATTAACATTTTCCTTGGAGTGGGAGAATGGTCGGCACCTGGATGTTTAGCAGAGCAACTTTAGGCTGGRCAAGAGGAGTATCCTCTAACCCTCTATTATTGTTTTCTTTGGAAAAGCTTGGGGTTTCATTGTCAAGAATGATTTAATATGATAAGTTACAGTGTTAAAAACCATGCACAGGAACAGATGAATAACTCTGTATACTGTCTGCTCAACCATGCTGAGACTGAAGTCAAATATTTGAGGTTTGCCACAAACCAAGATGAAGCTTATTTACACTAACAAAGGGCACCCAAGGAACAGTGGTGGTCTTAAGTATGCACAATGTGTTTATCAACACCAGATATTTACCTTAACTTTTATATTTGGAGAGCGGCTTCCCACATGCTCAGAGTCATGACCTACGTGGTTAGCTTTGTCTTGTCTTGCTTCTGTACAGCACATGCTGTGTATTGTAGGAAGAGACCAGGCTCAGAAAAAAACCCATGTGCAGCACAAAATAATACCCTCGAGTATTCATGGAAACCATCTTCCTCTATTATATCCCAGACCATAAGACTCCAGAGCTTTCTGCCCTTGCTAAGTTCTCACAAAACCTTCCAGCTATTAACTATAAATTAGACTCTCTTTCTCAAGGACATTCTTATTCAGAGAAAAGATGTTTCATTGCCAACAAAGTGGAGTGAGTTTCCCTCATATCATGTCTTCTGGCAGCTCCCACAGGCCCTTGTTAACATGCTCTGGTGGTCATGGGGGAGGGCTTCCTCATTCTGGGCCAAGCGCGGTCAGCATTGGAGACGCACACAACAACATGGGTTCTTGCAGGCTCAGAGTAAGAGTGACTTCCCTCTGCAGCAAGGCCTGGAGAACCGGGTGGGAGGAGGGAAGGGGCAGCATCCACAGAGAAGCTGCCAGGGTGAAGAAAAGGACGCATTGCTCCTCACCTGGCCCTCCTCCTAGTGGACATGCCATGATATGCTCCCTAGGACAGCTTTTATATTGGGAACTTGTTATTTTTCCACCCCACTGAACAGTCCAGGTCTTTCCATCTTGCCTCATTTTTGCTAAATCACTACTTATGCATGTCATCCTTTCCCTAGACTGTCTCCAGCTCCCCTGATTCRATAAGGAGGATGTGAGTGTTGCTTTGATGATGCACAAGGATCCAAACCAGACAGCCTGACAAAGGACAGCAAGAAGGACAGCAAGTCTGGAGAGAAGGAGGCTATCAGTGAGGAGGAAAAAATCACCTGGTTTCCCCAGAACAGGGAAAAATCTGAGGACAGAGCACCTGARATGTCCTCAGACCTGTCTGCAGACTGTGTCCTACTCAGTAACCCAGTCAGCAAGGGTCTCTGTGGCTGCCTGAGTCACAGAAAGGGTTAATGCAGACTGCTAATTCCCTAAAACCTCCATCAGACCATTTTTTTGGTCCAATTGTCCATAGACAAGGGTCTATTTTCAGCTATGTTGGGTTCCTGGGTCACAGTGCTCAGAGCAGACTATTAAAACATGATGGAGAGATGATCACTTGTTTCTCATCAATATTTATGCAGCTTAAGTTCATCTAGTACAAACCCCTGTACTGAGGCAAGACTAAGTGTAACCAGGCATCTTTGGCAGAATATTGTCTAGCTGAGTCTTGAAAACATTTTGGGAAAGAATTCCACAATTCTTCTAGATAACCTGCTCTACCATTTCACTAACATGCTTTTTTAAAGAGAGGAACAAACAACAACAACAACAACAAGAGATTTTGCTAATAAGCAAGGTATATTATATTTGCCACAGATTGAGTAGATTTCTTTTTGTACTTCCCCAGGTGGACTTGAAGAAAATTGATTGCCATCCTATAACAGCCTTTAAATATTCAAAGACTTTATATATTCTTCACCAACCTTTGCCCTTGACTAAGCCCCCTACTTCCTTTAATCTTTCCTAGCAGACCATGTTTTTTAAATGTCTTATTGTTCTTGTAGCTCCCCTCTGGCCTCTCCCTAACTTGTCTACATCCCCAGGCACTGAGAGCATTTGCATTATCCACTCTGATCTCCTGAACAGCAGTTCCCCCTCTCTTGTAGATTGATTATTAAAAACATTTTTCTGCATTGTGTTATTTTTGAAACTCARTGTGAAATTTCAAAATGAGAATAACAAACACCGCCAATAACACATGTTTGACTAATGGACTTGCTTGCAGAAAAGTCAAAGCATCCCAAAGCAGTCCTATCTTGCCTGGGCCCCCAGCTGCCCCTGGCTGGAAACAAGTCCAGCTGGAACGACAAGGTAGCTCCAATGCTCCAAGCTTCAGAAAAAAAAACCCCACATAGAAAACAGAAGCTTGATTAAGATTTTTTCATCCCTCAACATGACTACCTGAGATTTTGGGTACTTCAGACCTTCTGGTTCCTCAGAGATCAGTTACCTGCTTTCACTTGTTTAGGATGAAAAACAAGTAACGGCAGAAGAGAATATGATCTCCAAAATGCAATTGAAGTAAGCCAGTAGAAGTGCCCTAAATCAGCTCAGTATATCTTGTGACTGAGAGGGATCACCAAGAAGAGACTGGTACTACCAACAGCTCTGTGCTCCAGCTGAGGAGGTCTGTATGGGAAACCACAGGGCCACCACCGCCACTACTTCAACGTCAGTTTCTCTCCCTTTTTTCTCCTGACAGAGTACAACAGAGAGCTGCTGGGTCTTTTCTGCCACCCAGGAAGGAGTGAGCTGCTGCTCTGAGTGTTTTTTGGTGCAGAAACCCACAATTCCATAGGGCAAGATCCTTCTCCATAGGGTGGAAGCTATGAGACCTCTCATCTCTTTATCAGAGGCCCAAGGACATTTCCCCTCCTCATTCATCCATGAGAAAATGTTTGATGTGAAATAATGAATGTGGGTTTTTGCTTTAATCTGCAAAATCAGATGCTGTTTATTTTCCAAAGAACTCTTGGAAAAGAAAAGAGATGGGAATACAAAACGAACGCCAAAATTAATTAAATGGAAAGCTCAACTGCTGAATACTGCACAGTTAAACTTCCTGGATAGCCTTAGAGACCTCTAAGCCAAACACGGGACACCATTGCTCCAGACACATTAAACAATCATTAACTTCCCTGTGTAAGGGAAAATGATTAGGTGTTGCTCAGTGCACTGTGTAAGAAATCACTTGTATAACCAGAGGTTAGCTGTGAAAAGCAAAATCCCGCAATGTAGAAACAGAGCGGGTTGTACGCTTATGCAGGTAACGCAAATGAATGTGTGTAGTACAGCCCTCCCTCTCACCCCAGAGTCACTCCAAYGCTAGCCTCCTCAGACCTGCTCCCCTTCCCCTAATGCTCGGCATTGCTGCCTGCTGCCATTGGTGTCCCACTTCTGGTCCTGTGCARGCTCTATGAGAGTACAGGCTATCTGGGGAGTTCTTTTTGCAGAGTATTTTTACAGTAGTGAAGGTTGACCGATGTGGGGATGATGTGCCTGAAACTATAGTATTTCACATGTCAGCTGTTTGTTTTATTGCAGGGCTGATGTATTGCCTGTAAAATATGAGAACTTCCAAACATGTTGGTGAATTCTGGGTTCCACTAAAGGCAATGGCAGAAGTCCATTGACTTTACTGAAAGTGGGGTGTTGGCCACAGGTTGGGAAGGTGTGTGGGAAAAGAAAGCAAATTCTTATCCCTGACTGTAGATTATAGAAGGAAAATGGATGGTAACTTCCATTTATCTTGTCTAAAAAGTGTATTGACCCACTTCACTGCATGAGGAACTGAGGACGCATGACACAAGACAGGCTATGCTTTCTGGCTGCACATTCACAACACATCTAAGGACAATGGGAAAGAAATTATGACTATTACCACAGCCTGGGTTTTGATACTGCTATTGGAAAACCTAAAAATGTTCTAAAAGTTACTACTATTGGACAGATCTTTGGTCTCCACTGAAATCCTTTTGTACCACCAGAGTAGAACTGAAGCTCCTTAGACCAGCCATTAGCAGCCAGCTGTAATGCTTGGCTAAAGCCAAATTTACTCAGCCCATCTTCCCCATGTAGGAGCCCATCACGACCAAGAAAGTGAAGACAAAGCAAAACACACCCTGATGATGCTAGGCCTTGCCAGCCTATATGTAATAGGGCATATGGGACTTTCCCAGCTGATAAATAAGCTGGAAGAGCAGGCCTATGGCTGCTCAAACTTGTAGGGGCAGCTGGTTCAGACCTCAGGATCATCATCTGAGTCAGTAAGGCAGGGTACGGCTGTGCACAGCCGAGGAGTTTCTCACTACTGAAGCTCTGCCAAACATCCTCGTTCCTTTAAAAAGTGCTTTACTGTCAGCGGGGTTTGAATAAAGTCTCATCTCATCCTGGAATTGAGRTGCCCTGGAGAAATTGCATGAATATTACATGTTCAAAAATATATTACATAACATGTTTATTATTTACCTTGTTTTCAGTTAATTGTTTTTTTGCATGGGCTAGAAAGCACTACAGACTTTCAGATACTGGCATTGTCTAGCACACTGTATTAAACCCCCAGGGCAGGCCTAATTGGCTTGTGGTTGCAGATATGTTGTAACTGACTTGGCTTGAAGTTTTGCTGGCCACTTCATTTAGATTCATCCTTATTTGCTCCTTTAAAAGAGGAAGAAGGCATACAGATTTCTTGGGTGAGGTCAGTGTGAGGTTTCTTTCCAGACACAGGGGCCATTTTCTCCCAAATCCTTCAAAATTAATTGAAACACTAAAAGCACTTCAGACCATGAAGCATTAATTCATAGGAGCTTGTTCTCTTGAACTGTCTATTTAAACGGTGTTTCGTTTTCAATAGTAAACTGTCTATTTAGTTTTGGTATTTCATCTTTTAGATCAAACCTTACATGTCATCTCAAGGACCTTACGCTTCTGGCTTTTGTCAGGATTGCCTTACAGCAGGGCAGTCCAGCCTCCGAAGGGTAGGAAATGATAGAAAATAAGTTGTGTTTCTCTATACGCCTTGTCTAAACACTGTTTCTGTACACATACAATTATTTCAGTCAGCAATACAACCTCCTTCTGGCACAGGACTAGGTCTGTGCTGCCACAGGTGGGAGTGCCACATCAGAACACGTGTAAGACATAGACAGTAGCCTTGTGTATGCATGTGCCCCCACGTATCAGAGTTTCAGCGTGCTCCTTCTGGCATGCACTTCTGTACAAAATTAGCCCTAATTAGATCAGCATAAGGCTTGGTGGGGATGCAGTTATACTGAAATAAAAATGCCTTGTTGTGGTAAAACACACTCTGCTTTCTCTGTAAGAATAACCCAGATTTGTATAAACATCTTTATAGCTGTGTGATTGTATCCGCACCAAGGAGGAGTGGGGAAAAGGCAGAGATTGTTTTACTCCAATTACACCAATAAGGCTAGAGCAGTACAGCCTTTCTGTATAGGCGAGGCCTTAAGGTCAGGATATAAATGTCCAATAAGTGGTGACCTCTGAGAGCTGGTAGATGAATTATGGCTTCTGATAATGAAGGTTTTCACTGGACATAGCACTCAGGGCATAGCCATGTAGGAATGCGGAAAAATGGCAACGGGAATATAATTTAGCAGAATGACTCAGGAAAGTGCACATAATGGGAAAACCTTATTTTTCCACATCATTCAGGGTGTTCTCAGGAACTGAGGACTGGGAAGGGCATTGTGCATTGGCAGGTTCAGCCCCTCACTGCCTCGGGCAACATATCCTACAACCTTTCTCGTAACTGACCGAGCTGTATCCTGAAACCGCTTACCTAGGGAGGGGGGAATGGTGTTCTACATTTCGCCTCCTGGGAGGCTGACAGTTACTTGCATTCACATTTCAGTCTGGCAGCACAAAAGCTGAGTAATGCAGCAGAGTACGGCAGCAGTGCCAGGAGTCTAACATGCTCAGCTGGAAAGCTAGTAACAAAAAGGCAGGGATTTTCAAAAAAAACTAATAGAGTTTGGCTCCCAGAAAAACAGCATTCCTAATTCTCTTAGGAAAATCCTAGCGCTGGCTGTTGCAAAACGGACACGTATGCCTCCAGGGCTGGCACCTTAGTCATTCAGAAAACATTCCCAGTCTCATGCAGGCACTGTGAGAGGTTAAGTGTCCCTGGCAGCTAATGAAAGAGCTTAGCCATGGACGATGACCATACTGACCAAGTGTGGGAAACCCAGAGGTTTCCACAGCTTGTGAACCTGTAATTGCATTTCCCAAAATGTTGATTAACACCCACTGTGCAAAGAAAGAAATTCCTCTGTCTGGGCTCTCCATGCAGAACCCACCCAGGGACGGAGCGGGGGAAGCAATGATACACCGCCGAAGCTATGCCCACACAGCGAGCCCCGCTCCTGTGAGTCACCCAGATGAGAAGCTGCACACAGCAGTCTGCGTACACGTCTAGCCGAGGGCAGCCTGTTCCCCAGCCCCACGGCTTCCCCAGCCAGTCCCCTCTCCAGGGGATGGGGAGCAGGCACCTGGCATCCCCTCTCACATGCCTCCCCCTCCCGGAACTGAGGGGAAATTCAGAGAGACCACTCGGCAGCTGCGCCRCACTTTTTCCCACACGAGCAACGGAAGAGTTGGCATTTGGGGCGTTTAAAATACCAGCCGCACCAAATATCTGAGTTAGATCCTCAGTAAGATAACGGGGGCAGCTTGCATGTCGGGGAACTGATTTTCCAGGTTCTGTGCAGAAGTTTTGCACAACAATATATAGGGATGTAGACCTTTTCCAATCCAATATGGTTGAGAGCAGCTTGCAAGAGGTGCCAGGGTTGGAGCTAGAACTTGAGCTCTGCCCCTTTCTCTGACTTTTCAGAGCTGCTCTGACCCTGTCACCAGGAAGACCTCCACTGGCAACAGGGTCAAAAGCTGGCAGAAAGCCCCAGGAAACTTCAGCTCCCTTCTTCCGTACCCTGGCATTATCTCCTGCCATATTTAAGGACCACAGATGCGGAGCCAACAAAAACAAACACCACTGGGTGCCTCCACCACACACAGTTCTCATGGGACAGTTTTGTCAGGTTGGCCCAACACTGACCGCAAGACTCTGCTCTATCAGAGTTAAACAGCTTCCTTTCCTGAGCTCTCCCATCATCACCTTCCCCAGAGAAGACCCAGGGGGAGTAATAATCTCGACAATAACTTGGATAATTTATTCAAACTTCCCCTCTTCCAGACATAGCTAAACTTCCTTGACTTGGAGCTAAAGATCACAACTATTTCTCTCCTCCTTCCCTCCATCTTGGGCACTAAACAACCTTCTCCGGCACCAGAGGCAGCTGAGCTGAGGCTCAGCAGCTGGAGCCGCTCAGGCACTACCATAGGTGACAGGAGTTTGTCAGAAGTCAGGTCCCACCATCTGTTCGGAGGCAAATAAATGGTTGGGCTTTTTGTCCAGGCTGTCTTCTTGCATATCAGCAGAAGAGCAGCCAATGAATTGCAGGTGCCCAGGCAAGTCCCACGAAGGCCTGGCAGCCGGGGTAAGTGGTACCCTTCCAATTTTCAGCTGAACCTACCTGGCTGAAAATCAGACCTGATGATAGTCTTCACTGGGCTGCACCACTGCGTGGAAACTCAGGGGCAGAAGGTGAAGGAGTAAGGGGGAAAGGGAACAGAGAGAGGTTGCTTAAACACTATGGTTTCACAAAAGGTTACTCAAATCCTGAACCCAAACAGAACAGCAGCTCTTATTTTAGTTCAAACCAGTTACTTTCATGATTCAGGTGATCAGCATCCTCTGATTTCTCTGCACATGCGTTCATCTCCCATCTCCTCCTGACCTGCCCGACACGTCTAAATAACTGTAGCAGTACAAGCATGAGAGCTGAGGGGTAAGGAAAGGGACTTTTAAGTGGTGATATTTTGTTTTAATTCACCTGAATTACAGCATATCACTTTCTGCCTCAGCCTAAATCCATCTCTGAAATTCAAACCAACCTCATAACTCTGCCCTTTGTGATTAGTTAATATAGCGGAGTATAGCCCCTTCTGCAAGGATGATTTGGGAAATCATGTTAGTCCCTATGGCTGCAGATTAAACGACCACTGGGTACACCATTGATGTGTTTGGTTTCATATTCTTGATGGATCAACAGGTTAAAGATTTGAGTGAGATATTAGCATTGCACAATACCAGAAGGGGATGAATGCCTTTCCCTTCACCTTGGCMCCATATACTCTTCCTACCTGCCAACATAACCCAGTCTACCTCCCCTGAGTCTTTATTGTCCTGTGGTCCAGCCCACCCTTTGGACCTATATCTCATCAAGCCCTGTGCTCTGCAGGCCTTCCCTAGACTTGCTCCCGCTGCAACACGGGGCCACTACCTCTCCCACTCCGGAACCTAGAGCATGCACTGCACAGACCAGGTCCCATTTCTGCCTAGAGCCAGCTTCAACTGAATACTTGAAAACAACTGGCTTTTCTCCATCACTCACACAACACATCATCAGTGACCAACAGCAAAAATTGGATGAGAAAGGAGYTGAGTGCCATCGGGATAACGCTGTTAAATAAAGTACACAATCCTTCTTGGCATCACACTCCTCATCCCCTTCCTTCCTCTGCAAGGGCCAGAAGAGTAGCACGGACATGCCAGAGCAGTTAATGGTGAGCAGGTAATGCGCGCAGGAGATTAAGTGTCTTTTCAAAGCTGATTGAAGTCAGCGGAAAGACTTTACATTCACTTAAGGTCCTTGGAACAGGCCTTGAAAGAAGCTGTTATGTGGGGGATATTTATATAGTTCTAAATTAAAGATTATAACAGCTTGTAGACAATTTAGTGTCCTGGATCTGAAAAGTGGTTTTTTTAATTATCTTAAACCTGAAATTTTTGGATTAATAATATCTATTTAAGAGAGTTCATAAATATGCATTTAATTGCTAAACCACTGCTGTCTCTATAGCTATAAACACATTACCAGTTTAATAATGTACATTTTAAAAGCTTCCTATCATCAGTATTTACACTGCAGGGTCAATAATTATGTGTAATTCATGCCTCTCATTGCAGGAATTTTTTTCAAAACAAGTACCAGCAAGTTTGTTTTGCTAATCTTTACATATTGAATTCAGCTACAGGGATACCTTGGCTAAGGTACACTGGATAAGATTGCCTAAAAAGCTACGCATCAGTAAGGCTGGACTAGGCTTAATAGCTTAAAATAGAGGCCTAGCCAGTTAGATCAGCCTAAAAAAACCTTTTTTCATGCATGTTGTTAGGGTAAGGATCTCCTGGCCATGAGAAGTTATTGAGGTCAATAAGCTTAGCACAAAGGAAAAAGACATCAGACAAGTTCAGATGAATAACAAGAGCATGCAGAGTTATAACACCACTAACTACAGAGAGCAGCATCAGAGAGATAAGGTATTGGAGTAGAGATCCGTAGGGAACATCCAGTTATCCAAGGAAAGGAAATTTTGAGGGTGGAGAAAACCCTATCATATTTGCCTGATGTAAAGTTTTCTGGAATTTCACCTGTAAGATCAATGCCTCCCTCTCTGAGAGACCCTTGACTAGCAAGCCTAAGGAGCTGATTAGCTATGGCATGTCCCATTTTTCAGTGCAGAGCACCTGAACACTACAACTTTTTTTACAGAATTTATTTCATGTCTGCCCAAACTTCCTTCTCCCTCTGTCCCATGTGTGTTTTCTCCCTGCGCCTTTYGGCTCCTTTTCTAGGCCTTTTTTTCCCCAATGTCACTACCCCTGCATGTAGCACCAGACCAACATGCCCAGGAACCAAACTTGCAATCCCATAGACATTTGATCCAACAGTTAGGCAACATGATTTCACTCATGATAGCTCTTGTTTATTCAGGCAAGCAGAAGATGGTTGTGATTCAGTCTGGCTTGGCAGTAAACATTCAACAAACAGTCTTACTATTAACGATAAGAATCAATGTGTCTCCAAATGAAAGGGAAGAAAACTCCTGCTTAAAGTCTGAGCCTTACAAAGAGGGGTCAGTAAGGGAGGCCTTTTACATTTTCTCTGCATGAGTGTCAGGGTCTGGATGAGAAGATCCCCTTATGGGATCTTGCTCACCCAACAGGCCGTCGTCTCCCTGGATTGCCTGAGACTTGTAGAGAGGACAACTGGTTTTGGGGCAGCCCAACCCCACAGAAGTGCCTTGGCGGGGGGGTCTGTCGCTTGGCCTGCCGCCTCCACGCTGGGGTGTTTTGGGGTCAGGAGCAGCCACAAGCTGGATGACTTGAAATGGAAACCAAAACTCTGCCCCCCTGTGACACCCACCCTTCTGCCAGCTACTAGATTCAATCCAATGAAATTCTTAGGAGGGGACACAGTTTTAAACATATTAGTAAACCTAGTAAAGTCAGTGGGTCCAGTCATGACACCTAGAGAAATCTGCATAGTCAGGAACTTTCCTGGATTAAAGCCTTAGTAACYCTCCATCACTGCTAATCTGGAAATGATTTGCCTTGAAACACGTATGCACAAAAAGGCATAAATCAGAGAGTGTGTGTTATGAAGGAGTATTTATTTTGTTGCATACGTTTTTTGTAAGGGCGATTCACAACCTTTACTTTCTTACATAGACTCTTTGCTTGACATATTTACTCTGGTCCTAGCTTGTGAGAAGACTTTGCTTAGCAAATTCTGGATGTTTCTTCCCGTTATTCATTTAGTAACTGCAACCCTTCCACCATCGATTAGTGTGTTGCAATATAGGGTGTTAATCGACTTTAAACATTTAATTATGGTTTGTTTGAGCACAGCATTTTACAAGCACAGTGGTTCGTCACATTGCTGGAACAAGTACAATACAGCATCTTTAAAATTATGCACAAATAATAGATTAGTTTCAGCAATACTTTTTCAGCAGCATTAATAAAATCTCTCAAGCATGCACAGAGCCAATGGCCAGGAGGATTCTCAGGAGGTCTTTCATACAGGATGCAAATCTTTGTTACGAAATTCCTCAATGCCTTTTTGCTGTCTCCCTAATGACCAGTTAAATGGGCTCCCATGAGAATGCCTGAGTCAGAGCCAGCTTGAAAACTGCTGAGGAAACATCCTCTCTTACTGGAAATGATTTCCATCAAACTGCCATGTACCATATTTAGACTAATGGATCAGTAACGCCAAACAGAGGGAGCTAAGTTCACAGGGCTTGGGATTCTGCTCTATGTGAAAAGAGATTGCCTTTGTCTGGCCACAGTTGCTTTAGGGCAGGCGGTCCAAGAGCTCTGTAATGCTCAGAAACAAATTCCAGCGGTGAGCGGTTGCCACCAGGCAGAGGTGGAGTGGGGCAGGCAGCGTTCAGGAGCAGCAGCTGACCTTGTGAGGTCTGATTTGACCTGCAAATGGGATATCGGGCACATCTTCTAATACCTAATTGTGGGAGAGCTAGTCCTGTCGGTCAGCCTGTACTAACTACATAGTTTAAATCTGAAGCACTATTTTCCTTTCTTATGTGGCAAATATATAACACAGAAAACTTATTTTCAACCATGTGCTTGCCCCTTAGTGAATGCATACAACAAACCAGCAAATAACAGAGCATAGGGACTTCTAAGGTCACTGGAGAAAAGAAAACGCCTGTCCTGTGTTATGCAAGAAGTCTAACATAAATCTGCTCTTTTTTTATTATGCTTTTCTTGCTTAGCTCAGTGTCTATTAAACAGATAACGGCAGCTGAAAGCAAACCACATGCAGGAAGTTTTCTTTATTTTCATATAATAAAGATATTTGTTGAGTCTGGGTTGCTTAGGTAGCTGTCTAAAGCATTTTTATTTTTAGAACTAGTGAAAAATGTTTACCAAGGACTGGAGGGAAAGGTGACTCCCTGGACCCCGCCCCATGCTTGTTCTTCATATTCAGAGGACAGTATTTTCAAAAGGCCCCAGGTTTGCCCAGTTGTATTCCCATGAGTAGCTGTACTAGCTTTGACATTATCTGGGGCAGTTAAGCAGCAGCTTTGAAAATCCCAGGGTGGAGGGGACAGGGCAGGAGTGGTGGTTGGGGGGAGCATGTTCAGGGCTCACTAGACCCCACTTCTCTCAAAGGCCTGGAAGAGCCTCAGCCACTTCCCTGCTGTTCATAAACTGTTCTGTGAGTGCCTCAGTGAAGCGTGCTTCTTCTCGTCCTTCCTGGCTGCTGGTCCTGCCAGGGGTTGTTACCTGGTGCTGCTAACAGCCGCTGCATTAGCCCCAGAGGAGCTGCTCCCTGCATCAGCTCCACACACTGCAGTTCTGCTCACAAACCACAGAGGTAGCAGTAAGGTTCCAGTCCACAGACATCTTCCTTCTCCCCCCCTCYGCTCCCAAAGACTAGGAATTACCCATTTTTATTCTCTCCCCTTCCAGGAATAACATTAATATTGCAAATCCAAACATTCTGAAACTAGGGGCTGCTGTAATTAAGACTCTTTGATTATATAAGAGATGTCTAGGTCTGAGCAAGAGAGTCTGGGTTTGAAATTGGATTAGAAGTCCAGGTTGCTCAATACCAATAGGTGGGGAGGATGGCTCCCTACCCAGCTCCTTACCTACAGGTCTAAAAAGGAAGACCTAGGTTTGGGTTTAGCTTAARGTCCAAACAGACCTGGCATGTTCATTCTGTGATCTTTTCCACAGCAGCTGTGCTTTGCTGAATGAACGGAGGAGACCTGCTCTGGGCACGAATCAAGACAGTGTGGTAAAGTAGCATAAAGCACATCTGCTTTATTTGCTGCAGAGGTTGGAAAGTATGAAGCCAATGAGTCAGGGGAATGGAGGAACAGAAAAGCCTGACTGCCGCCTTGGGGGAGCTGAATTCTGCTCTTGCCTCTGCCACAGTGTGCCTGCATGATGTCAGGTCTGAGGATTTATCACAAGAAGTCACACGTTCCTYATTTTCTACATGCCAAACCTACGGCCTTATGGTCTAACTTGCCAAACTGTTGAAACTCATAACTTCAATCAAAGTCAAATAGCATCTTTCTTGGATGTCGGTGTTAGTGTTAAATAGACTGAAAAATAAAATTCTCGGGCTCTTAAAAATGAAACATCCAAACTACTAGATGTTCTGCAACTATAAAACAAGGGTATGATACTCTCTCCCCTCAGCAGGGCACTAGGAGTTAAAAATCACTCTTGTTTGTGAAGTCCATGCACAGGCTACTGGTGTCTACCACAGGAAAGGCAATGAGGAAACTGATAGCCGTATCTTCAGAGCAGGCTGTGAACATTGTGCAACAAGTAAAGCCTGGAATCGCACATTAGGCAGAGGACTTGTCATTATTTGTGTGTAGCCCATCCTGTGCACTGAAGGAAACAGAAGTTCAGTGGAAAAAATAGCATGCAGACAGTGACTGAAGACTGTCATAAGGCAAGCACATAAAGGCTACAAATAAAGGTTGCACAAGCATCCTCATCTCAGGCAACGGCTAATTTCTGAGGGCTTGACTTTGCAACCTTAATAATGTTCTTTWAACTTAAGAGGGTTTTTTTTGTTTGTTTGAGGAGGATGATTGCTTTCAGTCATGCAAKCAGATTACCAACTAATTCTTTGCTGAGTACATTTAAAGGAAGGGGCTGATCCCCTCTGGCTAGGTTCGTACTAGTAAATAAAACAGAGACAAGGACTGCTCTCTGGCCCAGAGGCTAGGTGGAACCATACGCTACATCCATACAGTTAAATCTCTTCCTCCTCCATGCTCTCTCCACTCAATGAGAGTGGTTACATATGAACCGGGAAGAGACTCTAGCATGTACCATCTCCAAACCTTGCTCTGGGAAAGTGCTAGKTGGCACAGGCCCAAACCTGAGCGGGGAGTTTGATAGTAGTTAATAAATAGAAACAAATCACAGGCTAGCATTTGAACCTGTGCACTGGGTCTGTCTTCTTTGCTAGAGTAGCTGGAGTATATGTTTATGCTGCTAAATAAGGTTAGGACCACATCCGCAGCTAAAGCAGTAGCCTTCTGTCTTTCTGCACTGCACAGGTATTAGTATAGTCCTGGGCTGTGTGCCGCCCCRTTAGCTCCTAGAAATAACACCTGAGCATGGTTGCAGCTATTTCCAGAAGGTATTTTGTACAGATGGTAGGGACCAGATTGGCAGGACTGACTTGCTTTGCCCCATGCACAACTCTGGCACTGTCCCAGCAGGCTCTGTATCCCCCACACCCCACATCCTTACCCCACCCCCTCCGGGGAACAGCGCACATCCTCACAGCCTTGTTACCCAAACACCCCTCCCAGGGGCTGAAAACAGACCTTTTGTCTGTGTGGGCCAAATTCGTCTGTAGAAGACAGAAGAACACAGAGAGAGGTGKCTGAAGCACACCAAAGGGCTGCAAGGGGGTGTAGACAGATCCCCTGTGGCCATTCAGGGGGAGGAGGCTRGGGGGCAAGAAGCAGAAGACAGGATAGGTCGCCGGTGGCAGCTTGTCCCGAGATGGCCTGGAAGCCTGCTGCTGAGAGCGTACCTACAGCGAGCAGCGGTGCCAAGGCAAATTTCAGAAACCGAAATCTGATTATAGAGAGGCACGGGATGCCAAGAGGCGTGCTAGCGTGGCTTGGCACACCAGAGGGTACTGTAATAAGCTGCACCAGATGTTTGGCTCCGGTGAAGAAGCTGTACTTTGTCAACCCACAACCTTAAACACCAGGGCTGCGAGCTACCCGGCAGCTAGAAGGGCCTTAAGACCCTGCGCTCCCAGGGGAGCACCAGTGTCTGGGACGTGTGGGGAGGGTATGGGGAGAGGCACTGTCCTCTGGGCATCTGCCTTCTCCACACTTGTATCCAGGCACAGGGGTAGGGGCAACAGCACAGGTACACAGCAATAGCACAGGTGCACYGCTCCATCACATCTCCTTAACAAGAACCTCCCTTAACTGAGGGAACAAGGACCAAATCTGAGGGAAAGCTGACCTGCGGTGCTCAACAACTCACACAGCCACAGGAAACAGGCAGCAGGAGCCTTTCAAACTGGCAGCCTCATGTGATAAACACAGCAGATAAAGCCACAGCAGCCAGAGATTATCTCCTTATCAGCCATATCAACACCTCTGCTCCCGTCCCTGCCTACTGCAGTGTAATGGCAGCAGACACGCCGCAGCGCACGGAGCTCATGACCTGTCAGGTGCACGGGCAGGCGGGCACGCACCCTCCTGCTGGCACACCTCTGGGATAGGGCTGAGGATGCTGCACCACATCCAGAARTGCCCCTGCCCACCCCAGCCAGGCGAGATAGCCCTGCCCTTCCCAGGCACACCCAGCCAACATTACAGTGTATATTTTTGCAATGTTACAGAACTGCCTGGATCTCTTCTCCAAAGGGTGCACCTGGGATCAGGGCCCCTCAAAACACAGCAGCAGATGTTGGTCTTGGAGGGCAGGTAGCCCTAAGAGCCCTGAGAGCCCCAGCTGAGAGGCTGGCAGAAGGAGAGGAGAGCCTGTAAACCAGATAGCAATGGGGCTGAGTTGTTACAATGAGTGACTAGACTCACACAGATGGTGAGAGGGAGACATTAAATGTATTTTGCATGACTGGACATGTGAATATAAACAGAAATTTCTGGCTTACAGGAAGGAGAGAGCAAGGACTGAGGGGAAGAGGAAAAGCAAAAGCTACATACGTGCAGAAAGAAGTAACCCTGATTTTTTTTTACAGCTATTGCAATAAGACTAGAGACATTGGTGGAGCTGATGCTGCAATGTGGTACATGATGGCTGCGATGCTGTTATCTTCTGCCAGAGAGGCATAGATGAATCCTCACCATCGTCCATCCTTGCTGACCTCAGGTCCCCAGGCTGAGGCTGGGGACTCACCTGGCTCCATGGTCAGGGAGCCCAGATCCATCTGCAATGGCTCAGCAACCTCACACTGTGCAGGCAAGGATGGTGATAGCACGATACACCCAGCCCTGGTAGCACTGCTGTCCCTCCCTCCCATCCCTCAGTTCAGGGGCAGCAGCCACAGCCATGGCACCCAGTAGCAGTGGCAGCAAGTATGCCTGGGCACATCAGCCTACCTGGAGTCCCAGTGCCCCCCTGGGCCAGGAGAGGCACCCCTTCCCTGCTCTGACCATGGCTCCTGCTCCCGTTTCATAACAGCTAGCCGTGCCCTTCCTTCCTGCAGGCTCTGACCCCTGCAGGGGTGAGGCACAGCATGAATTCAGCTGGCTGACCTCCATGCTGGGCAAAAGCCGCACGATTCAAGTACGGCAACACACACCAGTGCAAAAATTGCAGCTGATGGCTTTGCAGTCTTCCACCATGATCATGTCTGGTGCAGATCTGCAGAGGGTCTCAGAGGGTCCTGAGCTGGTGCCCCAGCAAGCTGTAAGGGTCAGAGGTGTCTGGTAGCAACACAGGCTCCCAAAAAGCCGCAGGCTGCACATTAACCAAACTCTGCCAGTAGCCCTTGGGRACATAGATTGCTCCCTGTTGCTGTTGGATATAGTGGCATAGGCACAGCCCTAAGCGTGAGTGTGAGTGTGAGCACAGGTGGCTGCAAGACAGAAAACGTTCTGAGCCCTTCATAGGCACCAAAGACCCTGCCACAGTGATTTATCCTCTCTAAAATATAGTAGGGCAGAAGCTGCTGGATGTTCATTTAGTTGTCTGATTATGGATTTGGGAGCATTCAGTTTTGGTCTGTTAATAAGAGTGAGGGTGAATGCTATTTCACATTAAGTTTAGCCATTTGATGGCTGGACAATTATTATATTTTCTCGTTTTCTGAAATGACCTAATCACCTACTCTATAACAAATTGTCACTTTAGATCATTGTTTTACATGACCCGGTCAAGTTTTCTTTGTACTGCTATGAATTTGTTTTACCTAATTCAGAGTTTTCATAAATCCACTGACAATTGCCTCTTAAAATGAGAAATATAAGCTTGGTTCTCTTACCTCTTACACGCCTGGCCAAATAGGTTCACTTGCTTATACCATGTGCTTTGAAAAAAGAAATGCCTAAAAACAAAAAATAGCTGAAATCTGATATACTGGGAAATATCTTCTCTTCCTATTTATTTCATATTTTAAAAATTTATTCTTTCAAAAGGTATAACTGACTTGGAGTTCTCACACTTATCAAAGCTCTTAGCAGAGACAGAGCCAGATTTGACTGTGTACCCCATGTAACAAATTCAAGTCAATATAATAAAGGGCAAAAATGTTTTTGTTATTAATCTATAAAATGAAACTGCATCTGTAGGATTTTTCAGCTCCTTTTCACATTTGAATTTAACTTCCCCCCTTTCACTTTGTAATTAAAATTATAGATTATTAAAGTGATTTCTTCCAGCAAAACTGGTCTGCTCAGTATGTTCCAAATCCTCTCTCTCTCTCCGCAAAGAAGAGCTGATCTGTGTACCACACTTTCCCCTCCTGGAGCCAGAGGTGCACGGAGCTCCTTCAGCTGTTTTGGATTCAGTGACATGGGCCATGGCAATAACCAGGCTTTAAAGCAACTCTTTCATAGCTAGACACAGATAAAGTATCCTCTCTACACAGGCACGTGAAAAGAGCTGTTCTCTCACACTTATGCCATTTCACCTCATTTTGGTTGTGAATTAACCCCAGATTCCCAACTGCAGGGATGGCACACCTCGAGCTGAGCTCCCTGACACAGCACAGGGAGGCACCAAGCCTGAGCCTGGGGACCTGCCTCCAGGCTAAACACGTGAGCGGCCATGGGATTTCTTTTCCCACCCATGTACCGAGGGACAATCCCACAGATCTCCAGAAATGGCACCAGGGCCCCTTTTCTCCACATTAGGGTTAGAAGCAGGGACATCCGTGGGTACCTGCTCGGCAACTCCTACGACATGGGCAGGAACTGATGGACTGATGCACACATGTGAGAAGCAGAGCAGGGGCTGGTCATTCTCCACCAGGTTTGTAAATGCTCCTTGGCAGTCCCGGTGGGCTAGAGACTCTGCTTAAAAAGGTCAAGTTATAAAGTAACCACATCTTTCTTGGCTCCTAGGGACATGTCAATAAAGTGCACACATGCCCAAGCAGAGCGCAAGAGAAGCCTGTGCGCAGATACCAGCATTAGTTCCAAACAGCTACCAGAAGCACAACAGCTGCATTAATGAGGCCATCCTCATGGGATCCCCAGCTCAACAGAGAAACTCAGTAATAGAATGGGCAAATTATAATACTGTTATTTTCTTTCTCCAGTGCCCAGGCAATGTCAGGCTTTGGTACGAGCACGGTACTTTTTGTGCCATGTAAAAGTATCCCCTGTGTCTACGCTTTAGTTGGCCCTACCCTGATAGTCACATAAATGTGTATTTCCCTTTCACTTCAAAGCATCTACCACTTTCCAGGAGCAGATTTTCTTCCTGCTCCATTGTCTTGCCCAAAATCAAGATGTCGAGGTCAATCATTGTTCAGCTGCAGCAAGGAAAACAGATTATATTACCTGGCAGAAGTAGGTTACCCCCAGGTATAGGCTGGGACTTTTTTTTTCTCCAGAGCTGGAAATTATCCATTACTGCATACTAAAAAGGAAATTGAAAGCAGCTCACTTTTCCTTTGCTTCTGCTAAAACATATGAATTGGTGTTTCAGCTCTGTGGAGAAATTCACAGGACCAATCAAAAAGCCAGAGTACAGCTTCTATATAATTAAATTTTAGGCAGTTATATTTTCCAGCAGCAGGTATGTTACTTGAAATGAACCTCCATGCTGTGTATCTGAGCAGTTCCAATTAAGAAAGTTCTGCTTTGAGATCTCGCAAGCCAAAACACACAGTATGGCATTGTGCCCTCAGCTATTAAACTGGAAATACAAACCACTTTTTTGTGGTTCAAATAATCTCCAGGAGATAGCTTTACTGGAAGTTTTAAGTCATATTTTTCACATCATATTCGTCTAAATTGATGATTTCCATGACCTTTTCATATAATTACAAGAGTGTTGTGTGTCCATTTTGATTAAATGGTTCCATACGCCATTATGTTGCAGTTGTTTTTAATGTTGCTGAAGTAATTAGGTGCTCTCTTCTAGCTCTTCTCAAAGGAGACTATGGAGGACACACTGATTTCTTAAAATCAGTATCTACTTTTTATTGCATTGCATTATCTGATATTTCCACTCAGCTGATGTAATAAATTGGTTCATAAATTTCATGGACGATAAGAAAGAACTGATCATAATCACAGACAGAAATTTGTAAGAAGACCATTAAGAACAGTAAGCCATACACTTCTGTATTTGGGCTTCCTTGCCATGTAATATTACAAATGAATGGCATACTTTAATGACTAGCGAATTAAAATTTAATGGACTTTCCATTGCCGCCTACAGTCTGTGCTTTATTTGAACTCAAGGTAGAGAGCCTCTATTTTCATTTAATTCGGCTGTCTTGTTGGATGTTTTCCATTCAGTTAAGTGACCTAGAACATGTATTTGCTGGCATTGCTGATAATAATAAGTTGATAAAATCAGAAAGGCAGGTCCTCCAATTCTTTCCTTATATTTGTTGTTGTTATTCTCAGCTACCTTTTTCCCTCCTCTGACAATCCTATCCTTAATTCTTCAGAGTCAACAAAAGTTTTGTCTCCCTATAGAATGGGGAGACACGTGCTTTAAAACCCCCCAACACAACACAGTGGGTGCTGTGCAAGTGATTAGGTAGGCTTGCAAAGTATTAATAGTGATTGCATTGCTAATTTCATTAGCCCTTGCATTATCATTATGTATTAATTATTATAGTCATGCCATTGAGTGCTAATATCAAACGCTGACAGTACCAATTCCCTGAATGCATCTTGTGGTTGCTGAACGTGATCACTGCTCAACACACTGCTGCTTTTTGACAGCTGCAAGGTAACTAACGCTGCTGTCTGTGTTTAGCAAGTACCATACACAACTGAAATCTTTCCTACATAAATTTGGTATGGAATTTAGAATTTAAAGTGAAGCAAAAGCCAAGCAGTCAAATCACAGCAAGGAGTCTCTGTTTGCTGCCAGGATCAAGGCAGGAATCAGTCTAGATGCTCTTTCTTTGTTGGTGGCATGAGCCATACCTCAGAAAAGCAAAAATCTCTCCAGAGGTCTCCCTCATTGACCACTCTTCATGCTCAGGTGACTCTGGATGGCCAAGCAAGGCAGCAGCAAAGAGCATCCCCATTGCCTCTGGCAAGAGAGGGGACAAGAGGACATGGCGGCGACAGCAGTCTCCTCACCACTGCCTGGCAAGGAACAAGGGGACAGCTTGGCCCTCCTGCTGCTTGAGCTCCCCCATCCTAAAATCAAAATAGCCCAAAAAACTTATTGGCCTTTTAGGCAAGCAATGCCAGATCCTTTCTGCCCACCTGACCAGCATGGCAAGGACAGAGAGGGCAGCTGACTGTCAGGCACTCTGGAGCCCATGTGCGCAGCAAGGAAGCTGGCCTTCATCATTGTTGAAAGTGTTGGGCAGACCTGTGGTTTCTTCCTTTGGCCTCACATCCTTCACAACAACTTTGCTTTTCACCTTTTTAACTATTGCTTTTTATGTCTTGCCTTTGGTTGTATCTACACACAACATTTCTATGCCACCTGGAGATGAAATATCCTGCTTTGCATAGGGCTCAGCAATAGTTCTTCTAGTTGTTTAGAAAACTCAAACTTGCTTTCAAATTAAATCTATGTAAGCCAGGCATTTAGATAAGGTTTACATGTGGTACAAGCTTCTTGCACCATGTACAACGTGTCTGCGTAACAATGGAGCACTGGTCCTGGTGGAAGCCTGTGAGTTACTGCAGGAAAAGTAACCATGCTGAGTAATAAATAATCTTTTGCATTGAACCTATATTATTTTCCAGTCTATTTTAACAGTATACTACTATGACATTCTGCTTCCCTTTTATTTTTCAACTTCTGGCCTGAATGCAGTAAATATGGTTGTTCAAAACACAGCAAAAGCACGTTATGTCTGTCAGTCAGCCTGATCTGCAGCATCCATAGAAAGATGTTTTCCAGTCATAAAACAAACAGTAATTCATTCATTCCTTGCAAATTCCAGCAAACACTTTAGAGGCCTCTTTGTAATCCATTCACTGCTTTATTGACCCAGAATCCTCCAGGGAATGTCATAAATCCATATAATGTGTACTACCATTTGTGTCTGGATCCTTGATTTAACTGAAAGATATGTTTAAAAATCACACAGAAGCCATACAGTTCTCTTTGGGTCACATACATAAAAAGTAGCTCAGATAGATTAATTAATTTTACAAAGGCCGCTCAGTTTTGCCACAATTCAATRAACTGCTCAACATTAAGCATATGCTTAGATTTCATTGGCATGAGTAGCACTTAACCACATATTTAAATTTGAGCACACACCCAACTGCATTGCCTCGCTAGTCAGGAAACCAACCTAATTCAGAGTATTTAAGCATGTATTTCTGTCCGCATGACTTATCGCTGGATAACAGCTCCTGTGCTTCAGCTGCCTCTCAAACACACATGCTCCGTGCAACAAAAGTGAATTTGCTCGATGAGAAGAGACTGAGGTAATGCCTAAAAGTCAATTTCTATTTAATGGCTTTGATGAATGAAAGGGTCAAAAAACCTGCAATGCAATGAGCCGGTCAGCAGGATCAGAGCCCTGATCACACAGCCCGGTGCCACACAGAGGTACCACAGCTGCTGGCTCAGGTAGCAGAAACTGCATTAGTGCTGCACTCTGCCAGGGTTGGTACACCATGAGCCTCCCCAAGGCAGAAACCTGCGTCAGCCTAAATATACACCCTCCAGGACCATAGCCAGCTCGTTTAGGACTACCCTGGACGTCTCTCCAAGACACATCATTCTGTCATGGCAACTTAATGTTAAACATACCCTTTTGAGCTGAAATCTTATACGGAGAGATCCTACATGACGGTAAACCGCCCAGTCATCTTTTCTCAGACCAAACCATTCTGGTTGGATCTCTGCCCTGACAAGCACAGAGATCACAGAGATTTGGAAACCCACATTTTTTAAGGATGGCAGGATATCAATGCTTTTCCAGTTAAGAGCAAACACATTTACGAGTCTGGCACATTGGACTGGAGAATTTGGCTTTAACAAAGAAGCTTATACCAAGACAAATAAAACAACGAAACAAAAAGTTAAGCCCTTTGTGTGCTACTTTTCTCCTGTAGGTAGCAATCGGTTACTTGCAGTACACTCCTTCAAGGGTTCCCATGCTTTTGGTACTCTGGAGAAGTCACATCGTGCTGTCCTTACACAAGCTGAAGAAAACTGCCACTTGTGGCTCTGCTTAATGCCGGATCTCACCCACAAGAGCTGCAGCTAAAATTACATTTACTGTTCTTTCTGTATGCTTCCCAGCAGACATTCATTCCTGAAAGCGTCTCAACCTCTCCAGGCAGTGAGGTAGTCATCCTCTCCTCCAGCATCTTCTTTCCTGCAGCAAGCATTTTTCCAACGCCTTGAAGAATAAGTCTGCAGATCCCAAGGGGCATTAGCTGGAACAGTGATGCGCCAATGTGCAGCAGTGGGGTACTCAAGCCCAAAGTCTGTACCTTCAACCTTTCTATCCCAGTTTCCTATGGCTTCTAACCAATTTGTGTACCTCTGCACCAGAGTGGCTCCTAGGAGTGTCAAGATTTCACCAGAGCACAGCACAGCACAAGCACCTCTGCCTTTGACAGGCTTTGAATGCAAAACTCCCTCAGGTCTCTCTATATCTGGGCATGGCAACTCACCCTACTGGGGATTAACAACAATGACAAAGGACAACTTTTTCTCCAGAGCTAGCGAGGGGATTATTTCATGTATTCTGGATCAAATGGTACATTAACAATACCACAGGAACTGGCAAGGAACTGGTGAGGAAACGTCCATTAATTTAACATCTGAATGATCACTGCCTAACACTACATAAATGTAATAAATCACTTCACTTAATCTTGAACAGAAGTGACTGTTCTGAAAAGAGCCTTTTGTTCAAGGCCCAGTGGTTTTGAGATGTGAATAAAGGACTAATAAAAAAGGAGGAGGCTGGGAGAAAATTTTCTTTAAATGGGAGTTTTGCTTTGACCCTCTGAGAACGGCAGTCTGGTGAAATATCTGAAGTTTTTGTTTTTTATTGAGCAATAAACTACAGTGAGGTTTGAGTCTGTGGTGTCTCAGAGAAATTGTTAAGCCTGGAAATCACATGGCTGAGTGACTGGCATGGCAGAAATATTTGGCACTTCAAACAACTCGCAAGACAAATGAGCAAGAAAGAAGAATTTCTTACACAAGTGTAACCCAATTAATGTCAACAAAAACTTGTAAAATTTATGGTTCAATTTGTCTCAGGGAAAGTGCAGAACTGACCCTTTCCTGTACCTTCTGGGCAAGTTCATTAGCAAATTCACTGGTGTCTTGTTAACTCTACAGTCCAGTTATACAGTCAGGGGCAGGTTCACAATCCTACATCCCTACAAGTCAAGGTTAGAGGTGGAGTGTCATAAAGCTGTTAAAAACACATGACCTCTTGGATCAAGTGCACACCTCCAGAGATGCAGGTAAAACATATCGAACCAACTAAAACCAAAAGCTGGTCTGGAGAACTAAGGGGGACAAAGACCCTGGTCCAAAGCCTACCAAAGTCTACAGAAAGTATGACTTGTCTCAGTAACCTTTGGGTCACTGTCTAATTCAGGTGCTTTGTTTTGCATGCAGGCAAGGCAGACAACACAGCAGAACCCCCAAAGAGCACCCAAAAAGACCTCTGCCCATTAGCTGCCGCACAAACCTTTTCCTCTCAAAGTGCCTGCATCCCTGCCTGTTGAGCTGAGCATCCAAGCACCTGCTTACGTCCCTGACAATAGAAAACAATCTACCAAGAGCTTCAATGATACGTCAAGTGGGGGAAAGAGACAGATCTCATCATCGTGACGTCAAACTGAACGCAGTCAGTCACACTAAAAACAACAGAAAGGAAATAATGAAGCTGGTTTGGACCTTTTAGCAGCTCATCCTCCTTTTGAACCAAACAGTTTGCTACTGCATACTGCCAGATCTTTTTGACACATTACTGCGTGGCCATTTCTTGGACTGCTTTATGTATTTATTTAAACCAGCTGATAGCTTGGTATCTCTTTTAGTGTTTTATACTGTTGGTATGCCACTTATGTTACTGTATAATTTTGGTTACATGTTTGGACAATCTCATCTAAGATGCAAAATTAATGAACAAAAAATTTGCTGAGACCACAAGAGGCATATTTGCATACTTTCTCAAGAATGGTTTTCTGAAGAAGTTGTGAATTTTTCACTGGGAAAAAAAAGGATTTGTGAAAAGGAATTTAAACACAGCTTAATTCTTCTCTTCATGCAAAGGTTGCTAAGGGTCAAATGGAGAAAACCCCTCAAACAAAATGAATCTAGGTAAATAACCCAGCATTTCCACATCACTTCCCCTGTTTAACTTTTCATCTCCTGCAAGACTGCTGGAATTGCTGTGCATTATTATTATTGTAACACCCTGGTGGTAGTTTGACTTTTTCACTTTGAGAAGGATAATT
Organism: Oceanodroma leucorhoa; assembly: GCA_030449065.1. Classification (NCBI taxonomy): domain Eukaryota; kingdom Metazoa; phylum Chordata; class Aves; order Procellariiformes; genus Oceanodroma; species Oceanodroma leucorhoa. The sequence continues at coordinate 3,107,286 of JASVER010000012.1, read as the reverse complement.
GTTTTTTTAAGTATAATTACTGGCACAGGTTATATTTGATAACTTTTCAAGACTTTCTTCTCTTTACACTTTGGAGAAGTTCCTTGTAAAGTTTTATGGACTCTATTTTAATTCTCCCTGCTAGATTGACTAGGTTGATTCATTTCTTTCCAGTTTTGGAAGGCTGCTTTTTTCTTTTGCCCTTTTTTTTTTTTTTTTTTGGATGGTGGTGGTGTGCTTGGAGGATTGGTCTCAAGCTTTGATTCTCAAAACTGTGCACCTATACAATCTTTCTACTTGTTTTTCCAGTCAACTAAAATTACACATGCATTATTAACTTCTTCCCAGTTCATTCTTTTCTACAAGGGGTAGCTCATGCCTCAAGCTCTAGTCCCAAAAGCGAGTACAGCTAGAAGACCTGTGGGGTCACGGGAGCTCCACTGAGACCCATCCATTTTACATTGAAGGTCTTCAGACACTTTTGCAGCCTTTACCAAGGTTGTTCAAGATGCCCTGTAAAATACAGCTGATTTGAATTACTGCACTGGAAGTCATTCTAAATGATTACATTTAGAAAACAATTAGTAAATGAAATATCAGACGTGAGAAATCACAGGAGATTCCCAATTTAAGGTGCAGAGTTTGGATCCTTCACTACGTTACTTCTGGGTCACTCTGCAAATAAGTATCAGTCTTCAGTGGAATGGATTACCTGAAAAGAGTCCAATCACAAATCCATTAAAGGCAATGAAGAATCCTACCAAAATATCTATAACACCCTGACTTCCTTTTTCAGGAAAGGACAAACTTTTTATACAGCTCTCAGAGTACATCTGTAACGCAATGGGGGCAGGTACTTTGGGAAGAGCTCAATGTCACCTCTCCATCCTGCCTCCTGCGGAGGAGGAACCAGCAGATGAACCAACAGTGAAGTAGGTTTGAGGATATGTGTGCTTTTCCTGAGCAATGGTTCATGAAAGAGCAGCTTGCTTCACCAGAAGATGAGAGCCAAAGAAATGCTTATTTCCTGCCAGATTTAGCAATCCCTTCCTCTGAATTAYGTTACTTCAAGGTCAGGGATGGATAGTACTCACAAGGACATGACAGTTTTAAGATCCAGTTTATTATTCTTGCCACTTTATTAGAGCTAGAATAAGGGAGCTGTATATCATTAGTAAGGGGAATATTTCTATATATCTGACTGCCAGAGTACTCCCTTATAGACCTGGCAAGTTGCAAGGTGTCAGACTTTGAAAAGCTATTATATGCAAGTTTAGTAGTTATTTTTAGAACKTTCTTAAAATTTATGCAAGATTTATGTTTCCTGTTTTTCCTTCAGACCTGTAGTGTTGGCTCAAACTAGTGCCCTGAGTCAGAAAGCAGATGCATACTGTCAGTCACATGAACCGCCCTGCAGAAGTCACTGGTGCCACTGGAAGGGCTGCAGGGTTACAACCTAAATGACCTGGCTTCACAAACAGATTGACATGAAGCTGCACTTTTGAAAAACATGTGCCCTCCTGCAAGACTYGGATTCTGCTTATCCAACAATGCTGTGTTAGAAAGACCAGTCTGACGACTCTTTTGGGACAACACGCACCACATCCTTTTGGCCTTACCCCTGTGTGCGATGATGCCATCTCATACTCATGTTGTAAAATCCTTATGCCTACCATGATGGATTCACTGTTTGTCTGATTCAACACCTATTAAATACCAGTAGAAGGACTCAGACAGACCTATATGGCAACCCAGTTGGGTTTCTAGTTAGAAAATAGGGGAGTGCTTTTATAAACACCAGCAAGTTTCTGCGTGGCAGATGGTTTACATCATGATGCCATCAGAGGTTTATGGTAAAATCCTGCATTTCGTTTCATATAAGCTACTTCATGTGACAGAAGAAAAAAAAAAAAAAAGGATMATTTAACTTCTTTTTTACCCCGAGTCAGAGTTAAGCCCTTGTAGGAGAAGAACAGTAACACACTGTGGACTGAACGACTGCAGTTCTGTAGTTGTTAAAACCAAACTGCAGTTCCCCCGAATACACTTCAGACAGAAGTCATAAAATACTGCATGATGTTATTTGTTTATTGTAAAATGCCAGGAAAAATAGGTTCACCTTTGGGCATTTTTAAAGGTAAGGAACCATAAGGTGTGAAAGCATGCTGTCAGAAGTCTCATTAAGACAGTATTTACTAGTTCAAAATGAATTTACATTGATCTTTTGAAACTATTGCTAACCACAAATGCATTAAAACTAAACAGTCTTCATTTACTGAGAAATAAATGTGTCAGCATAACCTTGACTTTTGTCCAATGCTGTTCCGGCTTTTAATTCACAGGAGCTCAGTGTTAAGCAGTTTATTGCTTGTTGTGCTAAAACACGCTAATTTAATTGCTAATATATTTCCTTCCTGCAATCATTTTCAAAATTGTTATCTTGAGAAAAAATATATTTTTAAAGAATCTCCTTCAAAATTGTAGCAGTGCTGGGACATATTCACYGAAATTGTTTTCTGCTACATATTAGGTATTGCTTAAAACAGTTTTAACAGAAGAGGTAAAACACATTGAAAGAAATCTGACTGTGTTCATCCAGATTATAAGTAAATAATAGTAAGTAAATAAATAAATTAGTAATTTAATGTTTACATTGAAGAAATGACAACTTTGTTAATGGTTCCAAACCACCATCTAAAAAATAAGTTATTTTTATTTGTTTGATAACTTTATAACACGCACTTAAAATACCACTATGCATGCCTGATTCAAAGCCAAACAAAGCTTACAGGTTCACTTCACAGTGGTCTTTGGGCTAAGTTTCTGTTGCAACAAGAAATCCAAGTCAAGAGGGCAAAGAGGAATACCACATTTGGTTCCTGCCAGTACCTGGTATGGATTTGTCATCGGCCCCTTGTCTCAAGGATGGTGAACATGGAAAAACAGCAAATTCATGTACTGCTTTTCATTTTCTAGCCCATTGCTGACAAGCGCTAGGAGGAAGCACCGAATTCTTTATTTTTAATCAGGAACTTCAACAGTCTCATTCTTCTACTTTGCTGTCCTAAGGTAAAAATAATCCATTTTGAGCTCCTGCTCCATCCTTCTTTTCACTGTTGAGCCTCTTTCATTCCTATTTATTACTCCCCTGTAAGCTAGATTTGCCCCTGTTGCACAGTGGGGAGAAAATCCATGTCACTAAGGATGTGCCTGGCAGGAAGAGCTGCTCCATGGGGCCAGCCTGGAGCTGGAGCTGCCTCTTTGCAGAGCAACCTGATCCCATTGCCGTTGAGGAAAGGCCTGGCTGGGCTGAAGTGAGCTATTCAGAGCTGCACCTGCCAACTGGGTGCTCTCAAAATTGCAAACAGACCTACTCRCTGTGCTGTGGAAAGTCACTCCTTCAATCCCTACCCTCTATGCAGGCTTAAAGAAGCCTTTAAATGAGGAAGGRTAAGGACACCATCCTAGCACAAGCTAGGGTAGTGCTTATAAAGCTGAAGATCCAACATTTGCACAGTGACTGATTTGAGTTGAAGCACCTGAGACTCTTGAAACTAACTCTTCATTTTAAGTTGTGAGTGACAAAAACTGAGCACCCGAGGGTGATACCATGAAAGCACCCTATATCATCGAGTCCCCACAGGTAGGCACGGTGTGTTTAGTTCGTATATGAATGAAGGAATACAGCACATGGCATACTTTCTGCATTAGCATTGTTCTGCTGCAAAGATGGTAAACATATATTGGGACATACAGTGGAGTCTGCAAGGCAATGAAGTAGTTTTTCTGCTCAGTCTCAGCTGAAATGGAAGAGCCAGGCTGGGGCACGGCACATAGAAATATCCAGAGCAGAGTTCAGAGAAGAGTAAAGTTGAGGAGAGATCTCATGTTGACAATTATCATCTCAAGATCATGGGGAAAAAATAAAAGAGTGAACTGTTTACCCTGGAGGACACAACTGTTGGAAGACACAGTAATTGTCTTTATGTCCGTAACRAGGCTGTTGCAAAAAAGCCAATACTGTCTTATGCTTCTTGTCCCAGCACACAGGAAAATAAGCACAGAAGGGAAGATTAGACAGAAGCAGGAGATCGGGGTGCCAGGAGAAGCTGAGAAACCTTGTCAGGTTGAGAGTGTCCCTCAGGAAACGTCCTTGGCACAGCTGTTCCTCCTCCAGCCCGGAGGGTGGGTTAGGTGGCTTCCTAAGGGCCCTCCCAGACACATCTTCCTGTCCCCCTACCTTCATTYCATGAAAGGGAAGGTTTGGCCTTATGGCCAAATTCCTCAAGCGAGCAGCCTGTTCTCTGTCAATCTTTGCATTTAGTGCTTGTCATAAAATCACTATAACCATTTCATTTTTTTTGCCTAAAAGCGATTAGTTAGCGAGCCCCCACCTTGTAGCCGGCTGGAGAGGTACACCTGAGAGGGGCTGCCGTCCAAGAGGTTTCACTCGCTGTGGTTCCTGCCTGGAGAGGACATGGTCTCAGTGGAGTCAGCACCTGSTGGGGCTGGACCTGGCGGCAGAACAGGTGACTCCACAGAGGCAGAGGGGCAGTCGGCAGGCTGGCACAGCCAACGCCTCCGGGCTGAGCTCTCYGTGTGCAGAAACGAGCTCTGCTCCACTGGACTAGAGCAGACAGGCTATTGAAATGTCTTAAACCCCTACGGCTCCTCAGTTGCTACTCCATTTAACTCAACTTACAAGGTGTTTTCCAGATCTGACTGATGTTAGACACATTCTTAAGGTATCAAAACATTGCTTTATCAAGATATAGATATTTTCACAAGTAATACATGTAACCAAAACTTCTACGGAAATCTTCAGTCATAGTGACTCAGACTGTATTCAAACTTATATTATTTGTTCTTTCCTCTAGATACTGATGCTATGACTCCCTCTACAAAACCAGAAATTATATATTTGCTTATTTTTAATGTTAATTTATACTCCAGCGTTCCCAAAATCCCTCAGAAGCTTGTGAATGCAGGTGTGAATACAAACTTAGTATTACTCAGGGTCATGAAGCACACAAGGATAACTCTAATTGGAAATTACATTTTGCCCAATTAAGAGATCATCATGTGTTATGGGCCCCAGGATTCTTGCATGCTTGGAAGTAGAGAAGAAAACACTTGTGAAAGTTGCCAAGGGAATTATTATGTAAATTCTTGAAACCTGAGAATTAATAAAGTGCTAGGTGATGGCTACAAGTTATTTTATTTATTCCAGTGCTGACCCTTCATTTCTACTGGACAAAAGCATAAGGTATATTCTCTGAGCCTTGGTACCTTACCAAGTTTAAGAGAGAGGAGGTTTCCAGTGAGTGGAAGTAGTCTATATTAGTCTTTTATAATTCCCTGCTCTGGTCAGGACAGGCTTACATCACTGGACATGTCCAGACTGTTACATGTCCTGCAAACAGATTTGTGTCCAGAAAGCCAGTCCAGCAATGAAAGGCTGTTTGTGCAGGTCTGCAGACACCTGGGACCCCAAATACTTGTATTGTGTGAGGCGTTGGCTTGTGGAGTCTAGGTCTTCTTTCACATCACTCCTGATTACTGTGTATAATAGGTCCTGTTAAGGTCCACAGTACAGGGAAGAGACCAGCAAGAAGAAGAGCTCAGCATATCCTGCAAAAGTAATTATAGGAATAAAAAAAAAACAATGAAAAAACTACAAAATTCATATGCTGTATTACAGATCTATAAGGTGGCTCCTTCTTTTAACAAGAGGTGGCCCTTTAGGGTCAGATGATTTGCCTGTGCACTACATGATAATAAAACAGTAATATTCACCCTCGCCTAGCCCTCGTGTCCCTTAGCCATGCCTTTCCCTCCACTCCCACCCCCCTTCTCTTTCCATTTTCCATCTCAGCTGTACCTGGCAGCATTGTTTTTATAACTCTGAGTCACAGAAAAATACTTTGTAGCTGTCAGAAAAGTGCTAAAAATCTTCACTCATTAGCATACGATCATTCAATTAAGAGAATAAATAGTGACCCAGAGGTTGATTGGAACTGGCTTTGCTTCCCACATTTCCACAATTTAAGATGGAAGTAATAGAGGAAATGTTGTGTGGAGAATGCTCACATATTCCCTGCTAATGGTGGAAATGCTTAAGTATCGTCTGCACAGAGCTAATATAAACCAAAGTGGTTTATTACCACTGTTTTGTGATTTATGACTCACATTATGACTTTATTTTGAAATGGTTTCATTAAAAATTAATGTGTGGTGAAGGAAGAATGCACAACAAGTTACAGCGATCAGGTTCTATCGGGGGCAAGGCCACTCAGTGATTTATTCCTTATAATCCACTGAAACAGGCATTTCTGTGCAGCATCTGTTTGGATGCTGCAAGATGCAGCGTATCATGCTGGAACTTCCCAGGTGGGGCAGTCATGCTGTTGTATCCAGCTGCCAGTGCTGCACACCACAAGGACTTGGGGTTTGGGTCTTTTTAAGATCTGAGTAGTTTATAATGAAATCTGAATAATTTATAACCAATGTTCTCAGCATTGATTAGTGTTCTTTTGTAACAGAATGTCYTTTTGATAATGCTTCATTCCTTTAATGTCTTGTGAAAACTCAAAGAACTGGCTATTGCATAGCTTAATGGAAAAATCAGCTTTAATTTTTATCAGGTATGTAATGGAAGATAAGTATCAATATTTTTTTCCTCTCTCGGGTATGCACAGCATTAACATGGAGACAAAAGAGGACCAGTCAGGAGACAAGTTAACAATCCTAAGGAACCGCTTTCCCTCTGGGGAGGTGCTCTCCCCGAGCACCGCCTTGCCAGATTCACTCACTGGGACAAGGTCCCCCCAGACCACCGGCAGAAGCATCCCCTGCGCCCCATTCTGACCTCCTCCCTGGGGAAATCATGCTTGGCTACTTCCATGGCACTCTTCCCGTCATCAGCATCATTAAGTGACTCACCATCACTTCATAAATTAATAGGCCCACATGGGAAAACGGAGGGAAAGAGAAGTTGTTGAGAGCAATAAAGAGCGTCAACAGTTGGGAGAAGAGAATTGAACCCAGGAGGCCTGGCGTCTGCAAATAGTGTCCCTTTTCAGGGCCTGCAGTGTGATCCAGCTTTGCCAAGTTATACCTTCCGAGAGGTTCAACCTACTCTAAGCCAAATATATACACACACATATAGTTTTAAAAGCAGGTGTTTTAATAATATGCAAGTGATAGGAATACAGCAGTTCCCCTCATTTCTGAATTTTGTTCATGCAGGTTGACACAAGAATATGTTTGTTAAAGGATAATATTTTTCTTTTGGTGACATAGATCACATCCACTTCAAATATCTTTATAAAGACTTTTTTGTACTAATAATGCCTCATTTGAAGAAAAGACAGAAACTAGGTTTAAAGTAGAGGAAATCATTATCAGGTCTGGATTTGAATGTAAAAATTTTCAGAGAATTAGCCACTAGACTTCTTTGTTGTAATTTCTGTTTGCTTTTGAGTTCATTATTAAATGCTACCAGGGTYATATGCAATATCTAGGGCTTCAGCCAGAGCCAGACTCCAGACACCTTTTTATTTCAGAAGCATGTTTGCCGAATTTAAACACATACTTCTCTTTCTTGGTTTGGACTATAAAGCAGAAAAAGTTTCACTGAACTAAGACTGTTATGCTCCTAGTAAGAATATGCCCTTTGGGATTTAATGTATATTCTTTATGTAGATGGACTTCAACCCTACAGGTAATTCACCTTAGCTTCCCTGGTTGTCCTTCCTTATTCAGCTGGATAGTCCAATAAACAGAGTGTTCAGAGTAATTACACCTTTTTMTTCATAGATAACTTATTCTTCTATGACTGAAGGGATTTATTTCTAGAGGCTGTTTCTGAAATTATTGTATAAGTATAGAAAATTTCCTTCCAAAATCCACATCTTTCAAACAAACGCTCTCCTTTATTGATGCCCAAGTAATCAGAGTCTGGTTATCATATATAGGCAAACGCTTTGCAACTAGAGGAGGCGAGGTAAAAGGGTGGTGGTGGGGAAATATTTCCTCTATTACATTTTAAAACTTAGATTTTGACAAAGGAAACCATAAGAGACCTTCTGGTGAGCGGCTTGCAACTGACACTTCCCACTGACAGGTCAAAGAGTGTTGAAGAAAAATGGCACTTAAGTGGAACAGTTTATCAGACTTCATCTTTTGGGAAACAAAGTACTTTATGTTTTGTCTCTGCACATGCTTAGCTTGATGGGACACAGGTCTCCCATAATGTTGTTATCATTATTAATAATACATCCGCGCAAAGCTGTGTGGGAAAGCTCTGCCTTCCCAGGCAGGTTGCACAGGACTCAGGACCCTGGATTTTACCCCACTCTCTGCGTGCACCTGGGAGAGCTACGAGGGGCAGCCAGCCCCCTCGAGCGGGCTCCCCCTGAGGGATCCCACCCCACCTGTGGTGGGGGCTGAGGCAGGTCCTGCAGCCGGGCGCCTCCGAGGAGCTGACCCGACTGCCTGACTCCCCCYGGCTCCTCTCAGCCAAGGAACCCGGGTCTGGGCAACGTGCTTCCCAACCCCAGGGGCAGAAGGGCTCTTTAATACCCCTGCTTCACCGTGTGTGCCGAGCCAGAAATCTGGGCTCGGGCTAGAGGCAGATGGTTGTTTATCACCGGCCGGCATCCTCCTGCCAAGCGAGCGGTGGCAGGCGGTTGGCACAATGTTTCCAGGTCTAATTCCAGACTACTTTAGTGCTCATAGGAAATTCTTTGTAACATTCCCTTTGCTCTAATATTCAATTAGCTTTCAAAYGAGTGAAGAGCCTGGATGAGCTGAGATGGCCATTTTACCAAGTACTGTACCATCACAAAGAGTTCACAGACAGCTGTTTCAAAGTAATTGAAGTCATAATGCGCAGAAAAATGACTTTTCTAATGGTTGCCTTGAAGATTTATTTTTTTTTAATGTAATTAAAAAGTAGATTTAGAAATATGCTCGGCAACCCAAAAGATTAAATATTAATATGGTGCATAATTAATAAATGATACATCTCTTGATTACTAATGGGTTATTGACTCTAAAAGCCTAACATTATGGAATATTAGGGCAAACAAAGGCTTTGGGGGAATATCTCTAAGTTTCCAGGATGAAGCTGCATCTTTGTCCTTCTAAAAAGTTGTACACCTCTTTCAACACCCTCCAAACCACTGGAAAATAGCATTAGGCTGAAAGGTATGATTACTATAACCACTTTTGAAWGCTTTGTTCTTACCATTTATTCTACACTGGAGTCCCACCCTGCAGGTTCTTCTGTCAATGAAAATTCTGTCTAAAAATTATTTTGTTTTAGAACAGAAATTTATCACATTACCATTGTTGTTATCACCTTATTCCTTTCAAAAATATTACAACACTTCGCTGAAGTCAGGTATCAGGTCTGCTGTCTATGCTAAAAGTATCTTTGTAATAAAGTGAAATTGAGAAAGCCATGAAATATTAATCAAAATTCTTGATACCTGTCATACTTTCAAGACAAACATTTAGTAATTTTGAAAGATAATACTTGGTTTTGCAAGAAATTACAGTAGAATAATAGCAGCATTAACAATTCTGTGTTGTAAAATTGCAGAGATTGGAGAGAATACAGAATTGTGAATTTAGTTACATTGGTAGATCCTTTTGCCTTCTCTGTTTCAAATACCAAACTTGCAACAAGACGGTCACTAGTTGAGATGTTGCTGCCAGCTGGCCTTCACTGTACCCCTAAGTCTGAGGAGGTACAGATTGGACAGGAAGATTCACTTCATCATGGAAGAGGCTGAGAGTTAATGAGAACGTAAGCAAGTGTTTTAACCCAAGAATTGTGTCCCGTTTGTTCTCAGAAAAGGGTCCAACTGAAGCTAATGCTGCCTTCCAGCTCAGCAGCATGTTTCATTTAAAAGAACGAAACAGCTGTATTTCATCACCATTAAAATATCAGCGTCCATATCCCAAAATGCCAAAGCGGTGATTTGTCTGCTCTCTGAAGACGGCTCTCTGCTGCRGAGGCATCTCAGACCTGAGAAGCAGCTTGCAGCCCACGCGCTGCTGCAGGTTTCCTGCACGTCCTTGGGCAAGCRGACAAAATCCGGGGTGGTTTTGTGGGAGCCTGACAGCTCCTGTGACGGACCTGCGGGACCGACCTCAGCGCCCTCCCGCTGGGCGCAAGGCAAGGCTGGAGCTGAGTCACCYCTGTATTCATTTCGTGATTGCCACCAACCGTCCAGGTGCCGCTTGGCCATACTACTGCTCAGCCAGTCAGTCCCTTCTTGCGCTTGTGCAAACGATTGCTCTTATTTTATTGTATTTGCCTTTGTCCTTAGCAAATAAAATCCTATTTTTTTCTTCAGATTATTTATATTATTTATCAAGAACATGTTAGATTTTAATCCTGACTTCTAAGTCAGGCTGCTTGCAGCCTCCCCCAGTTTATCGGCTGTAAACTTAATCCTTGTTAGGGATGATTACATACTCATACCTATTTAGGCTCCATTAACTTTAATTAGGTTAAGAACCCTTTTATTCAGGTTTTTTTTTTTCACTGTTACATCTTACCTGGCTCAGATGTAAGGACCACAAAAAGATAAAACTGTGTTTTAATAATCCACCGGGTTTTTGAGATGGATTTTCAAACACTATTATGGCAGTATACATATAATAAGGCATGCATAAATAAAACAAATTTTAATTTAATCAAGTGCCTAAATACAAAAAAGAGGGTGGGGAAGCTTAAAAAGAAATTCTCCTTCACAACGAACAAGGGCAATCCATGGTATTCCTAGCTGAGGAGGCTTTTAGAAAAAAGTCCTGACCATATTGATAAGCTATTAATACTCACTTTAACCCACAACTAAAACATTCATTGTCCTTTAACTGTTTGATATGTACAGCGCTATCATCACTTCAAGGAGCAGCATCCAGAAACCTGCCCTTTCAGTCCTATGATTGATAGGCTCAGATCTTTCCTTCAAAGCTCTGGGACTTCTCTTACAGACTCTGCTGCTTACAGATAGAAAAAATGCCTTTTGGAGGTCAGAATAGGTGACATCAACAAAAAAAGATGGTTTTCAGAGCAGGTGTTTTACACTTGAATTTTTTGTGTTTACGCACTAAAGGATCATTCCTGAGAGGACATGCTGCCTACCTACCAGCTAAATATATGGCAGAATAAATATCACCGTGTTAATTAATAACTGATGGCAAGTACCTAGATCCAGCTTACATCAGAGCATGACCACAGTCTTAGTTGGCTTTTTAAATTATCAGGTCTTGACAAAGTATCAGAAATTAAGGTGATAATGAACTAGTTGATGTATTCTTTTTTTAGTTTTTTTTAAAAGCAAATTTAAACTATCCTATAGATGTAACAGGTCTAATAAAACAGACCAGAACAGAAGCTTCATGCATTAGGTTGCAACAATTTTATGCTTCAAAGGTGGTGTAGAATCTAAACAAAAAATATTTGTACTCTTGTGTTAGGAACACACAGAGCTAAATCTGTTTCTATGGACTGTATGGCATGATTTGCTTTCAACATTGTGTTGATTAAAAGAAGACTACTTCTAGAAGTGTTTGATATATTACATCAAAATTCTGCTATGTACAGCAATGTACAATGTACAGCAAGAATATCTGGTTTTAAATATATGAAGCATCCTACGTACATATTTAAGAAAGACTTCATATGAGCTGAATCTTACTTTGGGTAATTTTGTTTGGCTTTCATAATATTTCCTTGCAGAATACAGAATAAGTAAAGCACTACATTTTTGTGACTCTCTACTTTTATACTTAGTCCTCAAATCAATGTTTTAACATTGGCCAGTTGACATCAAAGCCAAATCCTGTTTATGAATCTCACTGAGGGCACCAGCATAAAGCCAAAATGATTCTATGAGGGATCACTTTCAGATTTTTCTGGGTGAAATAGATATCTTGCTTAACAGGGGATGCTACAAAACATATCACAAGCAATTTTGAGTACTTCTGGGGAAAAAAACAGCTTTTACTCCTTGGTTCATTTAGCTTATCTCTCTGCTTTTAAGTCTTGGGATGGCAAACCCACTTTCTCATTGCAACAGATATAGACTAGTCACAGCTATCATCAGGCAAGCTGCACCTCTAACTTTACAGCACAAATTCACCTCCAGTTTTGCTCTTGTATCCTCCTTTTTTTTTTTTTTTTAAATTCTGACTTATTTCCTCTGTTTTTGACCCAAGATGCTCTTAACCCTAAAGAGAATGGCAGGGATGAGCAACTCCAATGTCTGCCCCAAAAGTGTTTGGCCTATTAAGYTACAGAAAATGCAGTATATTATTAAACCATTATATTGAACAGCTGCATTTTATCCTGAAGAACAGTTTTGAGGGAGCTGCGTTTGGAACGGCTTCTGCTTTTCAACCATGGGTGGAAAGCTCAGAGCAGTGAATTGACTCTAACTCCCAAGCTGGCAGAAAAGGAGTACTTCCTATCTCAAGGGAGGGGTCTGGCCGTTCTTCTTTTTTATTGTTCCCTCAGCATCCTAGCCACAAGACGGCACAGCCTGTCGCTGCTCCAGTAAGACCACTGTCCTCTAGCCCTTCAACAAGGTAGCAACACCGCAAGAGCAGATCAGTCAAACAGCAATCAGTGTGAGCAGAGAAGGGCAGGTTACGTAGAAAAATGTTGCAAATGTAATAATAAGGAAATAATCCCTTGGAACTCTTAGGGTATATAGCAATAAAACAAAACAAGCATGTGCTGGAAATTAAATCTCCCAGCCGTATTGATTGCTAATGGCCTTTTTTAAATTTCAACCTTATTTACTATGTAGAGATAAGAGCTGACTCTGAGCACTTTGTCTGATTCAGAACCTCATATAAGAAATCTAAAGATCACTCAAATTAAGAGGAGATGGCTAACTACTCCCCTGGGTTATACAGAAGAATATTTTATTTGCCCCCATTAGAGCAAAAGAATAGCACAGAACAGATTCAGTCCAATCAGAGATACCATTCAACAAAAAGTGGCAGCTGCTTTTGTTTTTCTTAAGGAGCGTGGAAAAATACGTCTGTTTCCATTAGCACTATGCTTTCCTCTGTTGGTTCTTCTGATGCTTTATTGTTGTCTTTCTGCAAAATCTAGAGCTATGCAGCAAAAATCTCTTTAAAGGTAAAATAACCTTTTCCATGTCACCTGTTCTAAAAGATAGCAATGTATTCATTCACATTTGAACAAAGCAAGTTTCCGGCAGAATAAGAATGTCCTGAACTGTCAGACATAAAGCAAATTTCTCAGCAAAAGAATACAAAATACCTACTYTCTTTCTAAACAGGCTACATATTTTCTATAAGATCAACAGCACTAAAATCACAGTAGAAGGTACTGACAGAACATTTGAGTAACCAGCACTGATTGAAGGCTCTTATTAACTGTATTTTAGTTTTATATTCCCCGTGTGACTTGGCATCACAAATATAGCTGTCATAGACAGCAATAGAGCAAGAAGTGGCTGTTCTTTCATTATTTTGAACTTTCCCAGCAGGATTCACCGCTCTGGCTTTCTTGAGCAACTTGTGGTTTGGAGCATGCAGGCAGTATGCATTATGTACTAGCTTGCATATTTCTACCTTAAATAGGTGGTGTAACTCTGAGAGACTGAGTAGACCTGTTTGCAAAATATGAGTCACTCCAAACCTCAGCATGAAACCTCAAACCAAACTCTATACTTTAAGATTAGAATTGGTTCAGAAAAGTACTTCTGTCTTCTATCTCTGTAGAGAATAGGGTTTATGGAAGGAGGCCAGCACCTTGGTACAGGATTAAAAAAAAATATGTTTTTTTCYTCCTGCAGTCTGACAGAACATCACTCAAAAGCAGACTGAAAAAGAAACAAAAAAMCCACTCTTCCAGAAGACTTCAGTTGTCAGCATGTTAACGACATGGAGGGGTCTGAAGGGCTGGAGGAAAGGTCTCAAAATCTAAAGAAAAGTGCATCCAAAAAGTTTTACCTAAAGTGAGCTGTCCTGAATCACCAGCATTTTCAAGAACTAGAGAGGCAAAAGGACTTGGGCAGAACAAGGTCATGCCACACAAGCTGTCCTTCGCAAAGTACATCCACCAGCTTGTCCAGGCAACAGCAGCAGGGACACCCACTGCAGCACCTCATAGGGTCTCAGCAAAGACAAGCAACCTCTGCAGGACTGGCGTGGGCATGGAGAAGAGTCTACAGGCCCAGCCCCTGACAACCCTGGTGCAGGGCGAAGGTACTAGCCAAGACGACTGAAGCCAATTCAAAGCCTGTGGAGGTCACCGAGAGCCTTGTCATTGCCTTAAATGGCCCAGGGAGATCAGGCTTGCTCAGAATTATGCATGTGCTAAAACCCAGTGGTTTTCAAACYTCACTGCTTTTATCATGAAGCAGGCAAAGACTGGCTGATTCTCATGTCTGGAAATAGCTTCAAGTATGTTCTGGAGCAGATTGAGACCTTCTTGTATTGGTGGTCCCTCTGCTCAGGCTCTGCATTTGGATCACAAAATGCTTTGCAATCAGAATCAACACTCTTGTTCTTCAGCAGAGTGTTGGTTATTGCAGAGGAAGTGCCAGTATCAAATCTTTCCAGTGCACTGGAAAATTCTCCCTAGATGATTCAATGAAGGCTAAATCTTTTTTTCTAAAAAGAATCCCATAACTAAGTATTTTCCACCAYGTTGAGAGTTTCAAGACAAGGAGAATATAATCCAGCAGGGTTGTGAAATAAAGGCAGCAAAAATGGAAATTTTTCTAAGTTCCTTAAAGTTTTTTTTTTCTTTTTTTTTTCCCCCCAGTATTTTTATTCTGATATGTTGCAGAATGTAATGCCTGGTTTCCAACTGTGTCAGTTTACTTCTTATTCCTAGAGACAGACTTATTCACAAAGGGAGGAGGGAAAAGGAAGGAAGAAAGGAATAATTTTTATAATATTTCCAAAATTTCTAGAAACATTTAATGAAAGTCTGAAGGAAAATGAAGCTCATTCTGGTGTTACTTAATACACATATTCAAGCAGAACCCTTACCAATGGCTATAAATATCTGTTTGTACTCAAAGAAAGCAAAACTACTTTTTGAAGAGAGCTCATTAGAAAAAAAAAAAAGGACTTTTTTATGCTCTACCACAAATGCAATGCTTTCTTCCATGCCTTTAGCTGGTAGAGCAGGTTTCAGGAAGATGGCAAACTAAATTGTCTTCTGCAGGATAGCTCCATAGAAAAGAAATTATTCCTTTCAAAGTGGCTGGCAGGATCGCATTATCATTTCTCAAGTGCCTCCCAATTTTGTAGATCCTGAAACAGCTATTAGATGTTTCAGCCTAACAGACTCAAAGTGTTGTGTAATTTCTCTGCAGGCACAAAGTGGACTTCGGTCCGAGTTTGCAGAGACTGGCCAGTTGGGTCTATCCACATGACCACGACACACCTGCTTCAGCACACTCACTACATGCACTTTATTCATTTACACTACTTAAAGGAATCTAAAAAAAAAATCCTTCAATCAAGGAGGTAAAATCCTGCAAAACTTTAGTTTGAAGCAGGAATGGCATCACAGCCTACATCAGTAATACCATAAAGAAACTGAGGAAGTCTTGTACGGCCAAGCCACAATTACCCCCAGACACAGGGGAATGCACCGCGGCAGACACATTTCTTTAACCACTTGTGACTGCCAGCAACTCCCTATTGCCTCCCTGGGCAAGCAGAGGGACAGTGAAGTTCCTCCTGTAAAACAGCATGAGTAGCCACCCTGCGTGAGAGGAGACAGGCAGGGCTCAGTTTTCTGATCAGACAGGAAGCATTTTACAGAGAGTATCCAGGACTTGCAAGCTCTACTGTTTAAAGAGGCAGAAGCTATGGGAACGTGCTGCCATCCATACTAGCAAACATCCTGAAGCATTTACTAAATGAATATAAATTTTGCCTGTAACAGATCAGATGCAGCTCTCCTTTAAACCTGAACTACCCCCCCCACACACACACACGCAAACACACACACACACACACACACACACCCCTCTGAGTGCTGGAATATTTTCTTTTAGATTGAAGGAAATGGTCCATTTGACCTTTTTTTTTTTTGTTTTAAATTGCTAGGAAAACTTCCTATCAACTCATTTCTTTTCCCCCCAGACCAATCAGCAAACTAAAAAAAAATCTGTCATTGGTACAGGTCTACCACGTTTTTTGTTCCCCTGTGCGCTCAGCCCTGTCGTGTGCATCTTCTCTCCACAARACGCAGGAGTGGAGTGTGTACCAGGGCGCAGCCTTTCTGGGGTTCCAGGGACACAGAGAACGATGTTTTCCTGCTTACAGATTTGTATTACAATACAGCCCCAGAGCAGCTGAAAACACAGTACCTTTCCATGCCCATCTCATCTCTTAGACTTCCGTTTTAGAGTTCTCCTTTTTAACAGCAGTATGTTGAATGGSCACTCTTGTACTTTATTTTCCTGCCAAGGTTTCGACGATACCGCTGCAGCCCAGCCCTGCACTTTCAGGCAGCTTTTGTGCCCTCCTCCCCTCACTCAGGCTGCACCAAGCAGCCCTCTGTGCCACCATGTCTGGCCAACACGATCCTCAGAGATGCTTTCCAGGGCACRGGTTGAGCCAAGACAGGGCCAGATAAGGGTCTCCTGAACCTTTTACCCCATCTCATTTGCAGCTGAGCATCACTGACCTAAATATGAAGCCACCTTACTGACTGAAAGTGATGGGCACACTCAGTGACCTTAGTAGGAACTGGGCCCAATATATATGTTTAACTCTGTCCTTAAGTTTTATGAGATTAGTCGTCCTCGTTGCCTTTTCAGCAGGTACCATCATTTGCTACCAACTCTGCCTTGCTCTGAAAGGAAGAGGGGAGAAGCAATTACGAGGCTCTTCGCTCTCCTTGTTAATCACAGAATGACACCAAAAGGCCAAGAGAAGAAATGCAGGCAGGGAATGTGTGCTAAGCTCCTTTGGAAAGGCAGCATCCAGCCAGAGGAGAACTGCTTCGGTGTGGCTCTGCTGCCTCGGCGCGCATCGCCCCGCACCGCTCTGCCCACCGCAGCAGGGGAAAATGCACAGGTCCTTGTGCAGGGGTGGGGATGGTGAAGCCTTCCTCAGCCACTCCTTAAAGTTTGAGTCAAAGCACCCCGAGTTTCAGAGAACTTCTAGTTTTAGCATTTTCAAATGTGTAAGCCTGTAGAACAGAATCAAAACAGAGCTGGTTCAGCAAACTGAAAACGGGTGTGACAGCAGCAAAGAGGAGGATAGGGATGAAATATTATGGAAGGTACAAACTCCCCTGCAGAAAAACAGAAGAACTCCTCAAATCCCTTTTTCAACATACTATAAAAAAAAAAACCTCCACACATTTATAGAGGAAAGAATGTAAAAATACACATGGTTGGTAGAAACCGACCACCAAAATAGTTTGTAGGCTCCACAAACAAAAGCCAATAGCCTGAAGATGCCAAGCTATTTCAGACTCCATAGCCTGAAAAAAAATCAAATTCCTCAAAACCCACTCATCCCAGGAAACTGATCCTGGCAGCTACTGCCCTGAGGGGTTTGGGCTGGGTTTGGGCTTTTGCAGGCTCCACAGATCTGAAGAAAGGAGCTACAAGGGGGACGTGTCTGTGACCAGAGCCAATCTAATCTGGAGGTGTTTCACTGCTGGGGYATTACAGTGCAGCACAGCACCAGGGGTGAGCAAAGAAGGGCCAGCCACCCACAGGGTCCCCACCATTAACTCCTATCACTCACCAGGAAACCATCCCAGAACCGAGCTAGTCAGCCCCAAGGGACAAGTCCAACAGAGCGTTTGGGATTCTGCTAACAAAATGTTTACATAGACTAACCCACTCAACAAGATTCATAACTAGGTTTCCTGCATGTCTGCAAGTTACCACGCACAGGATACATGTATCTATTAACCCTCACAGTTTCTATCACCTTATTTAAAGTAACCTGGTTTTAACCTAGAACACAGAGGTTTCACCAAGACCTTTCAGCTACAAGTTAAAAACCATGTTAAACCTAGCACCTAAATACTCTTTCCTATTACAGGGCACAATTGTCCTCAGAACCTTGTCTCTAATCACTCATGCTGAAGTTTTCTGAGACAGATGAAGCCCTTAAATCAAAGAATGTGAAAGGGAGTAAATGCTGCGTGTTAGCACAGATGTCGGCACATGGCAGCCCAGTCGCTTTAAAGGGCTGTTCTCTTGCCTGAGCCCTGCCTTTAGCAGGTATGTGTTTTCCTGAGGTATTGCCTTGGATGCAAGCAAGCAAGCAAAAATTTTTTACTGGTGTAATACAGGTTATGATATTTAGAGGTTCTATTTAGAAAGAAAGGAACATAAAAAGTCGGCAGGGTATGGCGTAGATGACATGTTAGACGGTCAGCTCCACAGAAAGATTTTTAGGAAAGGCAAGGTGTGGAAAACAGTAGAAAAGTAAGCAAGATGCAACTATGCTATGTATTCTTTTAATTCCTGCAGCATAAGTTAAATCCTTCATCTTTTAGTGATTGCTGAAGTCAGTAGTTTCTTGGTTCCTCAACTCACAGAAGTGATATCTCTGATCACCCTGACATGCTGTTGTAAGCTTGAGGTATCTCAGCTGGAGCACAGCTATATCGGAGGAGAGTAAACCTGCTGCAAACGCAAGGCCCTGATGTTGTGCCTAATTTCTCTTGTAGCACCACTGCAAAACAGCTCGAAAGAGCAGTGCCGTGACTCCTCTGTCTCAGACAATGCAGTTGCTGCTCTGCGTGGTGCAAGCTTTTGCCCRGAGCAGTCCCAGGGCACTTGGGCAAAACAAACCACATTTAACTGTAGCTAGAAAACTGCTTACATTGTCTGAACACASCATGGTGGTGGTGTTCAAAAGTTACCCGATTAATAAAGGTAGCTCAGATCAGTGTAGGGAGTAGGTTGATATTCTACAATACTAAAGAGCAAGCATGAAGTGAGGAGGGGGAAGAAAGGGAGGGGAATTAACACCAGTTTAAACACTGTCAAGATGAGGCAGCTTTAAATGCAAAAGGGACTAAAGGTTAAGGTCTTTGCTTGATTCACTGTTACTTGATACCTACAGGAAATTAAACCACAGAAGCTCAGGTCAAAAAGCATTAATAAAAGCAAGGAAATTCAGAAGTTTGGAAAAAATGTTATGATACTTTAATGTCATTTTCCCTGTTTCAGGGGTGTTCAGGCTAGTGTATCACATTGTGTACCACACTGTATAGGCTGCAATACGTAGCATGAACTGTGGATTTCAGTGCTGTCACTGAATTTTCCCAGATTGGCTGGTTCCAAGTCGTAGTGGAATATTACTCACATACAGTCCTCATGCAGTTTAATCCAAACAATACAGTGTATAGACATTCCACCATCTGTTAGAAATTGTGGCAACTCTGTAGGGCACAGCTGATAATGTTTGAAGTAAAGATCCTTTGGTTTGGGCAAGGAGCTGTGGTAAGCAGTTTGCTGCCTTTGGTGGAAAATAAATGCTAAGTTGCTGGAACAAAGGAGAGAATGTTTTTCCTTGTATAGCCATTTTAGCTAACAGCTTTGCATTGGCCAAAAGCATGTCGCATGGTCTAACTCAGAGCAGAAACTTTATGAATTAGATAACCAGTCTGAAATGGCACAAACTAGGTTGTTCATCTTAAAAATGCCTGGTTTTGCAGTCGAGAAAGTTTTAACCCATGCTTTTTCGTTGAGGATAAATGGAACAAGATGGCCACCTTTTACTTGTAGTGCTCTTTGCAGTCATGTGGGAAGCCCCTGGTCTTGTTCTTCTCTGGGTCTGCTCTATGGCTGGTTTTTGGATGTGTAAAAGTGCATAGGTATCATTCTTCATGTAAGCCCTATTGCCTCTTTCCCACCACTTAAAAGAAAGCTAAAAGTCTATATCATCATAAAGGCATGCCCTTAATGGAAATCTTTGACATGAACAGTGCAGTGGAAACACTCAAACTGCTGGAAATGGCCAAGAGAGAAAGAAAAACCAAAAAACTCAGCGAGAACAGAACCTAAGTGTACTATATGACAGTGAATCATAAGCTTGATTCAGTTATAAAATGTATCCAGCAAAAAGCTACTTGAGACACAGTATATGTTCCCCATACACAATAATAAATCAAGATCACTTACTTGAGGTGCTTTGTTATAAAGCAGTCCTACTTCTTTCTTGAATTAATGACCTTAAAAATCCTGCTAAAGATTAAATAGCTGACTTTAATTTCATTAAGGGAAAAAAGGCATCATCTCCCACATCCAGTCTTTTTTCAGCTTTGTACAAGCCCCCAGTCTGTACTTGGTTATTGGGTCAAAGGCTGATGAGGCAAAGTCTTTAGAAGTACTTCTGTATCAGGGAATGCTATTCCCCAAAGTGTTTAAAAGACTTAATCTATTACTCTTACTGTAGTAATTCCCACGTCAGTACAGAGCCCACTGACTTCCCAAGAGTTTTGGGACTCAGCTGGGCAGATCAGCATCAATGGTCACAGTCTAAAAGCTAAATTAATGGGCATCATGTCCCCACATCCTTACCCATGCATGTGACAAAGGCCAAACTCTCAGGCCTCTGTTGCTTTGGTTTTGGACCTTTATTTGAACTGAGCCTCCTGGGCATCCACTGTTATCTGGGCCTCCCCCAAAAAAAGAAAAAATGAAAAGCTTCCCAGGMGACATAGCTGCTGTCTGCATTGTGCAGACACGTTGGATTCAAAGCGCAAGTACCGTGGCCAAAGTCCTGCCGTGAGAAGTCTGCCCTCGCAGAGCGTAGTGGGTGAGCAGCTTGCCCTGGCCCCGGCCGTGCTGCGCCACAGCTGTGCTGGAGGCGACAGCCTCATCAGCGATGGCTCAGGGAGGTCAGTCATACAGGACCACATACTCCAAAGGCCCAGAGTACAAACCCAGAACTGGCCAAAAAACATGTCCACGTTGGTCACACACATCTTAATCATCTGATGTGTATTGCTCACACTCTTTCCAGGATTTGAAGGATTCAGCTACACAAACTTCCTAGTAAAGCAAATGCTGGGACAGAGTATACATCTATTCACATCCCCCTGGTGCACAGCAAGAACTAGATAATATGTTTAAAAGTTAAAAACAAAAAGAGCTTCCCATATTTAAGTTTATAATTCATTCACAAAACATTCTCTGTTTTCTCAAGGTATATGAGAAATGATTATGCACTCAGCTATCCTGAAATAATTAAAAGGTCATCAATTTGCTGTCTCTGTACTGATATGGTTTAATTACATTCTAAAAATATATTGAACAGGCTATTAAAAGAAGATTATATTGCTGAGATGTGTTAATATTTTAACAACAAACCAATGTCTGCTGAGTAGGAGAAATGCATGAAAATATGATCTGAACATAGTTTTAAATGAGCACAGTTGATATGAATGTAAATCTGCTATACTGCAGCATTATCTGAACTTTCCAATCAGAGAAATATGCTCAAAAATGAAGAACAAAAGAAACCATACCTGGAAAGCCATTGTTTCCACATAGTCCATCTCTGGATCTCTGGCAACGTTAGTATAGGCATAGCAAAGCTGTCAATTAATCACAAGTTGTTCCTAATGAATAAACATTAAATTTTTTAAAAATATCTTTTTGAAGACAGAAAGGGGCGTACAGGGAGAAGAACCTGGTAACCAGCTAAAATACATGGGCTTGGAGCCACAGCATTACTAGCTGTTAGCATAACACCCCTGTGTTCCATGAACCGACATAAATTTATTCTAACAATGGATCTTGCAGAACAAGAATCTGCATGAAGCAACACGCAGTAAATTATTTCTATATAATAACTGTTAATCACATCCCATGGTTTTTTTTCCTTCGAATTTTTAATAATTCTGTGCAAATTTGGAAATTTAGTCGTTCTTCCACTACTGTCCAAGGAGACCTCCTTTATTGGCTGACTACTTACCTGTGCTGTGGTCTAGCCAGCTTTATAGGTAGTGTCCTGGTGTATGAAAGATGCTAGAACTACATAAGTAGCGATTTCAATAACATTTATGTTACTAACAATATATAGGTCAATTGCACTCCAACGGATCATGCTGTAAACTCAGTTTTCAGTGGTTCTGATGCACAAGCATGAAAGGTTCTGTGAACATAAGCAAAGCTGCTTTCTTAAGTGTCTGTACACATGAATACACACACAAATTCAGACTGAACAGATAAGTTAAAAATTCATTGAAATATTTGTTTAAAATATTTTGTAACATCCCCCAGCTAAGTTCTTTGTTGCTATGCACACCTCTCAGGGGCTATTTTTGAAGCATTTAAATGTCACTGCACATACTTCAGAAGTACACTGATTCCACAGTAAAAGACAAGTCCCATCCCCAAATATTGAAGTTACGTATCCATACTCAACCCAAATGACGTCCAGCTGATTTGCTTTCCAGCATACTCAGCCAGAGTATCTGCAGTTGAAATCTTAGGAGGACGCTTAAATAAGAAATTAATTTTATCCTATCAAAGGTAAAAGTGCTCATCCTCGTGTCAAAGCAGGATGTCATGGAAAGGTTCCCTCAAGTGGAATGAGGGTAAGAAGGAAAACTGTGTTCAGCAAAAAGAAGAACTGAATACAAGAGATTTAAAAGATTACCTCAAGGACCTATTTATTTGAAGTTAGTCTGCCATGCCTGTTGAAAGGGCAATTTTCCCTTTGCTCCTCACCATGACAAAGGAGGGTGGAGAAACAATAGAAAAAGAGAAAATCTGCCAGGCCTGAAACTCTGTCCCTCAACTTGGCTGCAGCACTGAGACTAGAGTCTGCCTCATAAATTTTGCAGGATTAAGCAGAGACACAATAAAAAGGCAGTTTCAGAAGAAAGGAATGAGTCAAGGGTCCACGACACCCTGGGGAATTTGGATGCCCTTCTCAAGAGGAGTCCAAACTGTTCCCACCATCCTTCAGAAAATGTCCTATCAAAATCATCCATGGTAGGATGCAAGAMATCTGAAGTCTCTGAGTCTGCCAACAAAAGACTGGTGTCATCAAGTCACAAGGATGCTGAAGGCGTGAATGACCTCCATGTCACAAGTCTGGAGTCAGTGAGATAGCCTGAGGTCTCTTGCAGGGCCTCAGTGAGCACAGTGGAGAGAGGTGCAGCTCAAGTGGGAGCAGTACTCTGTAGTACACCAAAAGCCAACTGCAGCAGACAAAATGGCACCAATGGCACCATCTTCTCCTACCATTGATGGTGCCGTGCCTATTGGAGCAGAGACTCCAAGACCTGTTTGGGCCTGTGGCTCTGCCAAGAGCTCATGTCCTCACTCGTTCCTTGGAGAGCTGCCAGGAGAGAAACTCTCCTACATTATGAATTGTTTTTTCCCTCCTTATTACAAGGGGGGCACATCACGGCACCCAGCTCCCTATCTCCTGTATGCTGGAGGCCTGAGAGTGGAAACTCCAGCCAACGCTCAGACCACTGGCCTGTCCCACTCCCAAACCAAAACAAAGATAAGCCATCTGGTCTGGTGCTGTCTTTGCCACACTCCTTGGCTGAATAGATGGTATTGTCCCAGCAACATCAGCCAGCATTTCCCAAGAGACATGCTGATGGCTGAAAATGCTATGGACAGAGCCTGTTCTTCACCTTGACGGATTGCCACAGGTCCACAATGATAGCAGGGGTGTGACAGCAGTTCAATGTGTGGACAGGTGACTTGCACTCAAGTAGCACAGCCAGTGCACCTGCACCTCATAAACCAATCTTCACARGGAAGGTGACACTTGAAACCTTCAAGACAAGTGGAAAGGTTGACACATAGTTGAATAAAAAATTCCTTCAAAAATAAGCCTTATCTAGCAGGGTCAGTGAGCAGATCGGAGCAGAAATATGAAAATT
Organism: Oceanodroma leucorhoa; assembly: GCA_030449065.1. Classification (NCBI taxonomy): domain Eukaryota; kingdom Metazoa; phylum Chordata; class Aves; order Procellariiformes; genus Oceanodroma; species Oceanodroma leucorhoa. Next base: position 3,083,399 of record JASVER010000012.1, on the reverse strand, counting down.
GGCATTTAGGAGGCAGAAGAAGTCATTCCATAGCAGAGAAAGGTAATCTCAACAGCGAAAAAAGTTAATCTCAGCAGAGGAAATGAGTGTATCGGGCACACACTGCCCCGTGTAACACAGGCTGTGCAAAGCATTGCCATAAACTTTGCACACATTGATGAGACAAAACACATCTCTGGTATTGAGCACTTGGGCATAGGTGTGCTCACAATTTGACCATGTGCGAAAACAAATACTTGGAGTAGAGTCCTTTTCTTCTTCCCAGCAGAACCTCAAAACACACTTTGAACAGCCGCTGTGAGAATGTTTTGTGAATCAGTCTGCACTATCAAGGCTTTCATGTAGTGTTTCCAAGACTGGAGTCTTCTGTCCTGTACATAGTCATGCAGGCAGTCAAGCAAAGTAGATTTARGGCTAGGTTTAGCAGCTAATGAAAAATGTTGTCACACACAATATACAATAGTGTTTCACTTTTTGATCATTTGTCATGCACCATTCTGGCCTGTGAGCTGCAATCTGAAGACTGAGGCAAGCAGAAGGGAAGAAAAAAATGTTTGAAAAATGCCTAGAAAGCTGGGCATTTTTTTTTTTTTTGCCCCAGATATTTACCTAATACCATTTTTATCTATCTGGGATGCATTTACTTGGGCATTACGTTGTTCTCTGTGCAAGTCCAAAAAGTAGTTTTTAAATTGTTGTTCCTTCTTCCTACTATTCTATCACTCTGTGTTACCTGACTAAAATGAAGGGAACAACCCCAAGGTACTTCATCTTCCTTCCCTTTAAATAAAAAGCATATAAACACTGAGAATTAGAAGCCCTCCCTCTCTCTCCTCGTTACTTGGTGCTTACAGCTCACTGTGTTGTGGTGGGCTTTTTTTTCTTCTGAGATAATCCTATTAATTGCTGCAAGCTTCTCCTGTTAGCGAGGCTGGATTTCACAGCTGAATTTGGTTGGAAAAGTATCACAGCAAAACCTGGGGCACTGTCGTTGCCGGTGGGAAATGCTTTTGCCTCAGACCGAGCGTAGGCAGCCACATAAGGAACAAGAGGGCTGCACAGATTTGTTGCACGAGGCAAGTGTCAGCCTTGAGGACGCGAAACCTCGGTCCCTACCACCTCCTCTTTGCTGGAATGGTTGTGGTTGGGAGCCATTTACATATATTAAGTTTGCAATCAGCCCTATGTAAAATACCACCAGATTGTGGTCAGCGGTTGTATGCAGACTTTGTCATTTTGCTTACTGACCACACGTTCCCATTGATCAATTCTAAATTGGATTATTGTTAGGTTTAAAAGCGCCTCAACAGCAGAAAGTGGTGGTGGTGGCTGGCAAAGCAGAGATGGATAGCAGAATAAACAGGGAAAGTGACAAGATTTCAGACTGAATTGATCACTGTCAGCGAGTTAGTGGTCAGCTGTCTGACCTTTGGTGCCCAAACCAAACATCAGAATAATGTTTAGACAAACACATTTGATTTTTGAGGTAATGGGTATGTCAACTAAATGACAAACCTTAGAAAGGTCAAAGGGATATCCATTTTTCAGACTTTTTTCAAGCATTAATCGTTCATTTGGGGAACAGTGTCTTTCTAAGCTGGACAGAGAAAGAACTTCACTTTCGGGCGGGGGGGGTTGCTCATAGGCACTGCAAATTGTTCAGCCACAGCCACCAGCCCTGTCAAACCCAGCCTGTCACTAACTCCTGCCATTCACAGCCACATTTTGCTGCACACAGAACTACCCTAAGTGCAGTGGGGTCAGGATTTCAGTCCGTGAAGGAGGCCCAGCAGAGCTTTAACCCTCCCACCGTTCCCCATAGCAAGTGTGGGAAAGGCAGCTGCGCTGACCGCCCGGGTGGGACCCGCGCCTTCCCCACTGGCACTGGGAGATGCCCACGGCACATCAYGGCACGGCACCGCTCAGCCCCCAGCCGGGCTTCACCAGTGCCTGCTGCGCCAGCCCCTACCAGCTGGTAGGCTCCTGTAGCATGTGCCTTCTGTACAGGGGGGAGTACTAAATGAAAAATACCTTGATAAGTTTAGAAGAGTTAATAAATAAGGAAGCCTAAAGGGACTGCCATGTCCTTGTGGTTTTGGAGCCCGGGATCTGGTCTCTGCTGCTGCAGAAGGGACAGTGCAGGGGCAGACACAGGAACACTGATGATAAATTAGGAAAAATGAAAAAAAAATGCTAATGCAAACAACAAAATAAAGCCTTTGGGATTTATCATTACTGACTCTCTCAGACTGCTGTTTAGACAGTCTCTACTTACTTTGTCTTCTTTTTCTCTAGATTATTTTTCTTGACAAAGTATAAAAGCAGTGCAACATGTTCTTACAGAAAACACCAGAATGGTCTTTTTCATGGTATATATATCAGAATAACTGGGGAATTCCTCATACACACAGCCTGCCCCCCAAAAACATTTGCAATACCAATGCCATACTAAGGAAGGAAGAAGTGCTCAGGGACTGGGAAAAAGAAGCAGGAAAGGGGAAACGACTATGCATAAAGATCAGGAGAAAGTTTTCCTAACCCTGCCAAGAATCCCCTCTCTGCTGTTCTCTCTTTACCTTTCGCTCATGCATGAAAACAGCATTATCTGTTACGCACCACAGAAAGATCAGTAGCAGCTACGCCCTACTTTCAGCTCGGTGCCTGGTTCCACTGTTTAACTCCCCCTTCTCAAGATTCACTCAGTGGTACAGCAAAACGCAAGAAGGTTCCCAAAACCACAAGTTCATCATTTTAAAGTTCAACTCCACCTATTTGGATGACACTTCATGATGATGCAGACAATGCTCTTCACATGAGAGTTACTCTGCTATGCACAGAAATTTACAGTATAATGTGTCTAATACCACTCTTCCAACAGGTAGAATAACTAAAAGGAAATTTTATGTAGAAAGCGAGGGAACATTTGGCATATCGTAACAATATCCAAAAAACCTCTTTATCTTCAGGCATGTAATTTATGTCTGCAAATGAGAAGGAATATTTTTCATTTCATATTCTCTACGCCTTGACATTTAGGTCTCTGTCTTAGTTGCTGTAGCCAAGAAAGTTTCATAGTAGAATTGATCAAAAGTCAAAAATTTTGTTTGCAAGAAGACTTTCATTGAAAACAGAAGCATTACAAGATAGAAATATTCTTTTCTCAGAAAACTGAAACTTTACAATGCAGTAGTTTTAAAGGCTATACGAGGTAATTTCTCACAATCCTGGCATAATCATTTTCATAGTTAGGAAAATCTCACCTTCTTTAAAGCATCATTCACTGAAGAAAACCTGTTTTGGCAAAACTTTCGTATCAATATTTTGCACATATTAATAACTGGAAAGAAAAACAGTGTGGAGAAGAAGGAGTTTCCTCGTTATTACTCCTACAGTCAATTCTCACTGCATTCCTGGGACTTCTCAAAGTTTCAGTATAGGAATATTTTACCATGGCCAAGAGTTATCTGAATTTAGTTCAAACTTAGAGGGAAAGGAGATAGAAACACTCAATATGAGATTCAGTGACAGGCTGCAACTTTTATTTATATCATATACATCTATCTTTACAATCAGGTGTAACTAGTGTCCACTGCAAGGGTATATGGAGCCCCCATGGTAACCCACAATGGGCATTACAAAGTGGTTTTTGTCCATTAAGGGACTATGTTGGCAGAAGATGTAAGAGACACAGTTTACTGGATCTGAGGTTTTCCAGCCATTTTTCCAAAGCTCAGACTCCAGCAGAACCAGATGGACCTTGGAGGTGGAACTGCAGATGGACACCAAATTCAGATGTTTACTGTTGAGACATGGCCTGTGGCTCTGCCTCCGGGCCCACCTCATCTCCACCCTGATTAAGCACTGAAGCTAGAGTTGCACTTTTTGCTGGCAATTTGGACGCGGTGGGGAAGGAGTTTCCCCAGCTCCAGTGCTGCCCCCAGCACTTCATGGGTGCCTCACGGTCCCTGAGCTTTCCATCATGGAGCCTCGGTCACTGAGCTGCCTGGCCCGGTAACTGCAGGAATCCTCCCTTGCCTAATTCTGGATCTGCATTTGATCACAAATGCTAGAATGTCTGTTTAGAAAAAAAGTATTCCATAAATATCCCAATATGGTTTCTCAAAACTTACCTAGGCAGATTACCAAAATCTTTCAATTTTTCAACTAGATGTCATAAGTGGATGACTTTCAGAAAACATCACAGTGAATACAGACCCTCCATACTCTTCATACATCCTAAAGGCTATAGGTAGACAAGAAACACTGAAAGCCCTATGATGATGCCACAAATTTTATAGTGAGACATGCTAAAGCGTGAAACCCGAGTGTGGGACTCCCCTTGATTTATCCAACATGCACGCAGTCACAATGTCTGTAATAGCAATATGCCAGGCCCATGAGTTTCTCCATGGYAGGGGCCATGAAATGTCCTGGTTCACTGGCCTCCCTGTGCGGTGGTGATATATTGCAATTAACAAAGGAATCCCTATTTGAGTTTTCTCATCAGCCTACAGTGGTAATTAATGTCCCTGGACTGCATACACTTGCTGGTGAGTTAAATATTGAGGGGTTTAACAGATGTAACTAGCAGTGCGTGAAACTTGTCCTTGCCAAACTGAAACACAGGAGGCTCTGTGTGAACATCAGAAAGCACTTCTTTACTGTGAGGGTGACCGAGCACTGGTATAGGTTGCCCAGGGAAGTTGAGGAGTCTCCATCCTTGGAGATACTCAAAAGACATCTGGATACGGTCCTGGGAAACCTGCTCTAGGTGGCCCTGCTTGAGCAGAGGGGTTGGACCAGATGCCCTCCAGAGGTTCCTTCCAACCTTGGTCTYTCTGTGATTCTGTATCCAGAATACCAGTGAAATGTACTCAAGGCTGGAAATCACCCCAAACTTTCTACCAATTCAATTGTAGGATTTTAACAAGGGTCTACAACCTGGTCTCTGCAGCACAGTGTTGTTATGGAAACAACTGATTTCACCATGGCCAAGAGTGTCACTTCCATCATCACACATTAGTTGTCATCAAGACCACAATGAGTCTAACCATTAGTACCCCAAAAGCCCTCTGGAACTGGAACCCCCAGCAGCAGTTTGCTGTAGTTTGAGATCACACTCCTACTCTGACTTTTCAGACCAGATTTGGCTAATCCTTGTCCATTATGCCAGCCTTTGAAAAGGTCCTTGCAAAGGCACAGGCTCTATATCGATTATCATTACTTGTATAGTAGCTGGTATGTAGCAAAGTATAGTGTAATATGAGAAAAAATATTGATTTCAAGAAAGTTAATATTATTAAAAGGTAGTTGTATTAATCTCTTTCTTGAATTTTAGCTGGGGGGTTTCCTCTTAGAAAATCAATGAAACTAATAGTCTTGTTATAGCAGGAGCACTTGTTAGACTATTTTTTCACTCCAATGCTTTTAAGTTATGTTAAGAGCAGAAGAGCTGAAAGGCTATAAACTTATTGACTGGGACTTAGAGGACTTGAATGACTGAAGGAATTAAGTTCATTGTCTTTTTGTCACCTTATCTGGGAGAAAAAGATTTTAATCAAACAGAATTTGAATTGTATCTGTTTTCTGTTTGCACCAGCAAAAAAACTGTAGCATTTCAGGCAAAAACTCATCACCCCAATTTACATCAATGGTACTAAATCAGATTTSTGTAAGGACTCAAGCATCCCTCAAAAAGAGCCAACCTTACACAAATGTACTTCTGCAAATGCCTGGCATATAGGAAAAACTGATAAGAAAATGTCTAATGCTTCACTTTATAAATCCAGTTTTCTATCTCAACAATTCCTCAGATTTTTTCCATAGTTCTTGTTGTATATATAGAAACAGCTCATTTCACCTTCTTACCAATGCATCCCTGCATGCTGACAAGACGAAAGCCAGGTACAGTTTCAGTTAAAATCAAAGTTCAGCAATAAGCCAAGTAACCCTACGGTGTTGTCAGGAAAAGCTCACAATGGCCAATTCCTATCTTAACTCCAGCACAGAACCTTCCTCCTTAGCCAAAAACTTCTTTGCCTCATCTTTGCATCTAGGTTTTCCTGTACCTATTTTTAGCCAAAACATTTACATAGACAATAGATAAAATGTGTGCTAAAGGCCATTTTCACCTGAAATGTTGTACAAATAGAGTCAACTGTGGGTTCGGCCAGTCTCATCTCATGAGATAAGTGCTATAGATGCAAACATTTTACGTCACCCTTTCCCCCAGTGCTCCTGCATACTCAGGGGTAGAAATTAACAGCAAAAAGGGCTGGCACAGCTATGATTTTTTCTGGCTGGCGATCTTTTGTCATAGGAAGATCATATGGTCTGTAGGCAGAATATTATAAAGCTGATTGATTGCCAAAATAACTTGGTCATGAGAGCTACATATTGTGATCTTCATTGAGCACTGCGGTTGAAGTGTGAACTAATATAAATCATGGAGGAGCTTTCCAAAGGCATAAATGGATGTTAACTGCCTAGGCCCAGTAAAAGGCTGTCTCCCTGTGGCTTCTGCTTGTCAGTGAAACCACAGTCTCCTCCTCCTTTTTCCTTCATAACATTCTGGCTCTTAACTCTGCCTGATCCTTCCAAATCTGTCAGTGCAATTATCTGCCATCAGCTATATACTATCAACAGGAAATAAGTGTGCTCCATCTGACAAGAGGAGCACTACAATAACATAATTTGGAGCCAGATGAGGCTTGACAAGAGCCTATCTCCCCTGCTCTTGAAAATCAGAGGTGTAATTGGCACAACCGCTTCCCTCATACCATTTTCTTCACCATGTAAATGGATTACCCATGTGTATGTGCACTCATAAGCACCATACACACCCTTACACTGAAGACCGGTCAGTTATTTTTGTAAAATAAGAAGGTGATAAATGCCTCCTGATCTGAATCATCAATAATTAATTTAAAAAAATCTTAAAAAACCTTCTGCTTCCTGCAGTGCAAATGAAAGTGTTCCAAGATGCAGTAATTGCCTACAAATTAACTTATAGCAAAGATGAAGAGGGAAATATCCTACTGTTCTTGTAGCATGCTGGTTTTTTACAGCCACCTAATAAGAATGTCTTGCGATAAATGTAAATTCATGGCAATCAAAGCTGTGCACACCAATTATATTCTACACCCAAAATGTTCTTCCTGAGGATCTGTTGGCACAGGAGGTGGTGTAACCAGGGCCAGTGTGTGACAACCTGAGAGAGGAGCGAAGTGTATGGCCTCTTCAGTACTGATTGCTCTGCAGGGCCAGTAAAGTTGACACCGTCACACCAGAAGGGAAAGGAAGGCCACAGACAACTCAGTTTTTCTCTTATTTCCCCTACATAGTGAACCAAAAACTTAAACTGGAGGGATAATATATGCAGTCTAACTTCTATGCCTAAGAGCATCTTGGAGGGAGCTGAGTCCATTGCACAGTGTTGCCAAAAGCTCCAGTGTTTCCAAGAGAGTGAGCCTCTCCTGGTGCACCCATGCTCCCACAACCACATATGCAGTCCCTTTTCAGGGTATGGACAAGCTTCAGGAGCATCCTCTCCATTTTTCCTCTCCTCCTTCCTCYATGCTCACATTCAGCAGCTTTGGCTTTCTCACTTGGTTATAGAGCAGGGTCACCAGAGCACGCCCTGGGGCAGCCGACCAGAAAAGAGGTATAACGTGGCACATTTCTTATCTCCCACCCCCATTACACTGAGGACATGGAGGATTAAGCACTACATCCCAACCCAGATACTTTTGGTAGCATGCTGGGCCCCTGAGCCTGTGACACAGTCCATCTTTGCACATATGCTTACACCATGACCCTCGCAAGCACCTGCAGGGCTGCGGGCAGCTCTCAGGGTGCTTCCCGTAGACTAAGAGCCTGACAGCCCCTTGCTGTATGTACGACGTGTTTCCGAGCAAACACCCTCCCTCCACCCAGCAAAGCATCTCTCCACTGTCAAATCGCTGGTAGTGCAGGGAGGCGAGGACAGAGGAGGGTTAGTGACACATCCATCAACTCAGAGACGAGATGATGTCTTCCCCCACCATCCCATCCCATCCCATCCCATCCCATCCCATCCCATCCCATCCCATCCCATCCCATCCCAACCCGAGGAGCTCTAGAAAGCACTGATGCAAAAGCAAAGAGATCGGGCTCCTGGTGTGCAGGGATTTCACAACTATGCAACATCTTTGGCTGCTGTGTGGCTGCTGTGTGGTTAACCACTGCCAGAGCAGTAGCAGGATCAGGCCTGTGGCCAGTGGCAGGCTGGCCCAGTCCTGTTGCCCAGGTGCCCATCCCAGGACCCCCAATTTTCATCTCGTATGGGAACTCACAGTCAGCTGAGGCRGGGGTGCTTTTTTTTTAAAGTAAATACATGGAAAACAAAAAGTATGATTTGTGACCTGACTGTGGGTAGCTTTATTACTATCCCATGCCTGGGTCCAATAAACCACACTACTAACACCCTCACCCTCTCCCCATCTTCCCCCCCCCCCAGTAATTAATTCCTTATGTCCAGTAATCATCAAGAGACATGGTGGCCTTTGAAAAGAAAGCTTTAACAATATTAATAATGCTCAGTTGCCCAATCTCACAAAGGCTGCAGCTAGAGCTGGCTGGAATATTTTCAACAAAATGTCATTTCATTAAAATATGTTGTTTATCAAAGCTGAAATATTCTGTGGAGACATATTGGTTTTGACAAAGATTTCTGAAGCCCAGGGTTTCTGACTAGAAGCAGAGGGAGGTCTGTACCAAAACCTGGAGCTTTTCAATCTGAAAATAGTAATTTTTGACATAATTCCAAGTCATAAAAATGTTCTAAAAGTTTTGTTTTCATTCCAGTATGGAAGAAAACATTTCTGGAACCTTAAAAGTTTCATGACACTGAATTTTTACTCTCTGGCCAGCTCTGGCAAAAATTCTCTTCATGTGAGCTGATTCCGAATGAAACGTCTATATTTCATAGGTGTTGATGCTCCTCTGTATGTGTGCATGTGTATACGAAGTCAATTTATATTGTTTATGCTTTTGTTTGTTTGGGCAGCTGTTTTTTGTAGCCTTTTATTATGGTCTTGCTGTGGATCAGCTGCGAAAGAAAGAATGATGGAAGAGCAATACCTCTCCCAGGAGTGGGTAAGAAAGAGAGGTCACTTAAGGCTTCTCCCCTCCCACTTATCCCCCCTTCTTTTCCCTATTGCTGTACTTACGATTAATACTTCACGTGAGCTTGGGTCTCCCAATAGGCCATATGAGGTCTTTTGCTATCTATGACATGATCACTGTCTGAGTTAGGGGCTTTTTATATTATCTTTCTCAAAACGTTATGATAGCTGAATTGAGACAGAGGAAACTGGGCACAGAATATGTCATTATCTTTTTAAGTTTTACTGCTAGATGATATATGTTGATGGGTAATCAATCATCGCTGTTTCTCCATTATGATCTGCTGCTTCCCTTGTTTGCAAAGTACAATGTACTTGACAACAACAGAAAAACTGTCCTKCAACATGCGTAATGTCTATGCAGTACCTGCAAAAGAAAATCAGATCTCAGAAAGGAGAGAAACGATCATGGTTTAGGAAAGCCCATAAACCCTCTTGTTCCATACAAGTCCTGATGAATTCAAAGCTTAAATATTTTCCCTGGGCCTGGACCATATTATATTTTGTAAAATGGATAATACACGAACATCAGATATTTTTTAAGTTGCCATCTTTGGAAAGTATTTTAATACAGTGATGGAAGTTAACATTTTCACAACAAAAGGATGTCATCAACCAGGGAAAAAAATCAGTAAGAGAAAAGAAAGCATTTTAAAATGTTTCAAGAACTTCCCTTGCTCCTGGATGCCTTTGACCTTTACTTGTCACTTAACAATCAGAATTGTTTTATGTGTGTCCTTCCACCATGCTGCTCTTTGGAAGACTCMTGCAAACCAAAGGGGAAACAGACTAATATATCGTGAAAGGATGACCATGAAGCACATTATTCACAATGCACTGCCCAATGCGCAGTCTAAACAATAGATGTATTAAAGTATGTATTCCAAAAATTCTTCCTTTTTTGTCAATCATAGTAGTAAATAAAAATTGAACTGGTAGAGGATTGATTTTTAAATTGATGATATCTCTTTCATAAGACCTCTATTATGTATTGCTGTAATATGTACTTTGTCCCTTATCTTGAAGAGTTACCTATAACAGCAGTGGTACAGCACTATAAGGTATTTCAGTAACACTGTTCTTTTAATCCTAACAAAAGCTACTAGTGTGTTTATCATCTGGGGTGTTTGTTCCTGTAATTGACAGAGCAGAACTGTTTCCAGTGCAACCCAGAAGCCCTTGGGCAATACGTCGGCATTAAATACCAAAACCATTGACCCTGTAAAAAGGCTCATTTCATCAGTACCAACAACCCATCCACACACTAAGTCTATAATCAAGCATACGATATCACGCCAGCATGACGACTCAGAAGCACATTAGCAGTGGTAAGCACAGAGCAGCTTGGAAGTGTTTCCACTCTCTGGGAGCTGGTTCCCCCAGGCCCTCTGCCCAGTGCAGAGGGCTGGAGAGAGGCCAGGGACCCCTCCGACGCACCTGCCCCCTTCTCACCCCAAACCCAGGTTCCTGCTTCTGTTTCAAACCACTGATCTTTGCAGGGTGGCTCACTAAATACACAGAGACATACTTCCATCAGTATTCTGAGGTGTTAAAGGTGGGCTTGAACCATAATCCAGCTGTGGACACTAGCCCTGAGCTGTGGGAAATTTCTGGGTCTCACCTTGACAGCACAAGTCCAACCCTACCAAAATTTTATGAAGCTCTGAAACAAGGTTACATCCTTCTTTCCTCCTTTTTCCTTTTCCTTTATGCCTTAACGATTTCGTTGACTTGGCTGTTCTTCCAAAGAAGTATTTGCTGCCTTTTTGTAGATCTGGAAAAGGAAAATTTACCCTTGAAATTTTCCAGTCCTTACAAGATCATAAGACTCTCACATTTCTTGTCTTCAGAAAAAAYGAAAAGTAGTCCCTGAACACAAATTATCCAGTAGTTCCAAATCAGAAGGTTGGCTGTTAACAATTCAAAGAAGAGCTAGCTGGGTGCAGATAAGCTGGGACTGAGGAGAGGGAGGAATCATTTAATACAACATTGCTGAATGTTTATCTTCCTCAGCACAGAAATTTTCTTCAAAAATCAGGTACTCCAAAAAGGAGAGAGAACCAAAAACCTAATGCTCAGAACATTTCATCTACAGGTCTTGAGACACTTCAAAAACCTTATTCTTTCCATTTAACAATAGTGAAAATGAAGAATAATTACGCTCAGTGTCTTTTCCACTGATATAACAGCAAAGGCAGCAAGAGCCCCATGTCCAGTTCAGAGGACCTGCAATGGGCCAAGAGGAGTTTAGACCAATGGATTGTCCTCAAGAAATTTCCTAACTCCTACAACCACTTTATGCAATGAGCATATCAGTGAGGAGAAGAGATTATGTCCATCTCATCCATTCTCCTGGGCACTAGTCACTGGCTTGCAAAAGAGCTACACGTCTAGCTCCCAGCTTGGGTGGCTTCTGCAAACAGATGAGGCCTAAGATTAAAAGATTGGGAAACTCCTTTGCATACTGTGCTGTAAGAAAGAGAAGACATTGTTGGTGCAAACTCTCCAGGACTCTACAGGCTGCACATCTGTGGGGGTTGTGATCTGTACAAAGCAAATAGCCTGTAGATCTCATCTTTATTACCTCAGGTTTAATGGTCATYTGTTTTTGCCTTATTGTCCCCTGAGACAACACTGTTGGGAACAAATCCTTTAAAGCTTTATTGGTTTTGTGTTACCATTGTTTCCTTGTCATGGGTCTGCTAGGCAAAACTTTTCTTTGACAGTGGTTGCTTCTTCCTAAAAGCTTATGATTCCTCCATTCTGGACCAGCAGGCTCCATCACAGCATTTCTCTCTTGTAATTGCCTTGGGCCAATTTCTTCTAAAAGAATTAAAAATGCAAATCTAATATCATAATTGTGTAATACGATAAGCTTGGCAGCTCAATCAATACTATCCCCCACTGTCAATAATACAGCTCCGATGCACGTTTGTCAGACCTGACCAATCTCACTTTATCACTGGCACTGTGGTCCTTCCACATCTATAAGATATGACATTTTATTAGTAGGTTCCTATCAATCAGATCTAATTTTTGCATCATAGAAATTCATTTTGTCGTCTTGCTGCCTGGCGGCACTGGGGTTGCTCTTTGAGCCAGGCGTCAGAGGCTTGCAGACTTAGGCTTCCCCAGGCTCCCACGTTACAGTCTGGCTGAGGACTAGGACTGACAATAGCACACTTGGGTGTCTTCATTTTCTAGCCACAAATGACATGGGGTTAGCAGCGAAGGATACGACTTGTAACCACTGTGGAAAGGGAAATCTGTGGATCAATAAGAGGATACCCACTGGTGCTTGTACTGTTGGGTGTATCTCTAAATTAAGGAAGATTTAATGTGAGATAACTTTTCACCCCCCTCTGAGTCTACAAAACCCATTCCAGACAGTACTTTGTTGCTCAATAATGCCTCTAAAGTAGAGTGTTTCTGAATATGTCAAAAGGGCTGCTGATCCAAAATGGAGGCAAACCAGAAGACACAGTAATTGTATTAACACAGACATTGTTTCTTCCCGCCCAGCCACAACCACAATAACTGAAAGCAAAAGGACAATTTGCATTCTTCTAAAGTCCGCACCCAGCCTCAATAAACCTACCTCTTTCTTCTTGGATTTGCTTTAAAATCCTACATTTAGGAAAGGACCTTTTAAAAAAAGTAGGTTTTAAAAAGGCTCCTTTAAAATGTTGCATTCTGCTGTGCTTGGATTTGCTCTCATGGTAATCCTTTAATGTCCCTCCAACTCTGCTGACTTCTGTAGAATTGTCCTTGATCTGTCCCGAGAAGAAAAAATGGGTCTGCTGGGCTTCACCCTGGACTACACTGGTAGAAAAGTTACCACTCCTGGAAAAAAAGAAGATGTTAACACACAGTGAAAACAGAGTCTGACTCCGTAATTCTTCCTCTAAGGTCTGAAACTCAGAKTGGCTTGGACAGCTTGCTGTCCCAGTACTATATGTCCCAGTATACTATTGCCTTAGTCACCCACCTGAAATAACATATTCTCATAATTTTAAGCAAAGAAGTCAGTGTCAGCGCTTGAGTAAGAAATTTATGAGGTAAACATGCTTGTAAGGTTTATGCTTTGTTTTTGGAAAATAGTTGTTTCCTGTTGCATCATTATAAAGCTGACAGACATGACTTAACATCATATAAGCAGGGTGAGCAATAGCAGGGCAGAGAAATCCAACCAACCTCCCTTCTTCTGAGAGCAAGGGGATCGGACATAAAATTGTAAGCGAAGAGCCCAACTCAGGGCATGCATGTTTCACTGAACAAGAACAGCCCTCAGGCAAGGAAGGAAAAAAGATGCAACACAGACAGCTGCATCCTGGAGGTCAGGAAGTGTAGGGATGAAGAGAAAGCTGCCAAAATCCAAGTTTAGTTAAAGTTTGTGCAGGAAAGGAGAACAGCAAAACCTTCTTCAGTTATGTCACTAAAAGAAGAGTGAAGGGTGGTGAGGAGAGAAGCGGGGCAAATTGCAATGTTGAGGATGGATTAAGGATTAAAAGTAATGAGATAAACTAAAAAATATTGAAAGACTAGTTTGCCTCACATTCAGTAAGGATCACTGAATACAGAAAATTGGAAAATGAAGGATATCTAATGAGAATGACTGTACGGGAAAAGAAATGGCCACTCTGAGGTGAAAGCAAGATACAAATATCTTCATGTCTTCCAACTGGAGACTTTGCAAAGTCCATCTCAGAATGCAGCAGGAAGAGGCAGGTGAAATTGCATACATTTGGATATAGGAAGGATTGTTAATAAACCTGTCAAATCAGTGATCAGAGCAAATCTTCAGAGAATAACAAATGCATCACTTAAGAAGTTTTCCTCCTTCCAGCTTAGGTAATTCTGGGCTTATTTGTCTGACTTGAGTAGTATGTAGAGCTTTAAAACAAATTTTGAAGGAAAGAATAATTAAAATCTTGGAAGAAAATAGAAAATGCTATTAAATCAACATGGTATTTGAAAAGATAATCATTCCAGACTAATCTAATATCTTCCACATAATGTGATGACTGATTTATTCAGTTTTAAGTCAATGGAGTCTGCTGGGTCTATTCATGTTTCAGTAAAACATTTGCTTTGGTGCTGTATGGGAAGTTATTAGGTAATAGGAGCAGATAAAAATTATTAAAGAATCGTAAGAAACTAGTTAAAGAGAGATGATAACGAACTCTGCTGAAAGAAGAATGTTTGGATTGCTGGGAAGTTACTAGGTCTGTAACAAGGACCCAGCTTGGACAATCTTCTCTGCTATTCATTAATGACTGTGTAAAACATAGCATGTGTGCTAGTAATGTAAAGGTAGGAGGGTTAGAACATCCTTCAGGGAGAACTGGATTATCTTGATAGTAACTGTGTTAGGATGAAATTTAGTGATCAGATTTGTGAACCAAATGAAAATGAAAATTAGTAACAAGAAAGTCTGGTAAGAATTAGGAGCTTTTCAATTAGAAAAGAGACACTACCAGGAAAGATCTAAAACATTTGTGGCCTTTGGACTTTTGGGCTTTCACTGAGTTATAATCTCCAATGTCGTTCATGTTCTGGCCCTTGTCTTCAAGGCAGATTAATTCAATCTGTGAGATTGAAGGTGATTAAGGGAAGAGAAGTTGGTTTGAAGGACTTCTGCTTCTGTCCTGTATATATAGGCCATTGTTGTTTTCTTTATGGTACACCAATGTCAGGCAATGCTCTTGTAGCCACCTTCTTGGCTAACATCATCGTGCAAAACAAAGCAAATCCAGGCAGAGCGCAGGCCTTGTGATCCTCCCCCTGTCCCTCATCAGGCATGGCCTGACAGTTGCCATTACCAGGACTGTGTGGACCCACCCCAGTGGCCAGTGACTATAATTTTTGCTTTATTTTTTCTTTATCTGGGGCCCAAAAAGTAGTAAGAGTGGTCCTTCTATAGCATGGAACCAAGATTTTCTTGGACATTGGGTGAGGGGCATTTAGTGGGAGGGAAGTGAGGAGATGACCAGGCCTGTCGGGAGGGTGTTGGGGACCATACCAGAAAGCCAGTGCAGAAGAAGCACAGCCTCACCTCTACTAGGAGGTAGGAGCATTGCCCTTCCCATGCTACCCTGAGCTGTGGCTGGGAATTGCCTGGAAAACAGCTAATGCACCAGCTTGAGATGATGCCAGCAATCAGGCTCACAATTTGTTGGTGTGGATAATTGTATTCCAGTGTCCGGGAACCACCTAGCATGCTTCAGTTTACCAGTGTAGGCATTCTCTTAACTTCTCATGAGTGAATGAGGCCCAAACACTGTAGTCATTACACGTTACAGGACAGGTGAGACTCAAGGCACAATTTTCTTGACATAGCCTTTCCTTTATTTGCCTTAATCCTGCAACTCTCCATAATTTGGTGAATTGTGCTCTGCAGTCCCCACCTTTAGACTCAGCAATAGCATTGCACTTCTCCTTTGTTTACTGTCTAACACAGAATAAGTGTCCAGTGGTAGACAGGGGCTGATTTTATTTTCCTGTACCTCTGCAAGTGGAAACATAGTGTAACAATGTCAAAAATCATCAAGACCACCATATCTTTCTACAAGGATACACATAGGTCATATTATTAATGTACACATATAAAAAATGTCTTTTCCCAGTGGGAAAGCACCACATGGCCATTAATATACTTATGCTATCCGTTCTCTAGCAGACCACAGTCACGGTCAGTTAGCTGCAGATGAGCCTTGAAGTTTCCAGGCTAAACAGAGGAGTTATGAGCTGAGAATGAAACTAAGAGAATGAAACACAGTAAATGAAGCAAAGCAAGGAAAGAACCAAACTTATTTACTGTCTTTTATCTTTTTACTTTACTTGGACTGAGATCTGGGTTGATATTAGCCCTGTGATGATATTGCTGCAACAGCCACATCAGCACAACGGTTCTAAACATCACAGCCATCACAACGATCAGAAACAGTGCTCATGGCCACTGGCAGGCCATGGGAGGGAAATGCACCTTTTAGACCTGTAACCACAAGCTGGCTGTCTTTCTGACCAGCAAGGAAAAACTAAGTGCTGTTCATTTGGGGAAATGAGGTGCGAGTTCCGAAAACTCTTAACACAGAGTAAGATTTTCAAATTGTTCTGCWTGCCATGGGCTTTTCTTCACATTACAATCCCTATGAAACAACGAATGTGAGGAAGAAATTCTTATACTTGTGCAGCACAATCATGGACTGCAAGATAGCCCCAAATCATGCTAAGTGCATGCATACTGTCTCTGATAGTGATGTCTGGTTGTAGGGTCAAGTTTAGATGAACTCTAACATAAAATAGTCAGAAACCAATAAAATGCAATTTTTCAAACTAGGAATAATTTGCAGTTAAGAAAACTTTACTTCTGTTGTAGTGGAATGGACAAATATACAATATTTGTGCCCCAACAAGGAGGCACTATTTGTGTTCTCTATTTGGGTTAAGGAAGCCTAGTTATTTTTCCTTCAGAAGTCAGTTAGCAGAAGGGTGGATAATTTGTAAACTGTCCCTTTTTAGCAACTTTTTGAACATTACAGAGAAAGAAAATATCAAAACCAGAAAAAAAATCAAGTCCAAGGAACTGCAGTGACCCCAGAATAGTTATTGAAGAAATATTACCAAACAATAATTTCTCGCAGCTTCTGRGTTACCATCAGAGATTGGCATTCAGTCTCTTTGAAAGCAAAAAGTGGATGAGTCCTCAAGCTYGCCTTTGCTCTCTGGGAATAATTCAGAGAATTTGGGATCTGAAGATAAGATTGCCACAGATGCGAGTTATCATCTCTCTCTGAGGACTTGCAACAAACCAGAATATGTTGTTTAAGAAATGTATCTAAGTAGCTAGAGCACCTGCTGTAATACAGTTCTTTGCTTTCTAGGCTCTGTACTTCTGCGGCACTCTTTTTTAGTGTCATGCCAGATCTCCTATAGTAATGTCCTCTTTCTGCCAAAACACTTGAAAAAGACACTCCTTCAATTCCCGGCTCACTCAAACTGTAAGATGATCTGCACTCAGAAACAAATCTTTTTCTCTCTTCACAACATGCTAGTGCCAGAGGTCAAGAAAACATAACAGAAAGCTTTGCTTTGGACTGGTGGAATAGTGTTTGGGGTCAGCCCATCACACCATGTCAGTGCTCCCTCTAAACAAACTAAAACATCCCGTCATCGTTGAAGTCCATATCTTGTGTGGTAGATATGGGAGGARCATATTAAAGGAGAGAGGGTTGTGGAGAGAAGATCATCTCATCAAAGACATACCTGGTGCTGTAAGAAGGCCAGCCTGAAAAGAGGTACAGATTTAGGGACCCTTGGATACCTCACCCATTTTCCAAGACATGACAAAGTTTCACAGTGAAGTTTTACATTGTATGGGCATGTGCTGGTCAGCACAAGAAGTTTTGAATATCTATAGCAAGGGTGTTTTTCCCCCAATAAATGTCAATATGGATATAAACAGCTCCTTTCCAGAGAAGTCTACCTACCACATGTTACTGAAAATGTGTTTTCCCTTGTGTTTTGCAGTGGCTCTACTTTGCTTTACTGGTTAGAAAATCAAAGACCTAAATTTTTAAAGTCACTATGTAAAATAGTTTTCACTTCTTTAAACAGACAGACAAGACTTTTGAACAGCTTTTGTTAGCTCATCCCTGAATGTTTGTCTTCAATCTTCTTGACTTGTAACTATCTCTTCTATAGGAGACCATTACCAACCCTGACAGCATTGATTTTCAAATGTATGATTGCTAGTGAAATATTAAACCTTATTGATTTGAAATTCAGGATCAGATGCCTGTTAGATACTCTGCATATTTTGGGGATGYACAGTTTCATTTATCAGCACTTCCAACTGCAGAATAATTAGAACTCCATCATGTTCCTGTTTTGAGATGCAGAGGTTCCCGTCAGATTACAGCATCTGCAATYTTAAAAAGTGTTCTATGCATTACGTTTACTAATTGGTCGATTTATCCTCCCTGTGAAGCTTTTTCATTCATTTCTCAGGAAATACATTGGAACAAAGACATCTTTTCATCCACTGAAATTTTGCATTGTTCTCTCTTGTGGAAGAGAGAATGGAGAATGGAAATTTCCACAATTAAAACAAAAATCAAGGAAATTATCACGAGCATTTGAAACAGAGCTGAGRTAGCTTGGAAGTGCCTTTTAAGGTAGGTCAGAATTTATGTTTAGAGATGGTGAGTGAAACTTGAGTGAAACTTGTCACAAAACTGCTCTGTGAAAAGGRCATGGTGATACAAAACACCACAAAGACACTTACTGTGGGGGACTGAAGGGAGTCCTGACTAGGTTGTCCTTTGGAAACTCAGAAATACACAGAAACATTGAAAAAAATAAACATGGTTCATGGCTTCCATGCTAAGAAAAACATGTTGGCATTCACCTCTCTGAGGTTTAATACTCAAGGAATGGTATGAGCCTTCACCTGACCCACTCAGATCAAGTGAAGTTTTGCTGATTATTTTCATGGGGACAGGGTTTAATCTATAGCAATTAATACAGGAATGTTGGAGATTTTACTCACATAATTTGTTAACTCTATCCTAGGAAAATATACAATAAACTGAATTCTGCCATTCTACCTCACAACAGTCATGGAAAATTTGTGATGACAGACTGTCCATGAAAAAGTAAAACCTTAAACAGTTTTTTGGATCCTAGGAAGTGATAGTCCAAGGCAAAGCTATACAGCATTGCAAGTCATTTGGAAGAGATGTGTGTAAGTCCCATATCTTAACTTCTCCCGGGCCTCCTGACTCTGACAATACTAGGTATAGCATTTGTTTTTCTAGAGAAAAGGTTTTAACAGAGTGCTTTCTCCTTTTGCCCTGATGCAAAAGCGCTGACGCTTTTGGAAGTCAGCATGTCAGTTGGTAAGTGATGTTTGCTCTACTGAACCTGGAAGTTGTGGATACAGAGATGGGGCAAGATGGGGAGGGATGGAGGAGGTGAGAAGAATCTGTAGTGGACAGTGATAATAAACTTGGGGAAAAGAATAAAACCAGAGGAAGCAGTCTGCAAAAAAAGCAGAAGTTCAACATAGATTACATTCCTATGAAGGAAGCTATTTTCAGCTTTGGATGGGGTTTTAGGTGTGAGGAAGAATATTTTTTTTGTCAACAGACAGTGCCTCAGTGACTCCTATATAAGGGTAACTACAGGATCCATGAGTTTTAGCAATATTTTCATTTGAAATTCATCGTTATTTAGTCCCTTCAAACAAAAATTAGTTTGCTTTTTTGGTTTATATTTTTTGGAAGGAAGCTGGATCCAGATTAAATTCATGAATACAAATTCATGCGGTCCAAGTAGATAGGGATTTCCAGACCACAGATGAGTCTGATCCAAACCTCTGTACTCTGAGGAACTTTCTTCTAGTCAAAGACAAGAGCAATTCACCAATAAGTAAAACTCTTAGCCAGCCTGCTTCCAAACTCCACAGTAGTTATGCAAAAATTTTAGAAGATAAGAAATTGTATCTATGAACCAACTGCAATGCAAGCTGTTGTCATTGATAAATGCGTATCTGCAGATATCTAACAGATTCCCTAAGAAGTTTTGTTTCTTTTGTGTGTTATATGTGCACACAATACCTATGAAAAGGGGGTTAATTGTAATGAGATGCCAGGTTACTCTCCTTCTTACTTATGCACACTTCCAGTAAGAACATAAAAGTGGTTTAGCATAAATCTTTGCAACAGATAGGACCAGACCTCGTAAGCATCTTACAAGAATGAATTAATAAATGAGCCCATAATTTCAAATTTAGACTTTGATTTTCTAGGGAGACTAAGGCTAAACTCCCCCTCCATTAGTTCCCTCTCCACACTGAATCTTCACCTGGTGCTGACATTTCTATTGCTTTGCTGATTTATGCCACTTTTTTTAAAAAATTGTTTCGCTAGGAAAACAACCTGACTCAATTCAGCTCATTTGTATCCATTCACAATCTTTTGGTTTTCCCCTAATAGAAAAATCCTGGTATCACTTTTCACAAAAAAACTTCCTTTCCTTCTTACTCTGTTTAACATGTTTTCCTGTGGTTTTACTGACAAGGTGCAACTTTTAGTGCTATGAAMTGCTCATTGCCTCTCCACAACTAAGGTGACAATGAACTGTGCATTATATCCACATTTTTCTTCCATAGTCTCTCTCTGGCCAGCAAATATTCTCAGAGCAGTGGTCCTGATCACCAAGCACCCAGTGTCAAACATGCATTTCAAGTCTTAAGAGGCATATCATAACTATTTTCATAACACACTGCCTGAAAGATGAGTAATGAAGACCATGAATATACATTTTATCACAAAAAACTCCATTTTTACATTGACTACTATCAACAGACAATCAGAAAGTTTTTAACTCCTGTGTAGAAGATGAACCCTTTAAGAGATCTCAGGCTGAGTAACAGATCACTTTTTAAAACTGAGACCAAAATGATATCTTTGTACACTAGACAGTGCAGAGATTCCACATACAGTGCAAGGCACGCCAGGGAGCAAGGTCAATGGAGGAGGAACACTGAGGTGGAATCACACCCGTACACACCTCCACACTGGTGAACAGCAGGATAGTGGAGACTCCTTTCCACAAGGTCTCTGTGCTGTCAGCCATGTGTTCTCRAAAAATGCCGTGGTTTTCAGCCATCGACTGTTGTATTGAATTAATATCATTCAAATTCTGTGAAACATTTATCTTAATTCCTGCTTATCTATATCTCATTAAATAAGCAAATGTAGAAGTGTCAGGTTTCTGAATCTGCAAGTAACGATGTCAGTACCACTTCAGGAATTCAAAGCCAATATTTTCATTCTGTAAAAATGCTATATATTCAGAGTCTAGACTTATAAATAAGAAAGTAATCCTTATATTACTATGACAGAAGAGTTGCTTGCCTACTAGACAACTATTTATAAAGAAAATTTGGGAATACATGCCTAAATTTGTGGCTTCAGACACATATATTTGATGTTAAATCACTCTTCTCACTGACATTTTCCATCATAGAAGACTTCATGGTGAACACATGCAGAAGAACCCTCTAATTTGAGCATTAAGTGCTTTCACCTTCCCAGCCAGTTAGATTCTGCATGAACRTAACTAGATACCTAAGAATACAGAAGGATGCGAAGTCCCATTTATGAAGGAATCTAGATTTACAGGGTTAGAGAGTCTCCGTGCAARTGGAGTTGAGTAATATAGGGATTGCCTAATGTGCAGCAACAGTGCAGGGACCCTAGGATTGCACCCTCCACACTAGTGACACCAATTACGGGCAAGCTCAGACCCAGTGGGCCTGGGCTTGCTGGGTGCAGGGCATGAGCTGGGTGCTGTCTGCAGGCACAGTTGCTGTCATCAATGCCATCCATATGCAAGTTTCTGGATGAGAATGTATGTAGGGGGTCTAATTCAAAACATCACAGCTTTACCAATGAAAACAACTTCTGTTCTCTAGAGGCAGGGCTGATACAGACCTCCAAGAGGTTCGAAGGCTAAGCAGAGAAACACTGGCTCCCAGGCAGCCAAAGCGAAGAAAACCAGTGGAGGATCCAGCCACTAGTTCTAGGGGAAAGAAATCTGATCACAGAAGCACTGCTGGGATCTGAGGGAACTTTCATTTAACTAGAAACCTCCTGATTGCTTTGTCTTAATGTAGAGGCAGCTGAGACAATACATCATTCATTATGTCATTTTGGTGTTTGGCTTTTTAAAATATTAATGAACAGTCTAGGCCTTCCTTTTGCTGACCACTGAAAAGAGCCCCGTTCCCCTGAGTAAACCAAGGCTAACTCTTTAAGCCTGTGATTGAAATTCAGTCAAACCTCTGGGTGAACGGAAATCATTTGTTGCATGACAGTGACATGCGGCAGCTCCTTTTTGTTTGCAAGAGARCTCAGGGATTCTGTGTCTATTTATTGTCATCAGCTGAGTACTCAGTATTGATGGTTACCCAAAACTCCGTGGCTTTGGAGAGGGGAGGCTGTACCACAACTGCAGATTTGGCAGAGACAGCGCCTGAATYTGAACAAGAAGCACTTTGTTGGTTTCTGTTCAACAAACTCTGTGCAGAACAAGGCAACCCCAGCTGGTTGGTCTGGAATGGAGGAGGCATGGCCAGGTTGATTCCAGGTRAGGGGAGGATAGATATGCTAGGGAAGCATTGCCCTATGTACCCACTCCCTCTGTTGTCCTTCCATAAGTGTTTGCTACTGATCACTCTCAAAGACAAAATACCAAGCTAAGATGAACCGTTGCTCTAACTCACTATGATGGTGATGATGTTCTGGGGAGCAAAGTCAGGTTTAGAGATAGGGAGGTAGGAAATGRTCTGCCTGAAAGAAACTGTTTTGTAGAACAGAGAGCAACTTTTTTGCATGGTCATTTTCACCCATCACAGTCTAGCCAACACAGTATGAAAAGCCAAGAGGATGATGCTAGGGAGAAGATCAGCTAGGAGCAAAGGCACTTTGCAGACATCTGTTTCAATTTGTAGGCTGTCTTTCAGATAATCTTTTGGTTTCTTGCCTCCTCTGTCACCAAGCAGCACAGTGTTTGACATGCATAGCGACATGCCCTCCAAAAACTGCAGATCAGATTTATTTCTTAAGGCCCCCTGAATGGGCAATTTATCTTCTTCGTGGAACTGCTTTACTCCTGCTGCACACACACTCAACTTGTTACTCCAGGGTTGCTCACTCAGCTTTCTGTTCCAGCCTTAGCAGACCTTACCTAGGCAGGCTGTACTAAGCACACTGCAGCCACACAGGGACAAAAAACAACTCCTGACTCAATGAATTCAAAACATTAGCCTGTCGTGAGAGAGAAAGGTAGATAAAGTAAACAGGACAGAGAAGAAAAAGCAAAGTGTTGGTGAAACAATTAGTAGAGAAGCACAGTATATTGCAATCTTAGCATAACACCAATGGTCTTCTCTAAAAACAATTGTTTCATTTCCTACAAAGGTGATGTACAATCTCAGATGGATGCCAAAATGATGAGATTTCCTGGGAAAAAACTGATTATGGTACAGCTTTTCCTCGTTTAATGGTAATTGCCTTGCAGGATCTTTCTGCGAAAAAAAGATTTCCTGCTGGAAAGCCAAATGAGATTTTCACCAGGCCTGAGTCTGTTAAGAAGTCCCACATTGTCTTTTTCTCTTAMATAAATATCTTTTCCAAGTTAAAAAACATAAATAAATAAATAATGCAAGCTTCCCATTTACAGCTGAGGCTGAGTGTTTGTGACCTTGAGTCCCATAGAGGTTAACCTACTCTGATTAACTTTCCCATGTTATTCCATTAAATAAAAACAGTTTTGACACCCAGAGACTAAGGCATCCTAGAGATAATACAATAACCTTATGCAATCATTCCAAATTGAATTGCAATAATTCATTTAGGTGACCATACATATTTGTTATGTGTAATATGAAACATTGCAAAATGAAATCAATAGAAATGTTTCTTGTTAATGAAGATATACTGTGCTGTTATGTGTGGGGTTTGGACTCCATATCACAGAAATCTTATTTGTATTCTAAATTCTAGGGTATCATACTAGTTAAAAATGATGAAAACATTATTTTAGAATGATTTGACTGGACAGCTGGAAAATTATATCATGCATTTTGTTCCATGACTTGTTCATTAAAAATGGAAGTCCAGACCACCTAACATCACTGGGAGTTTGGCCATTTTCTTCAACAACATGACGGGCTTCGCCCTAAGATTTTTAGGGATTATTATTGGATTCCCAATGAAATTTATACAACTGACATGGGTGTTCTGTTTTTGAAAGTTACAATGGAATGTTACCCATTCTAAATGGGAGATTTAAAAAAAAAATACTTAGAAATATCTGTGATGCCGATTAGTTCCTATGAAAGACAAATACAGCATTATGTGTACGAATCCCTTCTGCTCCACATGCTGCTTTGCAAAACTCTCATGGAGCAAAATCTGATAAAAAGGTATCTGTCCCTCTCTCACTAAATGGTTTCTAGTGTTCCTGGCTCTTATAAAAGCCATACAAAGACATGAAAACCACTCCTTCTACCRTGAACTCTGCCTGCTTGTCTCCACACACAAGCTTACCTTGATGTACAGAAAAGACCTCCGTGACTTTGCATTTATCTTGAAAGGATGGGAGTCAAGTTACTCTTGRTTTATAGGCAGTGCACAGGAGATTGAAGACTCTGAAGACACCGGCTTTGGGCTCAGCCATGCTGACGCAGCGCTGGGCCCAAGGTTGTTAAGCTCAGCATGAACTAAATCTGAGCTTATTACCCAGCAAGCCCCCCTTGACAAGTTGCCTGAATTACCAGGTCTTGGCTATATGCCAGACAAACCAGAGTGAAATGCAGCTAGATTTCTTTTAGTGCCCAAGCTACTCCATTTCACACTACTTGGAAGATCACTATGTTGTAGTATGGACATATCCAGTGTCTTTGGCACAGCCTATTTCTTCTGCTCATCTCGTCTTTGCTTCAGAGAGTCTTTGAGCTAAAAATCCAGGGGGGATTAGCAGAGTTGCATAAAGGAGATCGCTGGAAAGAAGAAAAAAAACCAACACAAAAGACAAAAACCCCAAACAACTGTGGACACAGCAGAATATTTAACAGCATGTATTGCAAGCTGTCATCCATTTTCCTATTAGAAGCATGGGATGCCTTCATAGCCATGGCAAATATTTAGACAGCATCAAATTTACCATAAAAYGGCTGAGGAAGGCTCCTTAAAGCCTTAAGCAGAAAACTGTAATAAGTTCAGCCAAGAAAACACTGGAGGGAAAGCTGAGGCAAAGATTGTAACTTAACGGTAGGCAATTTAAATTGCACAGAAGAGCTCTTTGAATGTAATGGAGAGCTATGGACACAGTGATTAAAGGAGGTTGAACTCTTTGACCTAGAAAATCAAATTGGTGACAACTCAGTATGTTAAACTACATTAAAATTTATGACATTGAAGAAGAGAATCAATGTGTGTGTGTATGCGTGCACGCGCGCACGCACGTATGGGTGTGTAAAGCCTGAATCAGGAGATCTCCGGAGCAGGGAAAGCAGTCACCTGCAGGATTTTCAAGCACCCAAAGAAGCAAAGGTTCCACATTCATTTACTGACCCCAGAATGATGCGAAGGTCTCTTTGAAAGGAAGAGGGAAATAGACACAATGCCTTGAAAAAGAAACCTGTAAATGGTCATTAGAAGGAAATATCTAAAGAAATTTCACAAAGTAGCCATAATGGTTTTTCTGACTCAGGCAAGTGACCCTGTGACAGCAATAACCTCTAGCTAGGGAACAGGGCGCTGTAAACTCAAACACCTTTGCCACAGTTCAAGTGTCAAGCAGGGGTTTGTGCAGTGCAAAAAAAACTTACTGTAGAGCTAAAAACTTATGATGAGAAGTAGTGCACTACAGTACAGTTTCTCAAAGCAGGTTGTTTTTTTTAATTTCAATAATGATTTCTGAAATTAAAGGGATGTTGTCAAGGTAAAGTCACCTCAGAGTAAGAAACACAAACCGTGTATGTTGCTAATAGCAGTCTTTTTTATTTCAAAAGTGGACATTAAAAACAATTTATTTTTCAGTGGTTTTGCCTTTAGCTTGTATTTTCATATCTTTCAGCCTGAACTAACAGTTTTATTTCTGTTTATAATCAACTCCATGTTATTTCTGATGAAAATAAAGAAACTCATAACCCTTCCTAATGTCACTTGCATTTCCAATGTAAGCAAAACCGAAAGTAAGACACAGGGAGTGACACTTCCCTGTGCCAGTCTGATATTCTCTAAAACTACTTCTCCTTAGCCCCATTTTGTAAATCAAGAAAGGTGGAAATAAAAAGCAGATACAAACCCAAATCAAAGCAACAAACAGCATGATTGCTCTGAAGTTACATGACACAGAAATGGTTACATATACTCAAAGGGCTGCTTCCCCTTGCTCTTTAGTAGCCACAGATGGGCACTGGAATTAATAAGTGTCCCTTACTCACCACCCTGGCCACCACTGTCAAGGCACACACATAACACACAGCAGCAGTCCCTGTTAGACAAGGTTTCTACCTGCAGAGTTTACATGTATTTTGTTCTTTGTCCAAAAGTGAAGAGCTTCAAGAACCTTTGTTCACCTCCAGGATCTATCTCTCCCCCCCAAAAAAAAAAAGAAAAAAATGTATTGAAAGCTGGGATATTCACCATACTTTTAAGGGACAGTGTCCAAAGAATTCTTGGGAATCCCATGAAATACTTTCATGTATGCCAAGTGCGTGACAACAGTAACCCCACAGAGGCAAAACAGTTATKGCTTAGCAGGGCTAATTCTTGGAGCTTGCTCTGACTACATGTCGACACTTGGGTTAGAGGTGGGCTTCCTTCCAGAGTTCCTTGCTTCTGGGGCCAGTCATGTTCTTACACCGGAAACAGTCTTTGAAATCTACCAGTGTGACTCACTGCTCTTTTACACCCAGTTCCCATGTACATCCACTTCCATGGCCAGGAGATGAGGTCCATAGGCTTTTACATTTTCATACTTTCCAATTCTGGCTCCTACACTAGTCTTCTGTGAGAGCTAGTCAGTACTACCTCAGCAAGAGTGACCCTGATAGCAGAGCTGATGCGTTTAACAAGCAATAAATTAAGAGTTTAAGCTGCTTTGACTGAATATGTYCACATCTAAATGGCACCTTTGCAGTGCTGAAGGAATCCCTCATAATGATGAATGAAAATTCAATAAAGATATCAGAGCCAGAAAGGGAAAGAGGGCGTGTATGACTGCAGTATTGACACACAGCCAGCCTTCTTCTCTACATGCATCCCAGTCACATGTGGATTGGGGTGAAAGCTGAGGCAGGTATTGGAAAGATGCAATCAAGGCACAGCCTGGCAGTGTGCAGTGGGTGAGGGAATTTGGTAGTTTGTTATGGGGATTCATTTAGAAAGATGACCCCACTCTCCAAGGAGATTTGAACTGGGTCTGGAGTGAAGAGTACTTCAGCCACCATAGGTTGTAAAATGGGTCTGGATTTTTCTAGGTAAGTACATTCGGCTCCCCTTGTGCACCCACTACAGGATGATGGCTGTTCTGAGGTTAYATATAGAAAAGGTAGAGCTCCTGATGTAAGAGAAATGCTTGACCTTTACTCTCTAAATCCTGCCCATTTCCACAGGAGATGCCAACTCTCGTAACACTTAATGAAGAAGGTACAGATGAAGACCTGTCCTCACCCCAGCTTTTATAACTGAAACCATTAGAACAATRTTCCCCAGCCTCACGGTGACAAGAATACTAAATCAGGGTTCACAATATTAAGCTCATGAATTAATATGAGGGGATAGATCATACAAAAACCCCTTCTATTGTGACTTCATCCTCTTCATAAGGGGAATTTAATTCTCTTCCACACAGAAAAAACTTCCTCTCAAAACGTTTTTACTTCCTGTTAGCTCTGCTCAAATATTGTCCTTTCCTATCAGTAAGATGTTTCTCACTGTACCAGTGAAACCTAGCTCTTGTCCACTGTTTCCCATACTTCACGCTCTCTGATTTATTCTCACAACCATCAGTCCAACTTTGGACTTGTGATCTCCACTTTATTTCTCTCCCTGCTTCACCCACATGCAAAAGCCAGACCAGAGTGGTCACCCTGCACGCTCCTTTCACCTTGCACCATGATGCTCTCTTTGGCTCTGACTGTGCCGAAGAGCGGGGCTGGCCCCTGGCCACCAGTCCCCGGCCYAGCCGGGGAGCGGGAGGTCCCGGCAGCCCCACGTGGCCGTCCCGGGTGGGAACTGTCCACCGGGAGGCCGGTGCTGAAGGAGCCCGGAAACACGCACCCGCCCGCCCTCTGCTCCCTCCAAACAGCGCTGAGGCCCCGAGGGGGCAACCGCCTCAGCCGGCAACACAATCTCTTCAGCTTCAGCTTTCTAGGGCCTGGGAGAGTTCTCTTGGTGCTCCCCTCCAAAATGTTACCTGTAAGCTACATGTAGGCTCTTCCTCCAGAAGGCAAAGGTCAGAAAAGTTCCTTCACTTTAGTGTTTCCCCAAACTTTCAGAAACTGGTCTTCTCACCAAAAATGGGGAAAAACTTACCTCTACAATTCTGCCATCTGCTATTCTGGGGCTTTCTTAATTTAAACATCTTCTCTAGCCTCTGATTATCCCTTTACATGTCCTTAGGTTGTTGGGGATTTTTTAGAAACTCAGATGTGGCTTGTCATCTGGTGACTGCATGACAACTTTACATGGAGTTAGTTTGTGCTGAGAAAAACATAGAATCATAGAATAGTTGGGTTAGAAGGGACCATTAAAGGTCATCTASTCCAACCCCCCTGATGTGGGCAGGGACACCTTCAACTAGATCAGGTTGCTTAGAGCCCCGTCCAGCCTGACCTGGAATGTTTCCAGGGATGGGGCATCTACCACCTCTCTTGGCAACCTGTTCCAGTGTTTCACCACCTTCACTGTAAAAAAATTCTTCCTTATATCTGAATAGTCTGAATCTACCCTCTTTTAGTTTAACACCATCCCCCCTTGTCCTGTCACAACAGGCCCTGCTAAAAAGTCTGTCCCCATCTTTCTTATAAGCCCCCTTTAAGTACTGAAAGGCTGCAATAAGGTCTCCCYGAAGCCTTCTCTTCTCCAGGACGAACAACCCCAGCTCTCTCAGCCTTTCTTCATAGGAGAGGCGTTCCATCCCCCTGACCATTTTTGTGGCCCTCCTCTGGACCCGCTCCAACAGGTCCATGTCTTTCTTGTGCTGAGGGCTCCAGAGCTGGACGCAGTACTGCAGGTGGGGTCTCACCAGAGCAGAGTAGGGGGGCAGAATCACCTCCCTCGACCTGCTGGCCACCCTTCTTTTGATGCAGCCCAGGATACGGTTGGCCTTCTGGGCTGCGAGCGCACATTGTCGGCTCATGTCCAGTTTTTCGTCCACCAGTATCCCCAAGTCCTTCTCGGCAGGGTTGCTCTCAATCCCTTCATCYCCCAGCCTGTACTGATACCAGGGGTTGCCCCAGCCCACGTGCAGGACCTTGCACTTGGCCTTGTTGAACGTCATGAGGTTCACACGGGCCCACTTCTCGAGCTTGTCCAGGTCCCTCTGGATGGTATCCTGTCCCTCAGGTGTGTCAACCGCACCACTCAGCTTGGTGTCCTCTGCAAACTTGCTGAGGGTGCACTYGATCCCACTGTCTATGTCATTGATGAAGATTTTAAACAGTACCGGTTCCAATACAGACCCCTGCGGGACACCACTCATCACCGATCTCCATCTGGACATTGAGCTTTTGACCATTACCATCTGGGTGCATCCATCCAACCAGTTCCTCACCCACCAGACAGTCCACCCATCAAATCCATACCTCTCCAGTTTAGAGAGAAGGATGTTGTGGGGGACCATGTCAAAGGCCTTACAGAGGTCCAGATAGATGACATCGGTAGCCCTTCCCATGTCCACTGATGTAGTCACTCCATCGTAGAAGGCCACTAGGTTGGTCAGGCAGGACTTGCCCTTGGTGTAGCTATGCTGGCTGTCTCGAATCACCTCCCTGTCCTCCATGTGCCTTAGCATAGCTTCCAGGAGGATCTGTTCCATGATCTTCCCAGGCACAGAGGTGAGACTGACTGGCCTGTAGTTCCCCAGGTCTTCCTTTTTTCCCTTTTTAAAAATGGGGGTTATGTTTCTCCTTTTCCAGTCAGTGGGAAGTTCACCAGACTGCCACGACTGCTCAAATACGATGGATAGTGGCTTAGCAACTTCATCCGCCAGTTCCTTCAGGACCTGCAGATGGATCTCATCAGATCCCATGGACTTGTGCACCTTCAGGTTCCTCAGATGGTCTCGAACCTGATCTTCTCCTAGAGTGGGCAGCACTTCATTCTCCCACTCCTCTSCTTTGCCTTCTGCGTCTTGGGCTGTGAGGCTCGAGTGCTTGCCGGTGAAGACCGAGGCAAAAAAGTCATTGAGTACCTCCGCCTTCTCCATGTCCCGAGTAACCAGGTCTCCCATTTCGTTCCAGAGAGGGCCCACATTTTCCCTAGTCTTCCTTTTATCCCCGACGTACCTACAGAAGCTTTTCTTCTTGCCCTTGACATCCCTGGCCAAATTTAATTCTATCAGGGCTTTAGCTTTCCTAACCTGGTCCCTGGCCGCTAGGACAATTTCTCTGTATTCCTCCCAGGCTACCTGTCCTTGCTTCCACCGTCTGTAGGCTTCCTTTTTGTGTTTTAGTGTGTCCAGGAGCTTCTTGTTCATCCATGCAGGCCTCCTGGCATTTTTGCCCAATTTCCTCTGTAATGAAATGTAAATGAAAATGTTCATTCTTCCTTGTGTGTGACTGGCACAGCATTCTGCTCTGCCCAAACAGCCAGCCTTTTTCTTCTCTGTTCCTCTTTATGGTTTGTTCTCTGCTCAGATCTTAATTTAAGGAAAAAAATAGATTGGATTCTTCTGTCAGCAACTCCTTCTGACCTCCGAGACATCTATGAGGCAACAAAATGGGACTGATGACTGAACAAAATAATTTTCAGCTCTGGCATTATAACTATTACATATTGTTACAATATGGAAGAAAATCTCTCCGTTTCCCCTCCATAACTTTCCATGCCAAATGGCCTACACAAAGCTTAACTAGTGTTCCTATTTCRTGACTGAGATCTAAAGATCCAATGAAAAGGTAACTCTTCTGTCCAGTACATTATTTCTCTTTACAAGTACTGTCTTGCCAGCATCAAAGATATACCATTTAGTTTATTTTTCAGTTGTTAACCACTTTTCGCACCGATGTGAAGTCCTGCAATGAATCATTGTTTAGACAGTTAAGGTTCTACCTAACACCATGTTGTAAATATTATGACAAAGATGTATCAGAATGACCAAGCTGGACCATGCTATTACTTTTTTTACTCTACTCAGGTCACTGACAGTGCTTAGGTGATGTTTCTTACCATAATGGCTGCTCCTCTGCTCATGTAGACTGGCATAGCCAGCAAGGTAAGTCATAACAAAGGTAGATCACAGCAAACACATAATATCTGCTTCTTTCTTCTCTCATCCTTTTTTTCTTTTTTTTTTCCCTCCTGTTGATTTGCATTATGGCCAAATACTAAAAGTCAAGATTTGGAGRCGACAGAAGCAAAGCATTATCTTCTTGCCTCACTAGCCCTTCTTCCCATGTGATTTAATTCCTTTCAGTTTTACTTTGCAGAGTCATCTGCTGCTGCTTTTGGTGACACAGTTCTTCAGCTACRTGACTCTCTCAAGTACAAAAGGTGGAAGGAAATACTTTTCTCCCCAGGATTTATCAGTAATTTATCTATGTTTAGCTACATCAGCTTCCAATGCTTTTGCTCTCCAGGGTGTTTCTTTTCCTACTGTATTTTTCAGGACAGTCATTTCACATGGGGATATTCTATTGAATGCTTCAGGGACATTGCTGGGAAAAAAGCAGAGTGTAGGCACTTAATGAGGACCTTGGGAGTCTGTGTTATATTTGCAGGAGGGTAGGTTCTTCTTGGTAATTTATCCTACATACAAATTGGAAACATACTATTCTTTTAAATTTGTGTCTTTGAAAAGCATAGTATTTTCTACAGATCCTTTCAATGTAGGTAAAGTATACAGAAAATTTCTTGACTAACTATTTCTCATTTTTATTTTACCCATATTTCACAAGACAAAAATCTGAGGTTCTACCTGGAGGGTTAGAAAGAATTTAAGACAGGATGGCGTTATTCCTAAAAGAAGACATTCTGAAAAGGAAGAGTAGACTTCAAGAGAAATCTGAAAGGGAAGGCAATATGAACCATCTTTGATCATCCTCCTGAAATTTTGAACTTCACCAGAACAGGAAGGAAGTTCCCATACATAGTTCCTTCCCTCTTTTTTAGGGTCAGTAGTTTCAGTGAGGAGCCCTAAGTGCCCTGGGTTAGATCCATGCATCCAGTGCTTTAGTATATTGAAAATACACTGCCTAAATTGTTCCCAACTCTTTGGCAGGTCTTCACATAATCTACTAGAAAAATAAATTCTTCCCTCATCTACTGTATGCACAAGTCCAGAATGTCAATTAGCAAAGATCCAGTTATTCTAAAACAAATGTAAGCAGGTTCTACGTTTGATGGCAGATGGGAAGAATCGTTTGTTTGACTCATGAAGTACACCCCTATTAAAACTATACAGCTGGCTAGTAATCAGTGCAGGTCTAGGTTACAAATGAAGCTAAGAGGACCTTCCATCTTAAGAAAATGTCAATGCCCAAAAATAATTACCTCCAAGAGAAATGCATAAATAACTATTTCGGAAAGTTATTTCTCACATCAGAAGCCTGGAGGTTCAGGCGTCTGATTAACTTCTACCCACAGAAACAAAGTCTGTTCCAACAGCAACATCAGGGTTCACAGTAGACAATAAAAAGAGAGTTTTAGCTAAGCAATTGTTACTCAAAGATTACCTATAGTATTTCAGCATATATTTTAAAATATGGTTCTATAACCCTGCCTTCAGGGTTCTTGTCAGTGTCATGAGGAACCTTGTGGGAGATGTGAACAGAGGTTAAGGCTTGAAAAATTTACGTAAGGCTAGACTGTCCTTTCTCCTGTGTACCTATGGCTGATATGTGCATGAGTAGCAGAGTCTTTGCATAACTCACAGACAAATTAATGCTATCTGGAGAAAAGGAAGATCAAGGATATGACTTTGCCTTGGATGGGTAAAGTACTTTTAATAGAGTCTACATGCATTGCTTTATTCAGGGCTCTGCTTCAAGACGGATTCAAGGCCAAAATAGGTAAAACATTGGAAACAGGAGGAAAAAAGATCTATACCCTGTTACGTGCCTCCCAACCACATAGTAATAATGGAGATAGTCTCTAAAGTGTGTGGCAGATGTCTCTACAGTTGGGGCTTTTGCTTCAGAGCAAGCCATTTTCTCTCAGCTTTGCAACTTCTTTTTCTTAAAACTGAGTTTCCTGCACAGAAATTATTTCCAGGAGCCACAACAGATTGCCTAAGTTAGGAATTTACTTGCATGATGTTTCCTTTATAATTAAGGGAGACAGGACCCTAGTGAGTAATTCAGCCCACCAAATGTTTGCATCACCCTATAGAGTTACCTCTTTTCACTGAGCATAGGAAAACTTCAGGTGATGAAGTTTCTACCTAGGATATCTTTGTGAAGTACCTCTAAAAGAGACAGTCTTCTTGTTTAAGGGCACAAAAGAAAAAGAGGTGGCAGAATAAGAAGAACAAGAAAATGAACCCATGTCTTTGCAAGTACCCTAGCAACAAGACAGAAGGAATCATCCTTATCTCGACATGAAATAGCTCATATATTTCACTTGAAGGAACAGCATATAGTGACAATAAGAAGCAAAAATCCRTTTATTTGATGGTGATTAATTTTGTCTTGATTTCAGATAAACTGGCTGAAGGGCAGAGCTCAAAGAGTTGTAGTGAATAAGGCCACATCTGACTGGCGACCAGTCACTAGTGGTGTTCCTCAGGGTTCAATTCTAGGGCCAGTTCTATTTGACATATTTATCAACGATCTGGATGCAGGATTTGAATGCACCATTAGCAAGTTTGCTGATGATACCAAACTGAGAGGTGCTATTGACTCTCCTGAGGGACAAGAGGCCTTGCAGAGGCATCTAGATAGATCAGAGYAATGGGCAATGATCAATGGGATGAAATTTAACAAGTCCAAATGCCAGATTCTGCACYTAGGACGGAGTAGTGCCAGGYACAAGTATAAATTGGGAGAGGAGTGGCTGCAGGGCAGCCCTGCAGAAAGGGATGTGGGGGTGCTGGTTGACACTAAGCTCAATATGAGTCAGCAGTGTGCCCTGGCAGCCAAGAGGGCAAACCGCATCCTGGGGGGCATCAAACATGGTATAACTAGCCAGTCAAAAGAGGTGATTATCCCGCTGTATTCAGCATTGGTGCAGCCTCACCTTGAGTACTGTGTGCAGTTCTGGGCCCCCCACAATTTAAGAAGGATGTGAAGGTCCTTGAATGCGTCCAGAGGAGGGCAACAAAGYTGGTGAAAGGGCTGCAAGGCATGTCCTGTGAGGAGCGGCTAAGGAATCTGGGTTTGTCTGGAGAAAAGGAGGCTGAGGGGTGACCTTATGGCTCTCTACAGCTTCCTGAGGAGGCAAAGTGGAGGGAGGCGCTGATCTCTTCTCCCTGGTATCCAGAGACAGGATGTGTGGGAATGGTTCAAAGCTGAACCAGGGGAGGTTCATACTGGACATTAGGAAGCATTTCTTTGCCAAGAGTGTGGTCAAACACTGGAACAGGCTTCCTAGAGAGGTGGTCAATGCCCCAAGCCTATCACTGTTTAAGAGGCATTTGGACAATGTCCTTAATAATATGCTTTAACTTTTGATCAGCCCTGAAGTGGTCAGGCAGTTGGACTAGTTGATCGTTGTAGGTCCCTTCCAACTGAAATATTCTATTCAGTATGCCAGGTAAGGACACATTTGTCTGCCCTGCCAAGCTGATAAGGAATTTGTCCTCTTTGGGTATGTTGACTCAACCCATGAAGACAAGGTTCTGGTATCCCTCAAGCTAATGCCAATGCTCACAACATGCAGTGCAGAGGTACTAGGCAAGAGCTACTAACCTGGGTCTCAGAAGCCATACAGCCCTGTTAGCAGAAGGCTGTGTCATAATTGTAACGAGCTTATAATCCCTTTTTCACTTCTCACATCTCAGTCACACAGTATGGGCATGCTTTAAATTAAATATTATACAGGCAAACAAGAACATATGCCTGCCAGTGCCACTGGGGCACCCATTTAATGCTGTTAAAACCAAAAAATGTTAACTTAATTGAATGACAATTTCTAAATCTAATAGATGTGCATCTTCACTTGCAGCAGGCTTTAGTTACCTTGTATCCTGGGGAAAGGTTAAGTATTAACTCTTGTGTTGTGATTGGAGGACTCCAATATCGGGATTTCATTAACAAGATATATAGAAGTATTCAGTGATTGCCATAGTAATGGCTGCTATCAGTCTGTAACCATAGAAATATTTTCTATATTTTATGATTAAAGTCAAATTTCTTCTTAAATTCCAAAGCTGAACTTAATGTTTGCAAAGTAGGAAGCCTGATTTTATGAGAAGTCATGACTGTAATATTCTAACACTAACTCTTCTTTGTCCAGAACCCTACTAACAAAAATTAAATTAGTCCTAATTTCAAAATGCCAAATTCTGATGTTTTTACACAGTTTAAAGAGTGCTTGCCTCAACAAGTCCAACCGATTTCCAGTGGAAAATTTTAATGATTCAAAAGAGAAACATTCAGGYGAATTAGCCTAACTGCATGCAACAGATCATACAATCCATGGCACCTGTCGTGTTCTGCCGTTGTGGTGTTCATGGGAGGAGAAGAGAGGTGCAGCACATCATGAACTTGTCACCATCTGGCCCAAAACCGGTGCCATTAGTGAATGAAGCCTCAGCAGTGGACCTGACACAGCTCTCTTAGAAAATGCTTTTCCTTTGGTTGCCACTGACACTATATTTTGCCCTGGCATATTTATCATACTATTTTCAGAGTTACATTATTGTCATACTTATCAAACTGAAGTTTCAGCACCTTCTAWTTATTTCTTGAAGAATTTTATTCATATT
The DNA here is from genome assembly GCA_030449065.1 of Oceanodroma leucorhoa. NCBI lineage: Eukaryota > Metazoa > Chordata > Aves > Procellariiformes > Oceanodroma > Oceanodroma leucorhoa. The sequence goes on along the minus strand of JASVER010000012.1, from coordinate 3,047,568 downwards.
TGGGAAGTATTTGTGAACTCCTTCCGGAGGGCATTTAAAGAACTTGTAACTATGTCAGCTCACAAAAACTGTTTTGTGATGTTCTTGATCTTTCATGTGCTAAAATCAATGAAATTTACAAATGTTTTCTGACATGTCACAAGCATCTTTAAGTCCTAGCTGTATTCCACAAAACTTGTGAGTAGAGCTGGGTAAACTTTTTTCATCAAAAAGATGTGTGCATGTGTAAAATCTTTGCATGTTTCCTACTACTCTTATCTACTGGCTCACACATAGCTGCTTACTAAGTTCTGATGCCTTAGGAAGAAGCTCTAAATTATTTACTGTATCTTTCCTCACCTCTTTCTTCTCTTAGGCTCTGTCACCATAGCAAAAACACTGAAAGTAGTGACAAGTACAATATCAATAAACATAATAATAATTGATTTCTGGGAGATGAAAAATCTGAAATTAGTGGCAATTTCCCCCAAGAGCATTATCTGATTAATTTAATGTTCATCTTACTCTTTCTCAGTCATTCTAATACTCCTTATCTGCTCAGCAAACCTTTGTGATGTGCCTGTGGGCCAAGGCCCAAAAGAAAGTGAAGTATTATTGCATAGTCCAGTGGTTTTTAAACTGGAAGCATCTTCAACTAAAACAAAAAGATACAGGGTCGTGGAGATGCTAAAAGTTGTGAGTTTAGCCTACCTTTTTTTAATTCAGCCATTTATTTCTGAAGAAAAAAATGCCAATGTCTGACAGGAGCAGTAGTACACAACATTGTCGCATCTCATGACTGCCACTCCTGTATCTGAAGAATTATCTAAAAGCATGAGCTGGTCTCAAACACCATGTGAGGAGTGATGGTGAAAGATGAACTTAGACTGGAATATATGCAAAGAGTGTCATCAAGATGATCAGGGTCACTGAGAGCCTGGGAAACAAGTGCAGATTTAAGATACCTCAGCTTTATAATATGCTAAATGAAGGTTGTTCAGTCCTGTAGTTGTTGTTTGCAAGCTTCAGGAGAGAGGAAAGAAGATATATGTTAATAAACAATGTTGGCACAAAAAGAGAAAGTGTGAAATAGTAAAGATTGTGTTTCAGCAAAGAATCTGAGGAAAGTTTCTACGTGTCACAGCAGGAGCAGTAGGAAAGGAAAGATGTGACCCGTTCCACTAACATGAAACATGACGCAATTCCCTGAGATAGTTGGGGATGGGATGGTTGGGAAACATCAGCATCTGTGAAGGGGAACAACTCAACAGTTTTCCRTTGCATGATGTTTCCTGATAAGCTATACTGGATTTCATTGCTGATGCTATTGCATTCTGACCAAAACGTGTAGAATACCACCAATACCACCACATTACAGTCAACCTTTGCAGTTAAAGTCCAAATACAGATTACAAAGGAAGGATCCTGTGAAATCAAGAAATCACTGCACAGCACAATTCTGAGACAGAGACGTTTTCTTAGCAGTCTATTGAAGCCATTAGTGATTCAGACACCACTAGAACAGTTCATTACTGAGAGAGACAGCATTCATATTGTTTAGGCGATGGCATCCTTCATCAGTCCTTAATAGTATCTAAATTGAGCTCTCCTTGGTGGGCTTCCTCTCTTCAGAAAGTAGAAAGAAACCCTGCACTACAGGAACTGTAGTTAACTGCCTGATTCTTTGCACCCAGTGTGGTTTCAGAGAGGAAATAAAGAGCATTTAGAGTGACTGAATCACATCAGATCTTCCAGACATCCTCATTAAGCTGTTATAATTAGGGTTGTGTTGTTTTCTTCATTTTCTCTCAATAGTGTTAGCTGGCAAAGACTGATGCCTTTAGCCCTCTAATAAATTAATTATTAATGTAAGAGTTAATAATTCATGTTAATTGGTACTATGAGCTACTTTCCCCAACAAATGTGGGCAAAGGTCAAAACTTGTTAACAGCAGAGGTGAATTCTATTTTTAAGTTTTCTGTTCCATATTATATCTGCAAAATCAAGCTATAGCTTGCAAAAGTTAACTGTATTTCAAAAGACAAGCATATACCGAGTGCAAAGGTGTGGTCTATTCACTTGGTTTCAAAGTACCATTAACTGGACATTTGCACTGCCTTTGTCATATCCAGATACACAGAGAATTTAGGATTGCCCACCATGGATCAATAGAAAGTATCTCGCATGTTGCCAGCACAGCACAAGCCTGAGCACGGAGTGATCAACAAAAAAGTAGACTGAGAAGATGTCAATTACTGAAGCGTCAGGATGTTATTTTAATACCATCTGGTAAGTGCATTACAGCACTGAGTATACATGTTGCCTTTCCTGAAACAGAAGAACCTGTTCAATCAGCATCATAATTGTGAGGTTTACCTTAGCGGAAGATCAAATAATTCTCTATAATTATTCCTTGCTGCTCAGATAAGACAGATTCGCCACTCACTCATTGTATGAGGTGCAGTGCTTTGATCACTGTCCTCTTAAATGCAACGMAATTTCATGTGAGTGCCTGTCCCAGCCCCATGCCCTTCATCTGGAACATTAGAGCTGGAATCTGCTTTTAATTTGATAGGATGTTTGAACAAGGCCATGTGCTGTCACATGTGTTTAGCAACCAAACCTTTTCCCATGTAAAGAATAAATCCACAGTCTTTCTTCAACAACCAACAGGAAATAATGTTTTTGTTTGTGTTTTGTTTATAAAACAGAGATTCAAAAAAGCAAAGTGAAGAAAGATATGTGTAGACTTTGGGAACAGCTTAAAAGGAACCAACAAAAATATGCTTTTAATAAAAATAATCAGCTTTTCTTAATGGTTGTAATAGTCTATTGTAAGTAACTTATATAACACAAGCCTTTCGCTGTACTCATTAGAACTTGGCAACTCATTTTTCGGCATTTAAACATGAGAATGAGATGGGACTTCATCCAACATCCACTGTCATCAGTGGGAGTTCTTCCACTGACTTCTGTGGGCACTGGATCCGGCCCCTGCTCAGCAGGACATTTTCTTTCTGGGAAGAAAAAGCAATATCTTTGGAAAGGTTTTCCTTTATGACATGGCCAATATAGCTATTTACTCTCTTCTCATTGTTTTGCAAAATCAAGCTGATGTTTTAAAAAGAGAAGAAAGTACAGCTCAGGAAAAACAAGTATAGTTTTATAACACTTTGTTCTATTAACAGGAAGCGTTAAAAATACTGATGGAAAACATCTCACATCATCTGACTTGTGTCAAGTTTTTCACTATAAGCGTATACGGTTTCCATAACATAACTGAAGTACAATTAGACACATTATAGGAAAAATAACAAGTACATGTAGATMTTTCATTGCTGCCATTATGTAATTAAAATAGGCAAAAAGTGCAGAGATGTGAAGCCACTGTTACACATACTGATGCTGAAGAAACAAAGACTCTTCCTCATTTCTTCCAATGGCAAATGCAGAGCTGCTTGTACTGGCTTGAAAATGTGACATGGGACACATGGGACACTGGGTTTTCCACTCAGTAATAAGGATTCATCCTTGTGTCTAGCAAATAACAGGGAGAATCTCTATCACTAAGTGCATTAACAGCTATTCAGCGTGTGGCTTGGGAAAGAAACTGAAGCAAAGTTCCTAGCAGTACGGTATTAATCCTTTGATTTACAGCAGGACTTGGTTTTCCTCACTCTGTTCTTCAGGTATCATAGTTTGACATGCCTCAAAACCCAGACTATCCCTGGATACTGCTGGTGCAGGAACTACAGACCTGTTCTTTCACAAAATCTGGTTAAAAATGAAAAAGACCTTTCGGACAAGATGATATGTCCTGTCCAAAGTCTCACAAACTATGTGGCAGGCAAAAGTACTTGAGGTTCCCAGCTTGCATGGCCTTCCTCTTTCTGCTACTTTATGGAAGTTTCCCAGATTGCACCCAGGAAGTTGGCAATGCAGTGAAATAGACTTTTCTCTCTCCAAAGTCCACTGGTATCTCAGCTGTCCTTGTACTGCAATAACCTCAGCCTAGAAACTGCCTTCTTCTAACATATTGTATGTACCATGCCTCATTCTGGTTTGCCCTGATTTTGGTTTGCGTCTTCAGGTGGTATCTTGATGACAGATGACAGCACTTCCATAGGATAATCTAACGTGGCTTTCTGCAGAAGGCTTGTTTTACGAGTCCTTCCACTCACACCACCCACCTGTAGTAGCCACTTGCAGAGAAATTTCACCTTGCCCTCCTACCTTATCCCCTGCACTGCTGGGACAACCTCCCTGGATCTGAGGACAGAGTATGTGGAGCTGGAGGAGAAGTTTTGTACTCTGGCTATATCTTGCCTATTGTCCAGTGCTGGACATACGGGCTGGGGCAACCTCCAGAGAACAGGAGGGAAGAGGAAACTTGGCCAGCAGTGAACTCAGGATGAATCCATGAACTTACTGATCTGACATGTAAGCGGGCCTAGCATAGCTAAGGTGTTTTAGCCTTCCTTGTAGCAGCACCAAAGACCAAAATGAAGTTGGCTCATGGAGCATGCCAGGTTTTGCCCTGCTGTAAAAGCTTCATAAGGCCTTTTCTTCTGCTGCTCCAGAGAAGTCATAGGAGAGCGAAGCTGCTGTTGCCTCTCCTATTGCCACACCGCTTGGCTTGGCCTTTCATTTTACCAAAGGTCTTTCCTCCTGCTCTAAAAAGTTTCTCATCCATTTACATCCCCGTGTTTTCTGGGAACAGGATTTAGCCCTGTTTTTGTGATTGCCCTTAAAACAAGCAAACACACACTCTTGTTGCATATTGCAATCATTTCTAGAAAACACTTCAGCAGGTGTGCTTTTTTTTGCTTTTTAATATGAACTCAAAACAAAACTGTTTCTACGTACAGATTTTATGAAAGTCTACCAACAATTTAAGTAACAACACAGGGCTGACTTAAAGTGAAAGCTCTGCACTGAAAGCAGGCAAATACTTACATTTTACATTATGGTGTTTGCAATGAAACACTTTTAAAATATAATGCAAAATTCTTCCCACCATTCTTGCCTTTTTCTGCTATCCTTTTATGCKCTGGCTGTGCCGAGTGTGTACAGAGTGCTATATATTAACTATTTTATTTCATACTCCCTTAAGCAGCACTGCAGAGATGTAAACATTGAAATCTGGTTCAAACAGCGATATTATCATCAAGTTAACAGGCAGTCTAATTATACCAGGCACCAGTCTACAAGGATAAGGGCAAGCACTAGCTTTTGGCTGGCATGATGTCTCATTTCTCATTTCTTTCTCTACCTCAGGGCCCGTGCTAACCTGCCATGCTATTGCAGTACAAATCGAGAATGGACCCTGCCATGTGTACAAAAAAACCCAAGCAAAACAAAACCCCAAGCAAAACAAAACTCCATGTGATGATGCCTTACCCTGACTCATACCCAGCTCTATGTTAAAATATATTTTTTTCTTCCTCCTTAGTCCACATTAAGCAAAGAAGAATTTMAAGTCAAAGGAAGAAAAACTCGGAAGGAAAAAAATTCCACAATGGACAACTTGTAAAAATCCTGCAAATACTTACTAGTAAGTATGCACATGTGTGGGAGGCTACAAACACAGTTCTCTTTGTAGGCCTGGGATGTGAATCAGTGAGGCTATTCATGGTAGAGGTACCACAGTAAGTGGTTGCAGGACCCGTCCCTCTGTGTCTTCGCTTCTCCATTATCAGTTCCCCAGGCCCGTAAGTGTTACTAATGCACAGCAAAATGTAGCTCAGAGGGTGTTTAGTCGGGGAGATGAGTAGTTTCTTGTTCTCTACTCACATGGAAGGAAAAGGGACAGAGCTAAAAGGCTAACGTAACAGCCTGCTCTTGGCATCGGCTGTTGCTAATTTTCTTTGGCGTGCTTTGACTACCTGTCTGAAAGGCTGCTGCAGTGCAGGAAGGAAATTTTTCAAGAGATTAAACTATTATTGTTTCCTGTGTGGCTGTCTTCACTGTATATGAAAAAAAGCTTTAAGGGCACTTGAAAAGAGATTTGTCTGAATAGCAAAGTTGTTGTGATTCATCCCCCGCCTCCCTCCTCAAAGAGTAGGGATTTGGCCAATTTCCTCAGGAAAGTGGTTGATTAGGGCCCATGGATTTATCCACAGCCTACATACGAGATGTCATAAAGGTGATTAATGGTGAACCCTCCATCATAGGAAGCTCAGAGTTTAGAAAAGCTATTTTCAAGGGCATGGAAGGAAAATAAGTCATTTGTATTTTTGCCAAAATGCTTCAATGTTTAAATGCTTCTTTGTGCTCCTGGCAATTAACGCTGCTGCCTATCAGAGGCTGGTGTATTTTGTGATTTTACAAGTTTGTTTGAAAAATTGATTCAATGTGTTTCAATGTTTACGTAAGAGGATATTGTGGAATTAAAGTAAAATGTTTCCACAAGACCAGCGTTTGTTGCTATCCTTGAATCTAAGCATGATGTTGGAAGTTTTTCTATGCCCCTTCCCAAGAAAAAGTTCACCTGGGTTTTCCCCAGAAGGCAGTGCTATTATAGTGTAACTTGATGAGTGCTTTGGGAGATAATTACCTGACCTGACAAAGAAAACCTGCACTGAGCCTTTGAGAATTCATAGAAGTTCCAAAACATGAGATTTTCTTATACTTCTCCTGTCTGACACTTACTTACTTCCTTTGGCTAATCCTTCTTCCCACTAATTTCAGTCCTAGTCCTCACCTCAGGAACTATCTACCAACTATCACATGTCCCTTTATTTTTCAACTGTATGGTTGGGCAAAAGGAAACACCATGAAGCATGTACACAGACTTAGATCCCTCTTTTTTTTTCTTTTTTTTTTCTTTTTTTTTTTTCCTTTTTTT
>JASVER010000012.1:2966600-3040659 GCA_030449065.1 Oceanodroma leucorhoa | reverse complement strand
GTGTGAGACATTGCAGGAAGTATGATTAATCCCCTGTAGCATCAGAGCAGAAGATCAGGAAAGTGGGGAGCTCAGTTTCACCACGTATATTTGACAGACCTATATCCTTCCCTTCTCTAAGCACTTGCTCTGTTAAACAAAGCAAAACACCTGGAGGCGGAAAGCACAGTCCTGACCCAGTCTTAAGGCCCTCACTCTAGGGCTGAGTTTAGGGAAAGTAAACCCACCACAGGTCTTCTGCCATTGTGTGGGACTGAAAATGTCTCTGAAAAACAGGACACCTGCAAGCAATACCGTGSTGACTAGGATGATCTATAACAGCAGGACCAGCTTTGTATTGGAAAATATCTCTGTAGATGAAAATCCTAACAAAGGCATTCAAATAAATCCTCCAGAAGTACCTGGTTCTTGTATTAAGAGAGATCACAGACCGATGTAGGTGAGAAGACAGCATCCCCAGTCCTCTCCTGGGGAAACATTTCTAGTACTCTTTCCTGGCATCTGCTGACAGCAAAGCAGCTTTTTCTCACACGATGGAGTAAACATTTTATGCCAGGAATAGGATGGAGGAAACCAAATACATCTGGGCATTGTGTAACATTATGCAACATCTGTTAATAGTAACTAACTTTGGAAGAAAAAACTGAGGACTCCTGATGAACTGATTTCCCAACTGTATTTTTAGAGATATTATGATCCAGTTTCCTCCTCTTCAATGCTTCAGCATTTTGTCCCTAGCCCTCCTTCGTCTTCTTATCACACTTCTTTTTTCATAGCTGCTCCCATTACCACCAGCTACTTCACTCCCATCATTCCAATCCTTTCACCCATTTCCCCTGCTCCTCCTCTCACAACCCCCTAACCAGCATCTAAGTCTTTTCCTATTTCTGTCTCTCAGGCTCTTGTAACTCCATCTTGTCTCCTCATCTCACTCCCAGATTCTCTGATGTTTTCTTACAGCCACGATGGGGCAATCTGCACGACCAGAAATAACGCACCACTCAGGCCAGTACCTCTGCGTTTGCCACCACTACTACATTTTTACATATTGGTTTGTCTCTGTGTYGTTGTTGTGAGTGCCAGAATGTTTTTAACACAGCCATTGCTTACAGAAATTATCAAGGAGTCATTCACAATTAATTGCCCATACAAATTACTATTTGAGGTCAYAATTTTCAAAGTAACAAAAAAAAGGGCTTATGCTACGCATTTCTTGTCTTTTCCCAATCTGTTGAAAAATGTTAAATTTTAAGAGAAAACTGCCCAAAAATATTGCTGGACAACACACGTTCCGGTATAGCTAAGATTATTTTCCTTTCAACATGTTTTATATCCTTTTACATACACCCAAACACCTGGGCTGGTCAGCAAAGCTGCATTTCAAGCTCTTCAATTATATCAGCACTCAGAATTCATGAGCCAGACTGGAAAGATCACAAAGGGACTTGGTTTGGTTTGGCTTTTTAAGAATAAAAGTCAGTGATTTGCTTGGCTCTTCATCTTTTCTCCTGCAAATATACAAGGCTAGAATGCTACTGCCTTCATAATGACAGCAGGACTGGCTGCCATGAGACTGGCTGTGCACTGGTGAGCGTGGGTGGAGTTGATAGAGACCTAGTGGGAACAAAGTGCGAAAGGTACTTTTCAGAGGATGTGTCGCTGGGCAAAGATGATCTTATCAGAGGCAGAGAGAAGGTATCAGCAGAGCAGCTCTCTCTCAAATAAATATGCAATGTAAATGATAACACATGTTCTCAGGGCTTTGAAATACCTGAACTTTTAGCAAGGTCTATGGCCTTTCAGCAGCTCCAATACAGCTTAGATTTTCTGGCTTGGAGTTCAGGACTGAACTCCAATGTGAAGTAATAAAAAAAAATATAAATTAAGACTACTACAGAGACTCTATTTAGAGCTTCCTGGCAGCAGGCAAGTAGGGGGGAAGCTGTTTATCTTGACCAAGGATTTCCTTAGTCGTACATGCAAAACATTCTTTTTGTCAAAGATGGCTAGCAGTCACACAGAGAGTGGCACTCAGGAGGCTAGGATCACCAGGGCGTTGCTGGCAGTGCTGCCTGCCCAGACAGGAGGAGTATCTGCTGACTTCAGACCAGGGCACTTGACGTCTGACAACATTGACGATGCTGACGACGATGAGCTGAAAGAGAGAAAAGGTTATGCAGTTAATATTTTCCTGTAGGGAAATGTCATCACCATCCACCCACTAGGCAAATAAAGATCATAACAGAAGAGGCACAAGCAAACTGGATTACCAGCCCTTGCTGTTTGCACTAAGGGTTATGACTAGAGCACAAATGGGAAGTTATTTTCCCAACCCACAGACATTTCTTAGGAGGCAAAAAGAGCCCAGACTGGGAAGACGATGCTCCATCAAAATAGCCAGAAGCCCGTCACTCACGGCACATCCTCGGGATGTGGGGAATGTGAGTTTTGTTGCTTGCTCCTCATTCTCCTGAATCACAACTGATCCTCAAACATTGCTGCAGAGACAGCTTCTGCTCCTGCCCTGCAAAATAGCAAGGTACTTCATACAAAATGCATCCACAGGGCTTGAAAGGAGTTGTGTATCATTCACTTCAACTGAGATCCTGAATTACCAGGCAGATCTGATGTGCCCAGCTTTAGGTCTGACCAGAGAGTCTAGCCCGGACCTCGGTAACTTTTCTCATTATAAATGCTTTCTTGAAGTTGGTTCGTTCTCTCTAAAAAAAGCTTCTGATTTTAAGACGGGGGTGTTTTTYGTTGAAACCTTTCATACCAACTTGTATTCTGGTTCTAGAAACATTCAGAAGAGTAAATTTCCTTGCACATGGTTTCATTGGGACTACAGTAAGCCTTGAGGCCCAGTCTTGCAAACAAAAGGAGTTTTTCCATTGTTTGCTGTGTAGTYTAGTTTGGGCTGAGAGACCAAAATAGCAGCACTGAGCATGCTGTTATATGTGCAAATATAGAAATAGCTATATTTAGCTTTTTCAGGATAACCTACTGACCAATTTCAGCACGTGGAAAAATCTCCACAATTCGGCACTCACATAATAAATCCACTCTTTTTAATATATTAGTAGGAATTCTATAAATGCATAGCAGATGTTATGACCCTGCAGAAGACTGAAGTCTGAAGCAACTATAAGAGAGTTGCCAGGGGTAACCTATTCTTGCTGTATAGAACATGCAAAATTTGCTACTATTCAGAAATTTCTGAATAGTAGATCCTCACCAGAGAAAAAGAGAACAGTAGAACTGGGCTGCATTCAGGAATAACACACCAGGCCACACTGAAGGGGTTCTGAAATCAAGCATATCCTACTTTCTTGGATTTCATGTTCATAAACAGAAAATATGGCCCGCTACCCCAAAACTAGTTCTAGCTTCTCCCCAGCATTCTCATTTCGCAGCTAAATGAAGTGCTCTCCAGCACTGCATTGTCACAAAGAAGATTTTGGCTAAAGCTGTCTCAGCCTTATTCAGAAATATTATAGAACTATTCAGGCCAAAGAAGCAGATGAAAAATACTTTTTTCAGATAAGAGGCATATGGAAATAATTAGAAGGAATATACAAAGAAAGATCATGTCAAATGCAAAGTTTGCCATCTCTTCTTGACCATCTGATTAAATTTTATAGTCAACAGATACTGTGAGATGTTACAGGAAAGAAGATTTCATTTGGATCACATTTTTCAGACACTTTCCTGATATTTGCCACCTGTTTCATCAACATATTGCTAGAAAAAAAAGAGACCGCCAAACTGACTCATCAGCAAGAGAAGAGGAGTAGTAAAAAAAGTTATAACTTGCTTCAGGACAAGCRAGAAGAGAGTGGCCTTTTTCTTATATTGCAGTATTGGTGAATTGTGCATGCTGTGTAAACAGCACAGGACATCTTTGAAGTAACTGGAATAACACAAAGTTCCCACTGAGAATGAAAGCTCTTAGCACAAATATGGCAGTGACGGTAGCTCTGCTCATCCTACTGTGGGTATAAAGCCAGGAGAGACATAAGTGAGACATTTCTTAGAGCATATGATGGGTGGGCTAAGAAAGACAGGGTGTGATGTGACATGTGATATGTGATTGATGTGATGTGATGTGATGTGGTGTGATGTGGGGTGGGGTGGGGTGTGGTGTGGTGTGGTGTGGTGTGGTGTGGTGTGGTGTGACGTGATGAGAGTTTCAGCTTCACTGGCCTAAAGTTTGTGCTGGACCTTCTGGGAACCAACATGAAGATGGGATCCTCCGCAGCCTTGGCACAGAACAGATGAGGCAGGCCTTATCAGGAAGCTGAAGCTGGTTCACTAGCATGTCCAAGCATGTTTTGTTACAGATAGTTTGTTGAGCCTTACTTTAATTAAAGGGGGAGTAGCAGCCCAACATTTATCTACTGCTTTCCATGCTAGGAAATGCTGGGGCCATCTTTCAGGAACACTTCCATAATTTGCAGCAGAACCTCTGAATTTGACAAGCAGATGGTCTCCAGCTCARACTGCCTTTATACTTGCTCTTGTCTTCATTGCCTTCCTTGCCAGTCACATGCAGAACCRTTTTCTCTTCTACTTACCTTCCCAAGGTTGCTGGAGCTAAATGAATCATCATAGATTCGTTTAGACAGACTGATAGATAACTGGACACAAAAATAGTATTATTCATGTATTCTAATGCTACAAACCATTTCTAACATAACAAATGGGAAATCAGTTGTGTAGGAGAAGTATTTCACAGTAGGCTACAGTGATACGAAGGTTTTGTCAGCATTCATTTCAAATCACCATTTTGTCTCATTCAGGGCCTCACATGGGAGATTGGTTGACCAACTGTATCTCCCGTCAAGGACATATTCGGTCCCTCRTAAGGCAGAAGGGCAGGTAAACAGAGCACGCTTAAATCAACACTGCTTTAAACTGCCATTTCTTTAGAAGGACTCCTATGGCTTTGCTAAATCCATCGATCCTTTCCCAATTAGCCATACACTACATTTCATTCTTGACTTAGTTTCATAAGAGTGATTGTTCTTTCAGAAATGTATAAAGCAAGATTCCAAAAACAAGCTTATTTTATTAAGCTCAATTATTAAATTTTCTCTGACATTTGCTGTTCATATTTGCTGGTAAGCATTTATACATTAATATTTTTTGAGTTCATGTGGAGTTTAACAGTATGAATTTCTTATCAGTGAAAACTACTGTGCTCATTGGCAGAAGCCAAGTATATGAAGAATTAACAGTTATCAAATTCCAGAGGGAAAACAATCTCTATTCGAGTCTGTTGCCATCTGCCATACTTCYATCTGCAGACATGCATTTCCCTTTGTTGGCCATCAGCTGCAGCCAGACTCCTAACATTCATTTCCTCAGCACACAGCATAYTCCTGCAATCCCTAGATCACAGGTCCCAGTTCTCTTCCTACAGTAGTCAAAAAGAATATTTTCATTTATTTCAGTGGAAGTGGGGTTGGAAACCTCACCAGAGAGAGATGCTTCAGCACTCTTCTGACCACTTATACTTAGATATGCACAGGATCAAGCACTCTTTTGGATAATACTAGCTTTGATATTTATCACTAAGAATGACTTATTAGACAGCAGAATATTTGGCCAATTAGTAGCCACCTCTACATTCCAAATATGGGGATCTTTGCTGAAATATTCTTTTCTTGTCTTCTTTATAATTTCTTCTTTCAACAAAAAGCCAAGATTTTCCACCAAAAAAAAGCAGACAGCTGATTTCCATTAAAGACTTTTCATTTAAAAAAAATTGTTTCATCAGAAAAAAAAGTTTTCCATAAAAAATAGTTGAATGGAAAAAATCCGTTACCAGCCCAAATATTTTCCCATTTTAAATAACTAGTGTTTGACTTATTCTTCTGGGGATACCCGGTACAGATTTAACTGTTTCATTGCCATATCAGAATATTGCAGATCTTTCCAAGATAACCAAAACKCTAGTCTTGAACATTGTAAACCCAGCCCAACTTGTTGATTTCTTTTCAATCATTTTTAACACTTAAGTTGGAGAAAGAGACTACCTCACATGAACTAGAATTCATGTTGAGAGCTGACTGCTCTTCTTTGATCTAACCRTTTTCGAAGCTTCAGGAGCACTCAAGATGCCTGATGGAAACCAGTTTATCTCTTCACTATAGTAGGACACACAGATCTGACAAAGCTGTTGATGCAGGTGCTCAGCCCAGCCTTGTCTCTCTTCTCTTTTCTGCCAAATGTATTCTTTCTCTTCCTTCCCTCCTTCACATTCCTAATTCACAGATTACTATGTATTTTCCATCTTCTTTTCCAAATTAATCTTTCTTTCCAAAGTTAGAAAATAAGATATTATAATTTGGTAAACATTAAAATTGACAAAGTTTACCAAGCAGCACTACCTATAGATGGATAGATAGATAGATGGATAGATAAGCTATTTTTCTCTGTCATTCAAATGAGAAATAACCATGGATCTTTGATGCCACTACATGATAATTGCAAGGAAATGCTGACTTTTTAGCAATAACTGCTGTATATTTCTGGACTGTGCTATAAGCTTTGGTAATGATCTGTCAGACTCCATAATAGCATGCAAAGTCTTTATAGAAATGGAATAGTGACTAGCTGTCACACAACCCAGGTGTTGCATATACCAAGGAGCAATGGTGCTAAAGAATGAGAATAAAGCTCTAGACAGCCAAAACTGATTAATTTTCCCTCTGAGTTGTGCAAAAGATTTCAAGGAGATGTAGAGCCAAGTTTCTCAACAGTTAGTCAGAAAAACGATGCATTCTCTCCTCTTACTTGCTCTAGCAAAGAAACTAGTACATTTATTATGCAAGAGGGTAGACTGAAACAAAAATTATACAGAGTGCCTTAAAAAAAAAAAAAAAAAAGGAATTGAGATGAATTGAAAAAAAACATGCTGAAAACTGTCTCTAGCTTATATCACCCTATTTAATTTTAGGTTTCTCCTTCTACCTCAATACACCGGTCTTTCCTTCCTGCCCAGATGAGAAACTCAGCCACACTAAAGAAAAAAATAAAATTACATCCTGCCTGATCCTGCAAGCTATTCTACATGTAAAACACTATTTGTACCGCTAACCTTTATTTCCTCATCCTATAAACATTTACATTAAAGAAGAAAAGGGTTCAAAAACTCTAAGCAATAGTAAGGTCCTCCTTCCTTTGACATACAAGTGATGCAGGTACCCAGCCAGATCTTACTGGGATTATTCAAGTACATAAGGAGAGTCCTCAAGGGATCTGGTAACATAGGAGTAGTTGGACCTTTGAGCTTAAGGAATATATTCACATAAGCAGATTCACTTAYGTGCTTAAGTGTTAGATGGACAAAACTGAACAGTTGACTTATTTAATCCAGACTGCTTTGGACATGTTATAACAAATTTTAGTACATGTACCTTACTACGCTTGCTTAAAAAAGTGTTTAATCTAAACAAATGAGATGAAAACTCATATGAACAGGATGGAAGAACATTTATGCTGTTTATGTATTACACACTACATGGTATCCACTGGCAAAAAAATCTTTCACAAAGCCAGTGTTTCACAAAACTACGTCGACAATGTTAATCTTCTTTCAGATGGCAACTTTAGTGTTCTCTATTTCAACATGCCAACAAATTAACTTCTAGTGTTCAAAACAAGGCATCTTTGAGCCAGTCTGTTGTTTTCCCAAAGAAATGTCTTTTTCATGACTAAAACTGTACTGGCAGAATAACTTGACTTTTGCAGATAAACTGAAATAAATATATTGCGATAAAATTCTACTGTCTTCTTCCCAATATGGTTAATTTCGCATCTTCGTTAAATAACAGAGGGACAGCTTTCCTAGGTAAAATCAGTCAGACACAATTCTGTAAAACAAAGTCTAAGAAAGCCACAGAAAAAACTTGCTGGTTTTGACTGAGCATGAATGGTTGCAAGACATGCTGAAACATCATTCACTGTTTTTAATGAAAATACTAAGGTATACCTAAAGCAATTATTAAATAATTGCTTTTTTTGACTCAGACTTCTCATTTAAGTACTGGATTGTCTGCAGCTGAGTGCAGCATGTCACAAAATGTTTTTATCACCTGGCTTAGTCCATCTGCAATACAGACAGACCCCAGACTATATGAAATATAAAAGTTTATTTTTAAAAGACCTAGTCCATCACAAAAAGATATAGTATAAAATTGTAATCAGTGAGGTTTTGAGGKTTTTTTCAACATTGTAAGTATAATAATTCCTGTGAAGAGGATATTCAATGAAAAGTAGGCACAGCAAGAACAGCTAAAGCAAGAAACTGTGGGATAGAGATGTCAGTGGAGGACCTTCACACTGTGTCTATCCAAAACCACCCAACTCAGTAACCTGTCTCCAACAGTGGCCAGCAGCAGAAGGTTGTGAAATGAGGAGAAACAAAACAGGGCAGATGTACAGCATCCTTGGCGTACACTCCCAGTCACCTACTGTTCAGGAACTTCCTGAACCAAAYGTAACTTTTGTGTACCACGACTTAAAAAGACCCAGACTTCTGAAGTTGACAATATGCACAAAAGGTGTTACATCTGGACTTCTAGAAACAGTGAGATACAGGTTATCCGAGTGTTCAAAAAGTAATCTGACTGAAAAATATTGAGAGTTTCAAGGACGGCAATAAAACCAAATGACTGGGTATTGAAGACTGCTGTGACAAGAGGCATAATGAAAAGTGAAGAGGAAGTTAAAAAATTATGGGGGTGTGATTAGAAAAAAAGGAAATTGCATTGTGGAAATAAGTCTGAAAAGAGCATGGATTTACAACATAGAAGATTGAAGAGAATTGAGGATCAATCAAGCAATAAGAAAACATGACACTGCCCTTCAAACTGAGGAGAGTTTGCCAGTGCCTCTGATTTTAAATATCTGTAGATCATGTGTGCATCATCTTCCAGCTCCCATTAATACCAGTGAGAACCACCAGTATATATCTCCCACCACTCCTATGATTTAACCATATCTTTTCTTCTGCCATTGTGTCACTGAGATTTATCTTACACACTACCTTTGCAATGAAATTTATCCAAGAGAAACAGCTACAATTAACATGGGATCCAGTACATTTTTAATTCCATTCTATTGGCACAAGGATGTGAASTCAAACTAGTAAACGTTATTCTCAAAGTTATTCTCAAATTGTGCACATATGTTTATAGCATAATACAAAGCCAAAACACTGTCCTCTAGGCCTCAGGGGCAGGGTACAATAGGGACCTTTCCTCATAAAATACTAGCGGTTTATAAACATGGAGACGGGAATGAAGCAAAAGGCAGAGCCATGTGACGTATATTTCCATTGAAAATTGGATAAGTGAAAGCCAGTATGAGACTTCTGGGAAGAAAGAAAATGCACATAGGTAAAGTCTCTTGTCACAATATTACATGTAATGAAGGGTAAGCTCTATATAAGAAACAAATGAATGCTTGATTGTACACATCCAGAAATGCTGTTCTAAAAATTGGATTAAACTTGTAGATGCCGAGAAAATACAATCTCTTGGCATTTAAAAGCAGCTTTCTCCTTTAGCCCACAGTCTACTTGATAGTTACCTAAATATACCAGCAGGCAATTCCGACATGTCTTTTCTTAAATGTGGTTATATAAAGTAATACAAAAATAAGTTTTGGCTTTGCTGCACATGTGCATAATGGAAAGACAAACATTATTAAAAAGACCATCATTTCTAGTGATTAAAATAATCCACAATAGAAAAAAAATCTTCTGTAACTTTCCAAGTTCCCATTTATCATAGTTTTGCAAAAAGAAGCCACGGTAATTTCATTTTTCTTGACTTCTATTAAAAAGATCAATACATATGATTCCAAAGAGTCTCGGCTCATGAAAAGATGGAGCTAGTCTGTAATCACATCTGAAAGTATTGGTTGTCATTAGCAGTAAGATTGATCTGTAAAGACAGTCAGCCCAGAGTGAAAGTACTTAAAAATTTCCATTGGGCTATTGCTGAACAACACTGCCCAGCAACCTTTCACCTTGCAGATAATTAAATACAGATAACGAATTACCATATTAGAAGGAAGAATTGCATTGGGGATATTCAATAGATGCCCACTTTAGTAAAGCAGTTCCAAATCTCTGAATAATGATTTTGTTTTGTGCATAAAACCTAATGAGCTCCGACAGTATAAAGTCATTTTTCAACATGCATTTAAATCTGACTTGTCAAATAAGATATTAATAAGTCACCTGAGGTACAAGAATTGCTAATGGCCTTGCAGTATGAACATTGCAAGTCCTCATACCATCTTGGCTGTTAGAAAAGGATTAAGAGGGCTTTGCAGGGCAGAGCCTTCTGCTAGGAGTTGGAAAGGAATTCTGGTCCTACCAAAACCCATTGGCTTGGCTGGGAATGAAGACCCTCCCTGCACATGCCCCACCAGCCTGCAGCTGCCCCTGCCATGACACAGGAAACCTCTGCACCCCCTGTTCTTCCCAATCCATGAGTGATCTTGGAGAATAATTGAAAGAGAAGAGTCTCAGGAATATTTGGGAGGAGGGCGGTCAAACAGTCATTTTCAAATAGATCTGCTGAGACATCTTTATGCCTGTACTGTCTCCAAGAAACTGCTTAAAACTAGCACGAATCTACTTTTGGTCTTTTATTCCCTCCATGGTTGTAGCAGTGTGACTTTGAATCATTGAACAGTTTGGCGGGGAAGGACCTCTTGGAAGTCATCTGGCCCAAGGCCCCTACCCATACCATGGCCAGCATTGAACTTAGATAAGGTTGCTCAGGGTCTTGCTTCACCTGAGCTTTGAATACTGCCAAGCAGGGGGATTTCACAGCCTCCCTGGGCACCCCTGCCAGCATCCAACCATCCTAATCGTGAAAACTGCTTTCTGGATCTCCAGTCAAGAGTTCGCTTGCTGCAGCTTGTTTGTGGTCCACTCGTGGGCCCATGTCCCCAGTCAGCCTCGACCTGTCCCCACCCTCAGGGATGTGTCTGAAGCCTGGGGCTGGGGCTGCCCCCAGTGTCCTCCAGCTGCCCTTCTACTGACTGGAACAGTGGGATGGACCTGGGCTGCCAGGCCCTGCCCTGCTGAATGGAGATGGAAAAGGTACCCTGCTCCAAGCTCACCTCCCTCCAAGTGGTTTTGCATAATTTGCACAAGCATGCAGCAAAGGCCAAGCTATCCTCAAGCTCTTCTTCAGAGCCTGCCCTTAGCTACGTCCCTCTGCAACTCAGTACAAGMGAGGGGACCCATCTCCAATAAAACCTCCATGGACCCCAGAGGGGTTGGATTTTATCAATTGTTACTGGTTCCCATGCAGATCCAATGCAGTTTGCATAGGATCTCTTCAGAACATGGAAGGAGACCATGTTTGAAACTGAAAACAAGCACAAATATGGTAAGTTCTTAGACCTGAGATATTGTGATCTTTGACTTCAATCAAAATATTTGAAACAAGACCATGAGGTAAGGATCAACAATCTTAGCACATTAGCAGCTTTCGCTGGGCAAGGTAAAGGTCTTACAGTTGAGGGAGAAGAAGTGAGAAGACAAGAGAAAAATCTGATAAAAGGTGAAATGTCAGTGGGAAAGGAAAACAGCTGGAGGAAAAAAAAAGGCAGTTCTGGAAAGAGAAAGAAAGTTACAATAGTCTTGGCTGCTGCCATAACTTGGGCTGCTAATGGGTCAATGCAGAACAAGGGTTCACGACTTTCTCTGTAGGATCTAGAGCAGAAAGTCATCGGGAAGAATATTCATTTAGCAATGGAGAAAAGCACAGATACTGGGCTCCTGAAATCTATTCATGAACTCGTGAACCCAGGTGAAAAAAATACACAGCCAGGAACATCACATTTCCCTTGCTATCCAAATAATCCCAGAAGCATGTTTATAAAAGCTTTATGTGACTGCTTCATGTAAGCAATAAGCACAGTAAATTAAGTGTAATTTGGAGTATCCACATGGTAAGTCTGGGAAGSATATCTCGAGATTTTTGCTGAGAATATTGTAACACAAGACAAACTATTTTTTACTGCTTCTAAATAAAATAATGCAGGAGAGCATGTTTTTATGGAAATGCCATAAGGTAAGGAATGCTCAGTTTCCTGGTATTTCCTGTAAAAATGTCAGAGAGAAGGTGTTTTCTTATGTAATTCCACTGTAGAAGAATGAATCTGGAAAGGCATTATTATTCTTTCAAAAAAACAGAATTATATTTCCCTTCTAAAATGTGTTTAAAATTAGATATTGTGGTATTATTTTCCTTCTACCAAAAAATTCATCTCAAACCTATGACAGAAGAGCATGATTTCAGACAGCACTTTTTAACCTTTCGTTATCTCCTAACATGATCACACCGTCACAGAAAAAATAAATACAGTTTTGATTCAAAAGCTAGTTAAAGCTGACATGTAACAGCAAAAAATTACTTACCTCTCATGCCATTTGCAAAAGCCAGGCATTTAAAAGTAAGGAAATGAACAGATGAGGACATTGCTCATTTTGTATTGGCCAGTAGGTAAAWGTAAAATGCTCAGACAGTTCAAATAGTGCCATCTGCGGCTGATTTCCCACCACCTACCTACCCATCTAAGCCACCCGGGAAGCTTGGCAAGAGCTTGTATCAGTGGATGGTGTTGCAGTAATGCTCTTCAGCCATATCCTGCTCCCAACATAACCCACGGGCTATAGCTGTAACTTATTAAATCCCAACATGTCCTCTGCACTCTGGCAGTAACCGTTGGTATGGTGACCTCGTCCTCCAGGCTTTCGGAGTTCAGCTTCACCATGGCCAGAATTCAGGCTTGTTCCCATCTTGAGGTTTACTGAGTGAGATCCTGCCTCTTTTGATTTCAGTGAGCTCAGTAACTCATCCACTATTAAGTTTGCTTCAAGGAATTAGCTATTGCACCACAAAAAGCAGCCCTGCCTCTTGCTCTTAGCTGTAGAGTATTTATCTATTGCTTTATCTTTAGTTTGGTATCATAATACTTTTCTCTAGAAATGTTATCTAGTAACTGTATTTATCAACTGACACAGCAACATGATAAGAAAAGAGTCTAAAAGTGGAATAGATGTGGAAACAGAACAGGAAAAACTGGAATGCAAGATTGAGTCTTACTGAAATTGGGCTTGCATGTGGCCCTATCAATCTGTGTCACTAACGTGTTCACAGCGGACTGTTGTATTTCGGGACAGTTTTATTCTATGTTTTTGGTTTGGTGTTTATTAAATATTCTGTAGCTAGAGTCAGAGTGACGGTCCTTGTGTTGTGATGAAATGTTCATTTCTCCATAGATGATAAGATTGATAATTGTGTTTATCATGTGGGTAGCGTGAGATTAATGATCTTCTAAATTATTCATTTCTTTGCCCTTGTGTGCTTGAGTTTTGTAAATTATGCGATGGGGTAAGAACGTTTTGTTACTTAACAGTTTTAACTGGCTTTTCAAAGAAAGAAAGGGGYTTTGGCATCTCTCTGGGGCTTAAATTGTGTCTTAAAATCCTTTATGCAAATAATACAATAGCTATCTTACCAAATTATTCATTTTCAATCACATATAGCAGTACAGAAAGTACTAATAGCTCCTTTGGAGACCATCTTATTCAATACTGACCTGTCTGGAGCTCTTACCTTATCTCACAGGAAAACTGGTCACAACACCAGGGAGGGAAATAAGGGATCTTGCACCAGACTCCACTGCATGTTTCACCTTGGCAGCTACTTGTTCTCCATCCTAAATATAAAGCACAAGGACAGCCTGGGTTAGTCCTTTCACTTCAAAAATGTATCTTTGCCCCTGAGTTCAAGGGACACTTTTAATAGTTGGCAGATTTGGAAAAACTCTTTCTAATCTTCCTAAGCTACAAAGACCCAAAAGAAGCCAAGAAGCTCTAAAGG
This sequence comes from Oceanodroma leucorhoa, assembly GCA_030449065.1. Taxonomy (NCBI): domain Eukaryota; kingdom Metazoa; phylum Chordata; class Aves; order Procellariiformes; genus Oceanodroma; species Oceanodroma leucorhoa. The sequence goes on along the minus strand of JASVER010000012.1, from coordinate 3,026,740 downwards.
ATATAATTCGTAACTTTGCCCATTTAGAAGTTACCAATTTTAATCTAGGAGGATTCAACAGCATTGAAGTCCCACTTTCGTAGAACTACCACTTTTAGCAGTGCATGTATAAAATAAATTTGGAAGCAGGAGGCAGACCGTACACAGTACTAGCACTAGCATCGGTTCACGTTTAATAAGCTGCAAGAGAGAGAAGTGCTCCGAGTTGTTCACAGTGAGGTGTGCAGGCAGGGGCGAGGGGGGAAGGTGGTCTTTTACAAGGCTTTTGAGTACTGCACCAATTTCTTTCCTCAACAATGTAAACATTCATGGATGGTTTTTAAATGAAGTATCGTTCAGGGTAACCTGACAGAACTTGCGTTTTGTTTATTTGTCTGAGAAGGCGAAACTTGCACTGTGCCACCAGGGGCTTGCAGTAAGGGCTGTTCCGGGTAATCCCTTTGTCTCTTAATTTGGATGTAGATGTGTGTTCCACAGTCAAAGTCCAGGCAATGGCTGAAGAGAAAATTGCACTGAAAACATTTTTCTTTTCCTAAAGCAAGCTCAGGGAGGAACATTTATTTAATAAAATGGAAAATCAATATAATTTTAATTTTAAGAAGTCAGAGCCAATGCCAAGCTGTCCTTTAAGGAAGCTTGATAAGAATTCATGACCCTTTTTTTTTCCTTTGGTAAGAAAAATAAAATTTAAACCAGCATTGATTTAATGATTCTCCTCCAAGTTTGTTTAGAGCCTGGAAGTTTTGTTCATCACTGTTACTTCAGCATCTTCTTTTCACTTCTGCAAAACCTGCTTGATCATCATGTATTTACTACTTCAAAATTATTTGAGCTTTTCAATTGGTATATGCAGAAAGAAAAGAAGGCAGTACAATTACAGCAGTTATGCATTCTGTGGGCTGTAACATTTTCAACAGCTTAGGCATTCCAGCAAAAAGTTCAAATGCATTTGATTGACATTGTCAGAAGCAATAGAATAGGTAGTTGCATTTGACTGACATTGTCAGAAGCAATAGAATAGGTAGTTCCCCACAGAGAAAAAAAAGAARGAAAGTAATAATTAAGGTGAAATTACACTGGAACATATTTAATTCTATTGTTGAAAGATGCTGCACTCAGACTGCAAAAATACAGAAAGCAATACAGAAAAGTTTTATTTCACTAAGACTTGCTAGTTCATTTAGCAGTTCCTCACATTTCCATAATAGGTGTCTGATAATCATGTTTCTTACAGGGCTCTTTATTTTCATGGCTAATTGAAACAACCTGATTGTTAGCCATGGGCTTGTTTATGCCCCATTAATCCTAATGTAGAAAGAACCAGCTGTACACAAATTTGTCCAAGCTATGCGGACAGTGTTCAATCAAGGATGAACCACTTTCCTGGCATCAACCCAACATCTATTTGGAGAAGGCCTACTGAAGGCGGCAGAGCTGGAGCTGGAACATATATGGCTCTTCCCTCACTGGAAACTTGAGGATTAAATCTTTGTTGCAGTTGCTAGTGATATAAATAGTGAATATGTTTACATGACTTGGTGCACAAAATCAGACACTGTGATTTCAAGTGCCTTGTGGGKCGTGTAAAGAGAGGACGCCAAAGAATTTTGGCCTTCTGAATGGAAATGCTCTTAAATCTCTGGGACTTTAGCCTGGATAGCGTGATGGCTCTCATGGGTGAGGGAGAACCAATGCATTTGCTGGTGCAGGACTCCGAGTCATAAATGACCTCCCAGGCTGCTTTTGAGACATTCCCCTTTTTATGATCCGAAGGAAAACCACGGCTGACCCTCTCACTTAGTGCAAGAATCTTTTTTTAGCAATGTTAAAATCAATTGACTTGATTTTTCATTGTTACTGGTRTTGAACCACACAGTGGAAATTATCACACCCCAATAAAATCAACATTAGTCCTTACCATAATGTCAGATCAAGGAAGTCAACAATGATTTTAAAGGCCACACCCAAACACACAGATTTCAGAATCAGAAAGAGACTCTAAGAGACATATTTGATTGTGGAATAAATGAAATCCATTAAAGCTATGCAGTTACTAAAATCACATCTTATTACTATCCAAATCCAGTATTTTAAAAATAAATAAATAGGTGGAGCAATGTGCATTCACTGAAAATTAGATTTCTGGATAGAAAGTATGGATCTAGCCCACACCTTTAAATAATGTGTGTGTTTGTGTGTATAAGTCATGATGTAATCTCTCTAACAGAGTTGAGGACATAGCCAGCTCTGCTAATTGTTTATTTTCCTCTGCAGAGGACCTGTCTACTCTATTAGGCTGCAGAGTTTTGAAGGCTAGTGAATTAGTCCTCCCAATCTTACAAGAGATAATTTGTCTTTCAAGWAGTGCCAAGGTCAGGCTGCCATTGCTACAGACTGGGGTGACCTATGGAAGTCCCGATGCTCTTCTCAGGATTTGGAGCAGACTGTTCCAAAGCCCAGCGACCAAAGGAACTGATGAAACCATAATATACACAATGTGAAAACTAACTGCATTTTGTGTGCAGCATTTTTTTACATGTGTTGAGGTTTGATTGTGTAAGGGATCTTTAAAAATGTGACATGGATGACACGAATAATTTTTTTTCTTATATGTTGATGAAGGAAGACAAGAGGAACATGGTTTAAGTGCCTTTGACTGCTTTTTTGCTCTTGAGTGTCTAATTAAGGATTGTCTGGCTTCTGATAATCTCCCCTTCAGAAAGGAAGTTTGATTAGTTTCCAAGGGTCTATGTGTGTGAGAGAGGTAGCTTATCTACCAGTCCTTGATATACATTATTTATATTCACTTGAATCTGGAGGGAGGCTAGTTAGAGACCTAAAAGGAAATTATCTTCTGCTGATATTCCCTAAAAAGTGACAGTCTGCTGACATTATAACAGCGAGGATAGCAAGAGCAACAAGAGCTTGATATGAAAATCAAGGAAGCAGAGCCGTAATTCATCCCGCTCCAGTCCCACCACCATGATTAACCAGGGAATGTGGATGGTAATGTATCCTAAGATTTATGAAGAAAAATTATTTTGTGACCAGCATGTTGGCATGAGCATTCCTGTGCTGAACTGATTATGGAATACTATCTATTGTGCTCAGTACTTTTACTGAGGTGAAGGAGRTGTGTTAGAGGAAAAATTTTGCAGAAGTTGTGTGTTAAAAATTATATGCAGGACTGAGTCCTTACTCTACCTGACATGCAAGTATTCTTCTTCACTCCTTACTGAGACAGGCAGCACCCTTTTCCTCCATGGGAGTGCTCATGCATATACAGGCCACTCTTGTAATTAGTGAGTCCAAGATAAGTTATAATAGCGCTTTCAAAAGCCATGTCCTGCCAGAAGGCTTCCTGAAGGAAATATGTATGCCTGTAGTTATTTTTTCTATATTAAAAGAATTTCCTTTATGTATAGGATTTTAAGGAATGTTGATATGGGGCAATAATTGGGAGCTGTAGATGGGCCTGGATGGAGAATGAACATGCACATACGTGTGCTGGTTGTACTGTGTCTCGAGGCTCTAGGATGTCTACTGGGCTTATATATCAATTGACTTTGAAATTTGTGAAAGCAGGCAGATTTTTGCAGCCCTTAATGTGATATAATGGCATGGATTTTAAGGCTGTCAGCCCTTTTGGTGCAATCTAATACAGACTGGTTAAAAGGAGCAATAGGAAATCTATGTGAGCAGTTTCTAGCTGTCAGCTCCAATTTGCCATGACAGCCCATGATACAGACAGCCTGCACTGCTATTGAGCAGTTTTGACCATCTCCGAAAAGGGGGGATTTGAATGTGCATGCTCTTTGGTCTCTCCCCTAGAAAGCTGCTGGTAAAGCTATCCCATTCTCCAGCAAAAGAGGAGAGCAAAAAACCTGCAGCCCCTGGGAGGATGGAAGAGAGCAGAGCTGGGCTGCAGCCAGCAAACAGCTCCCACCTGTCCGTGTAAGTGGCTTCATGGGGATCGGTGCTTGCAGCTCCATGCCTTCCCTACGCACAGGGGTACTAAGAGCCAGAGGGGCCTCTGTAAACCCCCTTTATCCTTTGCAGTCTTATACTCTTGTTGTATGTATAACAGTCTTTTCTATTGTGCCCATTTTCATCCTGTTTCATCTCTTTTCCTTTACATCTAACAGAGTTTTAAAAATTTGTGGATYCAGTCTATAGACAGGTCCCCAACAATAATGGAAATTGCTCAGGTCCTACACTCTGGTGTAGGGGCCAGGGACTACTTCTGACTAACAGCCTCGAGTTCTCCTTCCTTTCATGAATATGAAGGAATTAATTCCCTACAGTACTACAATAATTATTTTTACATAAGCAGAGAACACAGTACACATCATTCATTTTCCTTGCTTAAGGGGCACTGTAATGCCATACTGCTCTTTCTCCATTAGTTACAGCCTGCCACAGCTAACTTTAAAATCAGGCTTTGGCACACCATATAAATAACAATTCATTTATGCAATTGAATGCCTATGCAGTAATTCAATCAAGGGAGTTCTACCGCCGGTCATAAACTACTTAAGCTGTTTGACTCTTAGCTTAAGACATCAGCAAAGATCCTTGATTGAATTACAGCCTTAGATTTACCTGGGCATCTTCTATTATTCAATGCTACCTATATGTGTGGTGAAACATTTGATATGATGAGTAAATCTTGAACTGCTACCAAAATAAACTGTATTGCTATGGGTGAAATCTTATGATGCTGAAGTCAAGGGAAGTTTTACCTCAGACATTGACAAGGCCAAGCCTGCAGTCCTTTTGCCTTCAATAGCAGTGTTGTAGTTGCAGCTGTCCTATGATACTTACAGCATTCATAAGGGCAGATAATAGCTTCCATTAGGCCAAATAATTTTGAAAAAAAAAAAAGGATAAATCTGTGGACGTACAAGATCTCCTTTAGGTCTGACAAAGACTCAGAGAGCAATGTAATGAGTTCAAACAGGGAGCAACAGCTCTGAGTATAACCTAAGTGCCGCAGCTTGGGAAGAAAGCTCCTGACCTCACACCAGCAGAGGACGGGGACATGTCAGGATGACAGCACCAACAACTGTACTGAACCTATGAGGTGTAGAAACATAGAGTATTACTTTTAGTTTCCAAGTTTCTGTCTTTTGAAGGTATTGTCTGGGTCTTCTCTGAGGATCAGGCCTGAAGCAACTGTATGCAGAAAATGTTTTCTTGGAAGATGTTTCTGTCCCTTATTGACTGTCTGTGCAAGTTCTGTAAAGGAGTGGCCATTTGGTTTCACCCACGTCTTCTCCATGGGAATAATYGGTGTATATGGTGAAATACATTACATTCAGGTACTTGTATAAGAACCAGCAACTTAGGCATGTCTGCTGTGAGAAGAAATTTATTTTAACATATTTTTTTTTTCTGAGCAAAGGCAGTTGCAAGCTTTGATGACCTGTGTGAATTTAATGCATTATTCACTCATGAAGCACTGCCATTTCAGAGGAGCACTGCCGTCCCAAGGCCTCTTCACCAACACAGAGGGTGGAAATGGCCCTGACAAGTATCCAGCGCTCAAATGGCCTCCTCAGTATAGATTTCCGTTAGCAGTCCCATACACATCCCACTCCCAATTCCCAGAGCAGGAGCATGTCAGGACAAGCTGTGGTCTGGCCAGGAAAAAAAGGAAAGAACCATTTTTTCCCTCCCAAAAGAGCAGTGCTCATACAGAGAGCTCCTGAGCCTTAGAGAAATAATACAGACATCTCAAAATGTAGATTTGGACAGAAAACTTATATGGCCCCTAGGAGTTTAGCTTCCGGTCCCTCAGACAGATCTGGTACTCATATCAATGTTTATTGCCAAATATAGATTAACAAAACCAGCTGCTCCTATCGCACGTGTGAAACAGGCTGTCGCTCAAGGCAGGCAAACACTTAGTGGTTGTTGCTGGTGTAAGCAGCTCTGGGCTGTGAGCGGATATTTTCCATTTTGCCATTGGAAAGCATCATACCCTTCCAGTTCTCCTTGCAGAGCAGAAAGTGATGATGTTACAGAAGTGCCTGCAGTTTTAAGGCAGTTCCCCGTGCAGATGGCACAACCGGGCAACGGCAGTAGCCTCAGTGGCATTGCAGCAGGATCCCTCCCCAGCGACAGGGATGCAAAACCATCAGGTGTTGCCATCTACTCTTTTATCAGCTCAGAGGAGAAAGTTTGTTAGATGGGAAGTGTAGAAAAGTTGGGATAGACCTAGCTTTTCATTAGCCATTGGACATGACAGTGAAAGCCTCTCCCAGTACTGACATGCACCACCAACAGCACCACGTTGGTGCTGTCAGCAGGTAAATTTGGTCCCCAACACCTGAACCCTGCACACAAACACCAGCAAAATATCACCATGAATGTGAAGAACTCTGCTCAGACTTTTTTCTAGCTGTGCAGTGCATAAATCACAGCAGCTTACACTGTTTCTCACACTAGTATCAGTAGATCTAAAGACAGAGCAAAGAATTTCTCGGGGTCTGACATACAGTAACTTCAAGTATGCCTCAATATTTCTTTTTTAGAGGAAATTCAGCAGAAAAGTAGTAGTACTGTGGTATTTTTTTAAGTCCACGATCTTCAGAAAAACCACATAACAGAAAATGGAATATTGTGAGCAGCCCACATAATTACTCATGATAGATAACTGTATTAAAAATTAAACATAAATTATTGGAGGCATTACAGTGTTGGCACAAGATGAAAAAGGTGCTTCATATTACTGAAAGGTTTAGCTAACTGCCTGAAAGTTTGGCTCAATAGAAAAGARACTAGCCTGGATAAATGGAAAGCATTTATTGTTTGAAATATGGATTTTAATATAGCACAGCACAACCCCAAAACATCAGTCCTTTTCAATACGGCTAAAGTAAGATGGATCTTGCAGATTAAAGTAGCCAGCAAGATGCTCTTTGGCAGTAAGAAGCAGGAGAATTAGAAAAGGAGTCTCCTTGGAGCCACTCCATGTCTTTGGAGGAGGATTCTTCACCTCTTTTATAGGGCTCCCCAGAGTCCTGCCCAGCTGTTTTATATTTGAGCACTGGGCCACGCTGATGGCCTTGGCATGTGAATGACCATTCTGTTCCTGAGGACACCCAAGTGTCAGATAAAGGGGGAAAAATCCTGTTTTGGGAGTAAAACAAAGCTCACCCCAACTGGCCAGGCAGATCTATAGCTTCCCCAGACTGGATGAGGGTGCCGGCAGGAGTACACTTTTTTCCCATGGTTTTATATGGTTCTGTCACTGATCTAGGAAATCTTGGAGCCTCACACCAGATCTTTAAGGTCAACAGTATTTTAGGAAGGGCTGATTCCTTTCTGTATTTGGCATTGCAGCTTTTAGCAGTGCAGACAACTGCATGTTCGGTTTTAGTAAATATTTGATTTTTCCATAATGTTTTGTAGGTTTTAAATATTCGTGTTTGATTTACTAGAATTTTACTCCAGCTCTGACATCAGTGACTAACTTAGAATTTAAAAAGTAGTTGAAAGCCGCAAATTTCTGGACAATCTCAAATTGAATCTGGCCTCTGACAACAATGTGACTCTAATAATATTACTGGTCAGCTTTGAAACAGCACTGCAAAATTGTTCATTGAAATTGGTAAAGGCGAGCAGATTAACTTCTGTACTAAAACCTCTGCTCAACAGGGATTACTGAGGAGGATTTAGCTGAAGCTGCTGACTAGTAAAAGAAAAAGAGTGGGGAGACAGAGGGAAAGGTGTAAAATTACTTTCACAAACAATTAATTTAAGTATTCAAGAGGTCCCACAGTTTCCAAGTCCTTCAAAGATCAGAGAATTTTAAATGTTTGTAAATCTGAAAATGTCCCTGTGATTTTTAATACCACAAAAAAAAAATCAGAAAATTAGGATCAAGTGATACTTAATATTTAGTCTTTGACATTCTTCTGGTATAAAAATTTATCACAGAAAATGGAGGGGGGAGAATTCAAGGGATTATTCCAAAAATCTATCAGAGTTTTGTTAGCTTTCTCAGATAAGAGCTATCTTTTTGCTCTGGGTTTGCACAGATCCTTGCCCAGTTTTCTAGAACAGAGGTAGGTGGGGACTATGATGTTGATAACTATTCCAAAGTAGAAAACTAAGTAATTTTCCACTTATCTGCAGAACAAAAACAGAAGGTTTTTTTCTCCAAGCTATTAGGTGATTTTTATTATTATTATTATTATTATTATTATTATTATTATTATTATTATTATTAGAAAGGTTTTATAGAGAAGAGAGATGCTGAAAAAAAAAAAAAGGCATACGTTCACAGACTGTTCAAATACAGCAGCTGGAACCCTGGAGCTAAATTCTACCCCACGAACATCCTTTTTTTACCTTTCCTGCTCCCAGCAGTCAGATTCGTTGAGAGCATGATACCTTGCCACAGACCATGGGCTCTGCTGCCTAGACTTGCTCTAAAGCTTTGCTCTCCCCATGTCATCATCAGCACCACCATGATGTAATCAAACAGCAAGCACATCAGGTGTCACGTGTGGATCAACAGAGGAGCTGAATGTGCTGTTTATTTGAGTGTATAAACATTTGTCTAGCAAGCTGGGACAGTGACCTCACTTGTACCAGACATGTCATTCATTCCTTGTCATTTGTCCTGTTTCTCATGCAAGTGTGACTCAGATGTTTTCAGAGAAAAAAATTAAGATATGAGACCGTATGTCTCATGTTTCGGAGAAGTCCCTGTCAAAGAGGAAAGCCTGTGTAGCAGCCCCACGGAACTTTACTCTGAGACGTGCAGTATCTATAGAGGAACCAACAGCACTGATGCTGGATCCATGGAAAATTTGGTACAATAACACCACAAGAAAAACTCCTTCCTCAGCAAACGGTGCAAGCCTGAGATAGCAGAAACTCCTTCAGAAATTCCAGACAGGCCTTACTCACTTGAGAAACGCTAGGGAGAAGCCGCTCTATGCCCAGCTGCAGGTTTCATGACTCAAGGCTGCGTTTGCCAAGCCCGACCCTTGGGCTAAGGACTTCCATGTGGAGGGGCAGGAACACAGCCAAAACCAGCCAAAAGCCAAAGGATTTTCCTCCAGCTGGTGTCAGATGGAGGGTCCAAAGGAGGCTCTCTCCAAACTCTCCTACTTTATAAACAAAACCGAAAGCATAACACATCATCTGAAAGACTCAGGGTACTTTTTCAGTCACTCTGTCCTTCTTTCCATGACAAAGGTCTGGGTCCTCATCCATGGTGTCACTGGAGATAAATAAGACCATATAGAGTTTACCCATTTCCARTGTATCTCAACCAAGAGAGTTTACTGACCCTTACTACTTGGCACTGATTGCTGTTCCTCTGACTAATTAGCACACATTTGTCTAACCACCATCCTCTGAAAATATATAAAAAAATATATCTGCATCTCTGTTTTTAGGAGACACTAACTGTGGGTCGTCCAAGTAAGGAATTTTGCCTCTTCCCCAGAGCTGGTGCTGGCACAGGGCAATGAGGAGGAAATGGTGTAAACAACCCCCCGCTCCAGCTTATTGGGCTAATTCAGCCCTTGCCTCAGACTAGAGCAAGATCAAAGTTGCTGTGATGTGCACCCTTGGTTCTCMTATGACCTCTCTGAGCCTTGCCACCGTGGCCAGGAGAAGGAGACTGGCCTGTCTGTGCCTCTCTCCCCTTCACCCGCTGCCTTCCTCCTGCAAGCCACCCTCAGGTTACGCTCTGCTCCCTGCAAAGCACCCCCAGCACTGGAGGGAACGCAGAAGAGTGAGAACACACCTCACACCCTCCATCTCAGTGAAGAAGACTTTGGGGGCCCCTTTGCAACCTTGTTACCCATAATTATGCTGTATCTATCCCATAGCTTTAGGAAGAAGTTGTTAGCCACCATGGAACAGACTTGATACAACTCCTTTACTGCCAGTATAATTCAATGAACATTTGAAGCTGAATTTTGRAATTTTTTTCCCTTTCCTGTCTTCTCAAGAGTGGTGTGTGCTGCAAGATGATAAGCTGGAGTCTCTATACCTCATCACACAATACGTTTCCACTTCAGCTCAGGACCTGGACAGCATGAAAAGGAGAGCAAAGCAAGGAGTGAGAGTTACATGAAAAACGGTGAGGTCATTAAAAATTTATAGAGGAGGGGATCCAAGTGCAGTAATGAGGCATCACACAAAGGCAATGGAGTACTTAGCACTAAAACCCTTTCTACATGCTATCTGGTTACCATCTTATCAACACGACACCCATTAGTGTCTGATAATAGTAACTAATCAGCTGTTCTGCCTGCCTTTATTTTCCTTCAGAAAATATCTTCTTCAGTGTGCAGTCCCTCCCCACAACAATATCACTCACTAAATAATGCATAGCATTGCAGCCCTGTCATTCAGCCCTGATGTCACTTCCTGACAAGGCGATGTTATGTGCTCAGGACACTCGGAGCCCGCGTGGATGCTGCTCCCATCACAGACCTCAGAAGAAGACCCCGGCCATCAGAGGCAACCACCACCTCCCGTTATCACAGATCAGCTGAAGTTTGGGGCAGTGCCTGGGTTAGTGCTGGGATATGCTTCTTGCTGCGGTAATGAGCCTGCGTGGAAGGAGAACACCATCCCTGCATTCAGCCCAGTGGCTGGAGAAATCCTTAGGTTCGAGTGATCCAAGGTCCTGATCATGAACAAGCTACATAAAACACACATTTCACATTAAAATTGGTATTTCTAACCCAGGGCAGGAGACTGCTATCTGACTGAGAAGCAGTATCACTTTTATACACTCAAAGTGTGAGACTCCACGCGAGTCTTTCGACATATGTCAGTGATGGTTTCCAGCTATAAAAAGAACTTGACTGTTTTGTTTATTTTGTGGTTGAAGCTTTGAACTGCTACACTGGTACTTGGGATTAGAGGCTCCCTACCCAGAACGGCCGCAGACATCCCATGTGATTAAGACAAGTCATTTCTTCTTTCTTTCATTTCCCCATCCATAAAATGGTAGTGATAAGAGCTGTATAAATAATTGACTTTTAACTCAGAAGCAACCTGTAAAGCCAAGAAAGAAACAAGACCCTCATATTTAAGTTTTCCCTGAAATTTTTAAAACATCACTTTCTTGCTGAAAAAGAACATCAGAAAAATCAAATGCATTTTGTTTTAGGAGGTCTTAGTTACATTTGATATTTTGCCTCTTTTAAATTAACCCTAGACAAGCTTTGAATTGAAAAATTATTTTAGAATGAAAGTTACAGGCAGTTTCACTGTCAAAAAAGGAATTTGGGACTTTTTGTCTGAAACCCTTGTAATCATGTGACGTGGATGTACACATAGTTTTAGTGGGTTTAGTTCAGCATTTTTTTGCAAATATGACTTTGACCAAAAAAACCCATGCAACTCAATGCTCCCTTTCTATTGCTTGTCTATTTACATTGTGCGTTCTTCAGGGGAAAAAAATCTAAGCCATACTATAATTGATATAAATTCTATCTAGATATATGGATATCAAACGGACTTCTCAGCACTGTTTTACTATCAAACAAAGTAAAAATTGAGACTGTTCAAGGATTCAAACCCATACTCAAGATCCTTGTAGGCAGTGCACATTCTGTTATGAAGAATTTCTGTACAGCCAAACAGAGCTCATCAATTTTCCGCAAGGTCCTGCCACATAGAAATAGCCTTCAAAAAAGCCAGTTACCATTGAAAATGTTCTTCAGATGTTTGCTCTTGCAAGGTGCTGGATATTCCCAGGGGACTGGAGTAGAAGGTGGTAGGAATTCATGGTCTCTTTTAGGACAAACTTATTCAGGAACAGCAGTGCCTTCAAGGGTGAAACTAGTGCTTGCTGACTAGGCAATGACCTCCATGCATAGCCTCAAAAATTGCACAGAGGAAATGAGATAATATGCACAAATATATGTGCTTCTAGCTTAAGCCTGAGGATGTGGTTTCATCACCTTCTTCTCTTCCAAATGGAGAAGGGTGCATTTTGTATCATCCCAAGTATTACCACAGACAGATTGCCAGAAATGATGCTGGAGCATTCGAAACACTGATTGAGTCACTCTGGGACATCCTTTCCCTTGAAATCTGAGGAAGCTCAGCATCTCTGGTTTCTGATGTGCCTCTGCTCCAGTTTCACCACCTCTAAAGGGGAGGTAAAAGCAGGAGGCTGTGAGGATTAATTCATGTATATGGTAAAAATAGGGCACAAATATTAAGCGGTACCGAAGTCCAAGCGTGATGTTATCATTATTTCCTAGACAGTATTTCCAGAAATAATGCCATGCAGAGAGGCTATTAGGCACATTCCTTTGCTCCCACAGAATAGCAGGCATTTTGACAATGATGCAAATGCTCCCCACTAATGACTTAGACTTGCACAGTAACATACAGCAGGGGTGGGATTCATTGGGGCTCATGTCCAGACACCCTTTACACTCAATGAAACTACATTTTTAAGGCACAGTTCATCTTTCCTTCCAATTCATCTATTTTATGTATCAGTGTTAGAGCAAGAGGAATAGCACCCTGACCGGGCTCCTTTCTCCTCACTGACTACAAAGGGACCCTTATGGCAGTTACTAATGTATGCATGTCTACAGTGTAGASCCCCACAAGAGGCTTAAATCCTACCCTACCCAAATCCTACCCACTCACTACAGTGGGTTCCTACTAATAAGCCTATTTCCTAACCCACAAGCACAATGACCATATCAAAGGGGAAAAAACACACTTTGCAAATAAAATTGAGGCTCATATTTTGAGAATCAACGCTTCCAGTTTCGTGGTTCAGTCATCTGCATAATATATGAAGCCATGAACAAAACCTGTTATCTAAATCATAATAGGGATCAAAAGGCCACTATGTCACCTCCATCACATCATCTCATCTTTAATACTAAAGAACCACATGGTTTCAGAGGAATAAAGCAATGCATGTGAATTGATTACAATAATCATTGTGGAAATTTAAATCATGATGGAGGATGAAAGGGGAAGACTAATTTAAAATCATTCCTCCAGTGAGGTTTTTAGTCAGACGTAATTTCAATTCAAACTTTTAACATYAGCTGTATGAATTAACTTCTAGTAGAATTACTGTTTATCCTCTAAAATACATTCTATATTACTTCTATGACTGGTATTTGTCTATAAATATACATCTGATAATAAGTAAACACAACAAAAACCATCAGCACTATGGTCAGCTGGCTCTCTCCAAACACCACTTGAATTCAGCAATAGATGTTAAGGCACTGAGGGATTTTGCTTCATTCAGCTTATCCAGTTGAATGTATCCCAGCCAAATCCAATAAACAGCCTGTGAATAGGACTAGGCAGTGGTATACCTTTCGCCCTCCCAGCCGGGACCTCACGAAACTGTCGATTTGCCACATACATGCCGTGGAGCCAAACCTAACACCTCTGGCCTGAGAACAGCCTCTTGCCGTATGAGTTCTGAATGCACATTGAAGACAAGCAATACAAATTCACCTATTTTACTGACATTCCCGTAACAGTTGTAACACTGCTGAATCAACAGGTAGCCGAGATTATTTTCACAAAGTTAATCCTCCGAGTGCAGGAGGAGCTTGCTTTCAAACTCATGACTCATCATGCACGCCTGGAAAGTTTGTAGTTCTGCGGATGTAAAGGCTCTTCACTCCATTTGTAAAATATTCATTTCCAGGAAAATGAAAATCTTTCCTGTTTCTGGTCAGGATGAGCAAAATACACTTTGGAAATGTTTACATCTGATGGTCACTGTTTTAGCACGCTGTATATCGGTGGCAATTTTTTCTCAGCTAGAATGCCTCACCAAATAAAAGGAAAACAGCTTTGCAGACATACAGGCTGTTCATACCACCAAGGATTATCTGATAATTATTAGCTAGGCTACACAACTATTCATGCAATGCATATCGCTGTCACTCCCTCATCTTCAGCGCAGGAGCTCTGTTTTAGACAAAGCCGGAGCCTAATTCTAGGCATGTGACACCGTCCAGAGGCAGTCCTTAGCAAGGGGGTCTCGTGTCTACACCACAGAGTAAGAGAGAGCCCAGGAGGGAGCTGGAGTGCAAGGGCTGTGCTAGCTCACGCTACTTAAATATTACCTCACTCTCTGGCTCTCCTTTGARCAACCCTAGCAAGCTCTTTCGAAGCCAAAGCTCCTGTCAAAGGATGGTCAGACCTCAGCAGTGTGAATACAGCCAATCCACTTGACTTGGCCTTGGCACCAGGGGCCTGTCTGTCCCCAGCATACCTAATGAAGACGTGGAAAATACAGTGGCTGATGAGCTGAATTATCTCTCCTTAGCAAACCTGAGTGGCAACAAAGCACAGAGCAAAGGATTATGTAATAAAAATCACACTGATCCTTTCCCATCCTCTCCTTCCCATCCAAATGTCAGATCTAATTTAGGCACATGAGCATCTGCAGAGGATGGCAGAAGTGCTTCCTCTTTTGTAAGCAATGGGGAGATCTGTGAGTGGCTTTACCATTCCCTACAGGAAATTCCCACTSAGGAAATTGGTCTTATTTTGCAACAGGGACAGAGAAAACCACATGCTTTAAGAGCTTTCCTAAACTGYGATCCCTGTGCCTCCATCTGCCTGAGATGAAATAAATCAGGATTAGTAATCATGACTGGGCAGTCACTTGATTATCCAGACATGTGACAAGACAAAAGTAGAACAGGACAAATGCTGGCAAAAGAAACATTCATTAATATAAAATCCGTACTCCAATTCTGCTCACATAGGTTTTGGATTGACTGCTGATAAATATTCTAGCAGGGATCTTCATAGACAGGCAAATATTTCCCGAACACAATAGTTCGGAAAGAATAGCACAAAACTTTTTTTAGAGCAAATTTCAAATCCCTGTGTGAGACAAACATGATTCCAGTCTTGCTTGGTCAATGAAGAGCAAGATACCAATAGGCTGTAACATGAAAAGAAAACACATAAGGCTCTAGTGTAGACATCCCAATAGAATCATAAAATCATAGAATATCTCGAGTTGGAAGGGACCCATAAAGATCATCGAGTCCAACTCCTATTTTCATGAGATTGCTTTTGAGCAACCTACAAGCTAAGAAGAAATTATTGGACAAAAAATCTGCAAGCAGTGGAGAGGTTTAAGAAAATTCTTGATCGGTTTGCAGGTATTTTATAAACCAAAGCAACAGCTTTGGACAGATAATAAAGTCTAGTATCTGGAGTGTGCAGGGGAAAAGCTACGGAAGAGGTACCACTGAAACTTAACATGAGAGCTGTATAGAAAATGGAAAGTGATGTTCTGCCTCTTGGTCCTGCTGAGAAGTGGTGACAGCATCCATGTAAAAGGAACAGCTGTGTGAGTGGCAGTAACTCCCTCATCATTTTTTTTCTCTATCTGAAGTACCCTGTCAAGGGCATCCTGAGGACAGGCTCCAGGTCAGGCTCCAGGCGAGGCCACATCAGCACCCCATTGCCAACATCCCAGATCCAGCCAGCAGCCAGCCCAGGAGCCATCCACGGGGCCGAAAGCTGATGTGAGACTGGGGGAAAGTGCAGAGCGCCCTGGATATGGCCACGCCACAGCCTTCTCCACCCAAACCACTGGGCGAGGGAGAGGTACCACGCCAGCTGAGGGACTTGACCTTTTGACAGGGAAGAAAGGGTTGACGGAAGTCCAGAAGGGGCTTAGCCTTGTAAAGTTGAACAAAGAGCGAGAGGAAGTAGAACCGAGACTCTGGAGACCTAAAAAAAGAGACAAGTACATCCAACCCTGGACACAGGCAGAGTCTTGGAGAAGGAAAACTCGGGGCCTAAAGATCCCTGCTGAAGGACCCATCCATCACAAAACGGACTGTCCAGCCAAATAGGTATTAAGTCTGAGACTTTTCTTGTGTCTTTATCCTTTTATGCCAAAAATCTCAGCTATTTAGAAAAACATGTTTTTGTAGAATTTTCAGACATTTCCTTTGAAAAACAGTTGCTGGTTTTTAAGGTCCAAAAGTTCTAAAATATTTCCCCCAAAAGCTTTGTTTTTACAGTTCATAGACTCCGCTCACAGATCCATTTGTGGACATATTTTGTAAATTAATGTATTTAGCAGGGTGTAGCTGACAAATGTTAAGCATTTCAATCCCTCCAAAGTGACTTTGCACTCATGATTTTAATTAGAAGCCTTGCCAGGTTCAGGTGGAAAGCAATCCTTTCTTGCCATGCTTGATTAATTACATTGTATGTAGCACTTCTCTGTGACTCCATAGGAAATTCCAGGTTGGGGGGTTAATCCATTCCCTTCAAGAAATCATAGCCAGGGTTAAGGCTGCTGAAACACATGGCCTCTCTCACAATTGCAGACTGGAGAGATGAAGGCCACAAGAAGGTAAGATGCTCAGATCTCCTCTTTCACACACTTCATGAGTTTTCTCCTTCCTGACTTGGTCCGTGCCAGATCACATCCCACGTATTCTTCAGCCAGAGTGCAGAGACCCCGTGGGCCACCTCGTCGCATTTACTTGTTCATGTTTGGCACAGTCTGATGATTTAATAGGGAACCAGCGAAGTTCCCCCCATAGCACTATGCACAAATGCTTTTCTAAATCATCTTATCACCAGTAGAGTACCAGATTGCAAAATCAGGACCACAGAAGACATTTTTCTGTGAAGCTCAATAAAATGTCTTTTATTTTCTGAATTGTCCCTCCTTGCCTTCATTTCCTGCCTCCTTCAGAATACAGCCTCGTTTGTTTGCTTTTCAGTGAATGGGGGAAGGGAGTGGGAATGGGARAAGGGAATTAGTTTCTATTTACTTTGTTTGGTTTGATGATGTTTCCACGATTAATGTCCTTAAGAAATTTCTTCCTTTCTGAGGCAGAGGCAGCAAGGAAAACTGCTTTATTTGGGGAAATGCAGGGCAAGAAAATTCAGAAAAGTKCTTTCCCTGGCCAACCATTATAGAAAAAAAATAGATAAAGAAACACCAAAGTACAGAAAAAATGAAGTTCCCTTTTTTACATATAGAAGCATAAAAATAAATGTGCAAATGGGGAACATTTTCTATAACACACAGGAGAAGAAAGTGCTTGAGAAATGGCTGGTGCCAAGCAGTTCTCTATGCTTGATGCGTCAGCAGGATCCTGGCAGCAGCCCTTAAAAAATACAGTATATGTTTGTGTGCATTCAACACCCCACTTGGGAGACCCTTTTTCTCCAGACTGCTCTGTGGGCTGTATTCAGCACCCAACACATACCACAAGTGCAATAWCTGTTTCTTATCTACTGTAGAGAGGTTACTAACATCTGCGTAGGTAACTCTTTCCTAGGAAAAACTAGCAGAGAGTACAATAAGAGACCCTGAGCAACTTTGGAATGAGCCAGGGCTGTGGGAATAAAGCTGACCACACAAAAATGTGACTCCTCCCTTACAGTAGCATAACTCAAGGAAAATATAGCGTAGCAAAGTGTACAGACAGATTAAGGGCGAGACCAATACCAATATGCAACAAATGCAAAGCTAAGATATCCATAGACATCTCCCAGGAGGGTATCCGCAAAGCCAAGACACAGGAATATAGTTGAAATTAGATCATTTCATAGGCAGCGTGGATGCTAACAAAACCTAAATGGTGGAGTGCTCAGAGAAGATAGTTTTGATGGGTATGCTTTAAAAAAAAGTTATGTCTTTAATCCTGTGAGACCGGTGTTAGCTAGTACTGCGGACCACAAGCTACCTAACTCCCACTGCTCAAAGGGACCCCTTCGCAAGAAGAAAGCTTTTTTTTCAATTTCATGTATGGTTTGTATTTTCTTGCCTTCAGAAATGGAAACATAATAAGGTACTCTTCCTATCCTGCCCAGACTCACTGATGCTGTAACTGAGGAATAGTCCAGGCTGGTCCCGGATGTTAGAAGTAATGCTCTTACATCATTTTATACACTGAAATGAACACACTTCTCAGCTGCCACGGAGACTGCAGGCGAGCTAAACTGTCAGAAATGTTCCCAGTGTGCTGTAGACACCCCTTTGGGAATGCCTTTCTAGGCTTGTATGAAAAGGGAGGGTGGGGGATATTGCCTTAAACCTGACCACTTTTTGACAAGCTGATCCTATACTTAACAGAAGCTTGGTAAGTGAAAGCACCATTACCTCAAGTGGTAATGGCAGCTGAAATTGATCTATTATGAATCCTACAAATTGGAACGGTTACGCTAAATGCTATTAAAATGTATGGAACCTCTTTGTCTTCAATTATTAAATGGAGTAATTTATGAAACCTAATCTCAATAACCTCACTGTCCTACTGGCCATCCCCGATGAAAGGAAGAGTAAACAGCAGTATTGATCTTTTCTTAAAGCGGGGAAAAAGAGGATCAGGCCTGTTAACCCTTTGTTGCAGGAGAAAGTGGTTCATTCGTGGTTTCTTTTCCCCCTGGAGGTCATGTCCTTCTTTCAGTTCTGGGGTCAGGTTTCAGTCTGACAAGTGGTAATTGATTCCGCTGCTGGTTAGACTGGGGATAAGTGGGAGATGAAGTTTCAGTGAAAACAAATAGCACTTCACAGGTCTGACCTTTCCTCTTTAAGCTTTTGTTGTGGTTTACTTGGGATGTGCAGCTTAAAGACTCTAAACCAGTGGTGTCTATCTCACAAAGTTTCAGATAGTCACTCCCAAGCTTTTGGCCTGGAGTTAAAGCTGGCTTTTGTCTTTGGGTCTGCTGGCAACCTAGCCTAGAAAGTGGTTTTTTTTCGTCTTCTTTCCCATGACTTTGCGTAAGACATGAGAACACGGTCCAGCAGTAGCCGTGACATTTTGCCAATAGGCTGAGGTTCACAGCTTAGAGTTTCAGTGTTCAGCAGTGCTATTGTGAGACAAAACGTATTAAAATATGAAGGCAGCCACTGCTTCTCAAATCAAACCACCCAAGAAGGTGGCAAATCTCTACCACCTCTTTTCTTGCTACAGCTCTCTCCTTCTACCAACACGGCAGACAAATTGTGTCTGGTACACATACATGTCTGTTGTCTTGTGTACCTAATTTACTGTCATTTAAGCCAGCTCTGAAGCAGGTCCCTGTTGCTCAGTGTGCACTTTTGCAATACATAGACATCTTGTCAAAGATCCCTCTCGAAAGTGGCGCTGGATTGCAGGACAGTGATTTCAGCTACACCCAGTTAATGAGAAACACTCTAATTCAAAAAGCAAAAAGCRTCTTGACCTGTTTGTGAATCTTTATTCTGTATATAGCGGAAAGGAAAATAGCCTCGGGGGCTCTGTTCAAATGCTTCCAGTTAGGGATAACRTTTCTCAAAAGTAAACCTCTTTATTTACAAGCATGTTGTTACTGCCAAAGTCAGCCTTTATTTTAAGGTGTTCTCAGAAGAGTGCACACAGCTCATGTCTTAGCAGAAGCAATCAAAATGTTGCAACCCGTATGTTTTGCCAACAGTAACAACACATTTGCAAGGGGAAAGGTTTACTGAATCCTTTTTTTTTTATTTCCTTCAAGTGTCCTGAATTTCCGAGAGAGCCCTGACGGTCCTTCTCTGCCACCTACAAGTTTCCCTTCTGTCCCAGAGCCGCTTCTGTCCCAGCTCCTCCTTTGGCAGGGCTGCAACCCGCTCAGTGCTCCTGGGCGCTGCTGCCAGCCCTCAGCGGTCTCACCCAGTGACATGAGGAGCTACAGCCAGTTCAAATRAATCTGGGACCATCTGCGCGTCAGAATTCCCAGCCCCTCAGCCAAAGGTACGCACTCAGCCCAAGATACGCACTCAGCCCTCCTCAGCAGTCACAGCCCCGCCACGAGCGTGCCTACCGAGCGGGATCAAAGCCACGTGGGAAGAGGTGGTGAGGGACGTGTCATGCGAAAGCATTTTCGGGGAGCCAGCTAGTGGGTGAGCCTTTCCTTTCAAACAGGAATGCAAAATGCCAAAGTCAGCATGCCAATGCCAGGAGAAGCGGAGAGCCCAGTGGACACGCCACGGAGCGGTGGTGCAGCGGGAGCAGCAGGAGCCTGAGGGGTCCATGCAGGCACCCAGGGTCCCCTGTGCTGCTGCTGTCAACCAGCTGTGGTGGCCGTGGATCTCCGTGGCTTTGCATCATCAGCCCCACCAGGCCAGGCCTTGCTATGCAGGGCTGCACATCTCTAGCCCCTCCAGTGCCCCCAGAGGTAGATGTCTTTAGAAACTTGGTTTCTCTGTGGCAGCTCGCAGTGTGCTGCAAGAGCCCAGTATATGGCCTCTAATTCTTTTGTTTTGCAACTGAGGAGCTTCCCAAAGGAGCTTCAATATGTTGAATACTTGTTTTGGGGTCCATACTGCCACTTTGCTCCTAGCCGAGGGCAAAAATATTCAGTACTTCTGCTTTCAAGGATTTCTCCTCATTTCCCATTAGTATTTTTCATTTACTGTACATGATAAGCCACAGACCCATGATTGCCTGGCCTCTCTTTTATAAGGCCAAACTAGGGAAAAAAATTACTCTTTTGCCAGTATGTCTTGAAAGAAAGGTCAGATACTGGCTGCCTGTGCAATAACATACCATGAAGCAAACCCAGACTCATTACATATTGGTACCATTGCTTCATTTGCTATGTGGAAGGACAATATGCCTCAGTCACCAGTGTTGTGGATGGTATATCCACCAGCCTCCACCTGCCACCCAAAAAAGACCCTCTTAGCAACTGTGCTGTCCTACTGGGAACAAAACTGCACTTCAGGGCACGTTCCTATGCGGCCATCCCTGCCTGAGCAAGGCGATCTTGAGGGAGTGCAGTGGACGAGTGATGCCAAAAATGAGACTCACCACAAAACTCTCATGCGGGGCACGTGGGGCGGCGAGGGAGCCACAGCCGCAGGAGGCTGTGCCGTGGCGAGACGGTCCTTCCAGCTGCCTGGCAAGAGCAAAGGGCAGGGCATGTCTGCTGGGGGTGCCGGTCCTCGGTTTGGCCCAGAATATTCGTATTACAATGATGTGATTTGAACAGATTGCCAAGTGTGATTGGAAAAAGAAACAGGAAGATTACGAGACTCTTGGCATGTTAAAGTAACCATAATCAATTAAAGTAAAAGAAAGTAAATCTCTTGTCCTTTAATCTGGACAAAACCATTCCATAAACACTGGAACATTTCTGAATTGTGCGGTTGGGGCAATAATTTTTATTTAAAAGGTCTGTATTTAAAATGTATTGGAGAAAGTGTACCAGCACATGCAAATACAGTAAAATGCATAAGATGAGGGAAAATGACAAGGAACTTAAATCACAAAATGATCCAGATTGTGCATCCAGATGTGCTGGGGATCTTTTAGGCTAATAAAATCTGTGACACTGTATGTATCATACCAAAGCTTTTACAGTTGAAGGAAAGGGAACCAAAGGACATTCTGAAAAGGATAGTCATAATTGCTCAGGTCAAATCCCGATCTATTTTAGCACAGACAGGGCTAAATCTAACCCAGGAAATATTTAAACATTTGCTATAGTAGTCATGCATACCATGAGATATATATATTTTTTTAAATGAGCAGCACCAACTTTTCCATCCTGATGAAAGAGGAATTTAATTGGATTGCTAAAAAAAAGTAATAAACAGATGTAATAGAAAACATTTCTGAAAAGGAAATTCATGTTACAAAAAACCCTTGACTAATCACAAAGTGATGCAGCTTTGAAATGAAATACTTTGATTGCATTTTTACTCCTCTGAGAAGTCAGATGTTTGGAAATACCCAGGATTTTTAAAAAATATTTCCTGCTGTGCACATAAAAACAGATTGTAAACTCAGGAACTAGGGTCTGATTCTTATCTTTTTTTTTTTTTTTTTTAACTCAGGTGAACCACCTGTTTTTCACAAGAGTAACTCCATGAATTAAGATGGAAATATTTCTGATTTTCATAGATGAGGAGCCTAGGAGAGAATTCACTGAATAAGATTGGTAATATGAGTGCTATTTGTCTACTTCCCTGTTACAAGTGCATTGAAAATAGTGCAACTATGTCAGTGTTTCAGTTCAGCCACACAATGACAGATATTTTTGGAATAGGCATTCTAAAGTAGGAGGGTATATACATTAATAAGCTTTTTATATATTTATAAAGTGGATTTTTTTCCCCACTTACTCTAAAAATAGAGGAAAAAATGCATTCCGTATCCTCTCACCAACCCAAATAGGAAGCAAAGTRATGCCTGTGGTGGTGTCCCATCAGTTACTTTGGCTTTACATCAGTATCACTGTGAGCAAAATGTATTACTATGAGCAGCAAGGAAGTGCAGACAAGCAGAGAGGAATAAAGGCAGGCATTCATACGTTCTCTGTTTTGTATTAATATTTGTCAGGTACTATCCTTCACACTTAAGTGAAAGGAGTAAAAGCCATGTTGTGTGYGGCATGTTGTGTTGTAGCCGAGGAGCTTCCAGCCAACTGGAATTGTGTCAGGCTGAGGAAACACAGCATTATTGTCTGAGCATGAAATGGTCTATATGATGAAGAAAACTTTAAAAAAGGCTGTCCGGCTACCTCATCCCAACCCATTGGTTGTATACACCATCTAAATTAATTAGCATATCATGCTCCCTTTTTTAAGTATACCTTATCAATATCCAAAGAAATAGAAGCAACAGCATTTGCCAAACAAGTTGGTCTGAGCCACGCTCCCAAGGAGAAATGTAAGAAAATAAACTATCAGGTGATGCCTTGTAGTTGTTGGCACCAATACACCCAGGGTGGGAATGACTTGGCTGGTGACTCCATGCCCTGACGTTTGCGACTGAGTTAAGCTGTTCACCTGCGGGAATAACATCCCTGAGTCACATCCGACTCAGCCCTGGGCTCTGCTCGGGTGACGGGAAGGGGTGGTCCACACCGCTAGCTGGCTTGTGGGCACTTCCACTGCTGCTTCCAGGTCTAATAACTTACCTTTTTCTCTGAGCCACAGAAAACAGAGGAGTGGGGAGTATTCAGGCTACATTTCTGACACCCGCCATATACCTCCTTGCCCTCATGTCTGCCCTGATGGCTGGGAGCAGGCTCTACCTGAGCTCTGCCTTAGTCAGGGCGAGACAGGAACAAGCAATCTCTCATAGCCGTTCTTACCAATTTTAAGAAGCTTTTGCATTGCCAAAGTAAAGAAATGAAAAGCTGCAACCTGAGAACAACGTTGAATGGTTTAGAATGTTCCTCCTAGGAGGACAGTAATTAATATTCTTAGATTAAAAATTGAAAGGTCATTCATCATCTTCAAAATTCAAGCATGACTTACAGCTGGAGCTTACAGCTTCACACTCATCCCCATATTTTTCCTGTTAACACAAGACCCCTTTTTTAACAGCGTCCCCATTTTGAYGTTGGGCAAAAATCCTGGACTCATTGAAACGAAAAGATCTTCCCCTTGTCTTTGGTGAGCCTCTCTTTCCATTTCAGGCCTTAAAAAAATTATTTGAAATCTGGAAGTCTGGAAGACGGAAGTTAGCAGGAGTTACAAGTCTGACAAACACTCATCTCRATAAAGGCACCACACACGAGACGTTCAGAGCCAAGTGTTTCCTGCTTTACCATGCAGGTAAGGTGTGTGTGACAAGGGAGMGAGGGAAAAGCCAATTCTGTGGAGGACAACTAGCAGTGGACTTAATGTACACTCACGTACCCTCTTCCAAAGCTGTAAGTGGCTACATGGAGTATCCCCTGCTTCTAGCCTTTCAGTCCTCCCCATCRACATCCAGGCAGCCCAGAAGTGACACGTACAAACGCTCATGGCAAGTGGCTGGGAAGAAAGCCTGAAAAAACCTCCTCTGTGCAACATGATCCATCTCCTTCTACACATGGGTGGCCTAGGAAAATGCCTTTCTCTGACAGAAAGTTGTAGAAAAAGGTATTACAAAAAGTGATATCCAAAACCATCTCAGTGGAGGAAAGCAACTCTCACTAGGTAGTGTGTGAGCCAGATTACAAAAATGTTCAGTTTTTACTTAGGTAATAAAATAAGAGGCCAGGACTCCAGTGATGAATAATATTAACGTGTTGTGTGAGGAACTGTTCTGGGAGAAGAAAACGTTCAGCTGAATGTTTTCATAAGTGCTGTTGAGTTCAGAGCAGTTCTGCAAACCTGAACCTTATTTGTATGTTTGAATGGAAGCTGAATTCTCTCAAAAATCTCACAGGATTATGAGATCTGTGTAACAAACAGTTTTATAGAGAGGCACAGCCTTTGCATTTTGTGTAGCATAGAGCATACTGCATGAGCCCTAAAGACAGCAAACTCTAATGATACTGCAATAATAGAAATACTGAGATTTTGGTTGTTTGCATGCAAGAGAAGAACATAGGATGCTGCATTATGACTGGTAGAAAAAGAAAAGAAAGAGACCATTATCTGCATTTAATTCATGTTTTCTTGGGGAGGGAAAGTAAAAACATTGAAAAGCCTGAAGGATTCCAGGCAATTTATCACAATAATCTTTAGAACAGAATCATCCTGTCCTTCTACACTCCAGTAACAGATGGTTGGGAGATAAAGTGTCCTTTAAAGAAGCAGAGCTATGCAGAAGACAAAGTATTATTCAGTGGTCTTAAACCAATAACCATGGTTCATTTTTAAAGATGCTTAAATCTGGTGGTAGACYATTTGGGAAGCTGTCATTTTCCTATTTATAAATATCTTTGTTGCTTTGACTTTTGTTCTACTTCTGGGTATTGCACCAACTCCCATAGGGAAGGGGCTGTCCTTATTATATCCTTCTTAGATGTTTATTCAGCATCTAATACCCCAGAACAGGACATTGTCAATGATGAACTCAGGTCTGACAAAATAAACTCTGCCAATAACCTTTGGTCATCTGTTGCCAAGGTCCAAGAGACACGATGCCGCCCACTGGGGACCTGGCTTTTCTTGCTCTTCCCCAGATAGCAAGAAGTGCAGTTTCAGCTCTCACTGCTGCTCCCAGGCATGAACGTAGCAGTTCCAACAGACTCAATATCAAGGGATTTGGCAAACTGCTTCCCACTGAGTCAATCTCAGTAAGATCACGCACCAAACCTCAGAATAAATCAAGTAGCCTGCCACCTGAAGTACTAGTCATCTGTAATGCATCAGTGTCACTCGTAAAGACACTTTTTATTTTTTCCATATCCAACATTAACCAAGTGAACAAAGTTCAGGGAGTCTTTTTTCAGTAATGCAAAAGTAAAAAAATAGCAACCCACCTGGCATAGGCAGTATGCTCCTTTACTGTATGTGAAAAGTGTGTCAAGAAACACCACCGTAAGTTTGCTCTGTGCAATTTAGCTTCTCAGAAATTCTTCCAAAACAAAGTTCTGGGTTTAACATATATCACACATATCCACATCTATCTATTTATCTACTACTTACAGTACATAGATCATTACGGTACAATATATTTTACTAGAAAGCTTTAGGTGATATGGTGTATAAAATCCTTACTTAACTACAATTTAATGTAGAAAAACATAGTTTGCTGGTTAGGAGACACTTCCCTAACTTGCACAACAAGTTTGGTTCTGACTACTACAATTAGCAGCTCAACTTAATGACCAAAAGGAGGCAGTGAGTGCAATTTGACAACTCAGCTTGTCTTGCCTGCAGTGGTATTTTAACCCACACTGGCCACATCTAGCTAAGTTAAGTGCACCCCAGCCTTTACATGATTTTTGTTGAAGTGGTAGAACGTGTGGATGAGGTGCTTCGGGACATGGTTTAGTGGGCATGGGTACTGGGTTGATGGTTGGACTCGATGATCTTAGAGGTCTTTTCCAACCTTAATGATTCTATGATTCTATGATTCTATAACATCATCCACGAGTGGTCTCTCTGCAATGCTCCTGTACAGAAGGGTCACAGGAAGGGGGTAGGATGACCAGTATCGGGGAAGGCTTCACTTTCTCAACATCAGCACTACTACAGCCCAGGAAGGGAGAAGGAGCACGTTACACCAAACACCTTCAGGCAAGCCAGGAAACGAAAGCTGAGCATGCAAGGCCCTACCCAAAGCTTCTTGAAGGCAATGGAAAACACGTCTGTTGATTTAGACAGAAAAGCAAACATATCAAAACATTTTAGTTCAAGATTTTAGGAGGAAAAAATATTTTTTAGCACTATTTGCACATTCGTATTGATATCAATACAGGGAGTAGCTATTTGATTTTCATGAACTTTCCAGTTTGCTCACCTGAAAGTTTACAGAAAGCATCTTTCTTTCTCTAACAATAAATGGAGGCTCATTTATCAAAATATAATTCATTTCATGTAGCAGGAGAATTCATTTCTGAAAGCTGGACTATTGACTTCACAGCCTTAGAGTGGTACGACTTCACCTAGCTTAGCTGCCACCCACACAGTTTAGATAATGTTTGTTCATGGAATAATTAAGCCAGTAGTGTTCTGTAAAGATTCATGATTTTGCATAAGGTGAGTGAGTACTGTACATATATGGTTAAAAATACGAAGCCATTGTGCCCAGGCTGGCACAAAAAATGCCCTCCAGAGACACCATGCCCTGAATATCTTAATTCAGCTTCCTTAGTCTATTGCTATGCTTTTTAACCTTCATTTTTTTTTCAGAAAAAATCAAGGCAACCCCTTAAACTGATTTACACYTGAGAAATTATTTTCTCTGCTAACTTATTCCATATGTTTATTCCCTTTTGGGGTAAATTATTTCAACCCAAACTCCTATTTTGCCCATATTTTCACATTTTCTCTGACAATTTTCGACTTTTTTACTAATGTAAATTATTTCTCTCTATCAGCTTAGTCAGCCTTATTCCAAATTTGATGATGTAGAACTTTTAGTTTGCTGGACAGGCAGTTAGCCATTTTATCAGTATCTTAGCTAACAATGAATTTAATAATAAAATGGTAGGTGGGCGTTCTGACCCAAACTGGGCTGGGAACCTTGAATTTGCAGGAACAAGAGGGTATCTACTCAAACGCTTTTCAAGCGATGAAGAGCATTGGTCTAAATCAATAGCTAGATTTCATTGTTAAAGGTTAACTATGGCTGAAAGCAATTCTGAAGATGTGATGGATCACGTCACTAATGTGTGCACCTATTTTTTCAGGATACAAATCTTTCTTTACCTTTATTCTCCTACACATGCCAACAATTTTGGAGCAAAAACACTGATGGGTGAAAATACTGGAAGACCACATTCTTCCTCCCTTTCCCTACCATGCCTGCAACACTGCCACTGTCAAAAATAATGCTTTTTGCAAAGACAGCTCTAAATACTACACACACTAAGTTTTTTCATGGGCTTTGTATCTCAGGCTTCCCGACTTTGCACAAATGACTGAAAAGCTCGATGTGTACGGGGGTGGGAATTCACATGGTAACTTTACCATGAAATCTTTCTTTCTCTTTCTCTCTTTTTAGAACATTGGGCCCCAGGGATAGATATGGTACAAACGTTTCTCTGTCTTTATATGTTTGCTCTAAGAAAATCATGCTACACCCCAATAAATATCATATGAAAACACTTTTGCTGATCCCTTCAGCATGAAATTATTGCTTGCATGAAGTAGTAACAACAATTATTTTTCAGAACAAAATCTCAGTTCAATCAACGTATAACAATATCTGGTGACATAAAACCACACAGTTTTCAGACTACAATGCATAACTAGGTTGTTCCTCCCACTGATCATATAGACTAGTTTTGTAAAATGACAAACCATTTTTAGGTGTTCTAATTCTTAAGTGCTCACATTGACAGACCTATCTAGGACTTTATTAAGAGTAAGAATACTCAACATTTTCTAAACTTTTATCATGTGGCTGGGGCCAAGGCAATCTAATTATAATCTCTAACCTACAATACACATCAAATGCATGTTAAGATAGGGATATAAGGAGTTAGAAGTGCTAGAAACTGTATCTTTTCTGTTATAGAGAAAAATGGCCATGCCCAATACTGTTAAATTAGACTTTCTTCAAAATATTTTATTTTCCAGGAAAAACAAGACCAGCATAACAACTTTAAAATGTTTTGCAATCTTTGTATTTGTTTTAAAAGAGAATAAAAACTATCCTAGCATGACATATGAATTATAATGAGATTTTTGAGACACATTAAAGTAACTATTGAATTAATAAATAATGTTTTGTGGTAAAAGATTACTTCTGTCTGTGTTGGTCACTGAAATCTAATTAATTTCAATGCATAGTGAAGAAAGGAAAAGAAATCCAGCTCATTCTGATGGTTTTGAAAAGTTGGACTAACATCTTGGACTAAATAGCACCTTGATAAGTACAGAGAATCCTCTATTTTTTTGTCAGAGATTTCCTACTAGCAATGCCTAAGGAATACTGCTGACCCATTTTACAAACAGCACCCTTTTTTTCATGTCATATCTGAGTAGGAAATCCATGCATCGGGGACAGTAGGAGTCTTTCTGTCAAATCATACTAACTCTCACTTAACAGGATCCTGATTTCTCCTTACCTTAACCAAATGACTAACATTGAGTAGTGGTTAATAAACCCTAAGTGTTAAAATAAGTCTCAGAATTACAAAATCATGTTAGCAGATGATAAACATCAGTAGATCGTACTCTAAAATTACATGCAAGCAGGCCAAGTTTCTAACAACAGTTCTCTCTAGAGAAACATCAACGCAAACTCAGTTTGAGAATCTGAACTTCATTTTTCAGAACGTATTTTTCTAGATTATTTTTCATCTCTGGTATTTCACTTTGTGCTCTGCCCTTAAGAAGCAGATGTATGTTTTCTATGTTTTTCCAGTGACCCTTTCCCCAGTGTAGATTTCCACACAAGCATCAAAACAACCAGAAAAGTATGAGAAGAAAAATGAGCRGTGAATCACTAACAGGAGCAGTAATAGACCTCTGAGATGGATTTGAACAAGGAGAATTTAAGGAGCCATAGGAACCTACGGGAGTTCTATGGAAAACCTCGCAG
Organism: Oceanodroma leucorhoa; assembly: GCA_030449065.1. Classification (NCBI taxonomy): domain Eukaryota; kingdom Metazoa; phylum Chordata; class Aves; order Procellariiformes; genus Oceanodroma; species Oceanodroma leucorhoa. The sequence continues at coordinate 2,997,824 of JASVER010000012.1, read as the reverse complement.
ATGACGGCCAGGCAGAAGGAGCAGCGAGGGAGATGGTGCTGCCATCATAACACTTGGTGCTGGCAGTGCGGCAGACGCAAGGGGAGGCACGATAAATCAGATTGGAGGTGCAAACGGAGGGCAAAGATTGGAGGGCAAAGCTGCACAGGTTTTTGAAAGTGAATGCAACAGCTTGAGCAGAAAAATAATTTTTCCAATTCAGGGCCACAGCTAAACTTACCATTCCTGTGAAGGCTGATTTACAGTTTGTTGGTGTGTAAAAGGGAGAGGAGCATGTAGCAATCACACCACCATGCAAGGGGAACAATACAGGATTTATCATAATCCAAATTCCAGACTTGGCAGCTCTTGATATCTCTGGTTTCAGACAACTCTAGGGCAAGCTAAATATTTCAGAGATAGGCCAGAAAGATCTGCGTGTTGCTGTGTCTGCTTTTCTGCTATATAAATCACTTGAAAGGAGGTGAAAAGAATGAAGATCTGTTGACTACAATAAAGCTTTCATGATTTACACATCCTGAAATTCTGGCTCACTAACTTTTTTTTTTAWTTTTTTTTCATAGCTATTCATATCAGGATCTTGTGAGGCCTGATTCTCTATTATCTTGCTTTTAGTGGTCATAGCAAAATATCACTATCTCGTTCCACCTTCCTTTCATACTTGCTCATTTATAGGCAACTGGAGGAATAAGAAAATTAAAAAAAAATTGTCCCCCTTCCAGTCTCACAACTAAAGCTGTAGAAAAAGCAGTCTGGAAAAAGCCAGAGTACCAGTGCAAACATAGCTCCTGAGTGGGTTGCTGTCATGCATGCAAGTGGAAGTGGCCGTGATCCACCACAGTCCTTAGGAAGGTAGCAGGGATTCCTCTCTTCTCCTCTCCTTTTCAAAGTGTTTCATAATGATCAGCAAAGCTTACACATTACTAGAACCATCAATGTTGGAAAAAAAAATTGCAGAAGAGCTGCTATAATTTCTTTTGCCTGCCCAGTCTACCCATCTTCTAGGGAAATACTGGGACTCTTTCTGTTGCCTTAATGGAGGCTGAATYGTGGAATATTTAATCATATTTAATCCCCCAGAGTTTTCACATGACTTTTTTGACATCACTAAGTTTGAAAAGAAACTACTAAATCTACTAAATGGAAACTACTAAATCTACAATCATCTACTAAAATGCTACCCAAAAAAATCATCTGTAGTAACGTCTTCAGCAAGCTCCTTCATTGCTAGTCCAACAGCGCTTTTCTTGAGTGSGATTGATACAAGATCCTGAGAAGATTACAAACTTCATGAATTTCAATGAGTTTATGATACTCAGTTCCTTTAGGGTCCTTTGAACAGCTCAGATGAAAGATTTGGAGTCTTACCATTTAATTTTACTTTGAGCAGAGGAACTAATAAAGCATGGTTTCTTATAGATGTGTGCCGTCCATCCCTATAGGTTCCCGCTAGGCTGCAGTAGCCCAATTTCTCATTGCATTCACTGTCTTCCTTGACTTTACTGCTTCTGCCACATCTGTAACTTCCCTCCATGCCAATAGACCTTAAACTCATCTGCTCTCCCTGGGATGTAATTAYCGGTTGACAACAACATGGCAGGAGCCATAGCCTGAAATGTGCTGAGTGGGCGGCTGGCAATCCAAACAAAGCATGTAACCCTGGAGTTTGTGCTGTGGTCCTCCTCTCAGTGCGTATTAATGCAGATCTCTCTCCTCCACCCAACCTTAAATTTTCACAAATACCTACAGAACATCATCTGTTTGAGATATTAACTTCCTCCATGAATTTAGGTGAAATTCATCCAGTTTTAAGGCAGTGTTGTGGCTTAACCAAAACCAGTACGGGCAGACAGGCAGCATGGTTCCAGGAGCTGTCCTTGAGAAAGCAAGCCAGAAAATAGAACGAAAGCAACAATTGCTCATTACATAGGCTTTATAAGTTTAGCTAATCAAATCAGGATATCTTCTGCAGCCTCAAGTTAGTATTAAATGCATAACTTCTTAATCTTTTCCCATGTTTCTAAACACTACTTGAAAGTTCATATTTGTTATCATTTTAATACTTTCGTTTAATTGCAAATGCTTGCCTAAAGTCCAGTAACTTTGATCCTGTAGTGTGCATATTTGGGTTTATTCTATATATGAGTCTGTATCAACCTTTGTAACCAAGGTAGTAGCACACGTAGAGCATTTTGTCATGTCTAACATCTGACATGTGTAGCTTGTTCTTGCTCTTATCAGCTCTACACAGAAAAGTTGTACACCTGTCACAATGTTTTATTGGGGTTAAATTGTTCTTAATATAAGCACACCTTAGATTTTAGTTAGAGAAAGCACATTAGAGCTAAATGGAATTAAAGATAGTGAAGCCCAGGATCATTCTCAGTTCTTGCAGGGGTTTGTCCTGAATTCTCAGACCAGCCCCCGAAAAAACATAAATCATGATTTATGGCAAAAGTSTCCACCTTCACAAAGAGCTGCATAGCTGTTTGCCTCCCAGAGGTTTAAGTGAACATTTAGAAAACCCGTGTCCAGGTCAGTGAGTGCCCTGAAGATAAAGACCAAAGCATTAAATTTGACTTAGTGTTCCTCTTTGAAACCTCCTACAAGGTTTCTACCTCATGGGTAGAAGCAATGAATGAGGAAATCAAGAACACTCCTACGCTAGCAGAGGTAAGTCATTTTCACCAAAGAACACTGCAAACTGTTCATCAGCTCATTTCCTCTGCCAGGAAGGCACCACCAACAAAACCTCCATGCTGCCTGGGTTCAGCTCAAAGAGGTATTCTTCAGCTATTCTTTTTTAAAAAAGGGAAATAGWAACATGGGAAAAGCTCAAAACTTTCATTGCATCTCCCTTAGTTTCTTATGTGAATGAAAGGAAAGCTGAAGATCTCATAGATGCACCTTCTCCTGTGAGACTTTTCCTTGAAGATGGTCTAGAGATGCTGTGACAGCCCCTTTTCCTCCAGCATGGCATACATTTCCACTTATGGGCAGGACCTGGAGATGTAAGAAAATGGAAGACAAAGTTGCAGAAGGATTCAAAACAAGTTTAGGTTTAGTTTGAAGTTATGAAGTTTGTGGAGGAACATACAATGGCTTTATTTTTTACAAACTAGTTTCTCCATGCTGAGCACAAAATTTCAGCCCGTATCATGCCTTAGACCTTTCCAAAGACCTCTTTCACCAAGTGAAGAAAAACCCTTGTGATGGCAAGAACTAATTTTCCCTCACAGAGGAATATAACTTCTCCCCTGCAACACTAGGAGGAATCCAAGCTCAGAGAGAAGTGCCATTCAAACTGGCTAATCTAACAACGRAACAGACCTACCTCCTACCTGGAGGACATATTCATTACTCAAGGAGACGTTGTTGTCTTCCTCCTAGAATCATAGAATCATAGAATCATTAAGGTTAGAAAAGATCTCTAATATCATTAAGTCCAACCGTTGACCCGACACCACCATGCCCACTAAACCATGTCCCGAAGCACCACATCTACATGTTTTTTGAATGCCTCCAGTGATGGTGACTCCACCACTTCCCTGGACAGCCTGTTCCAGTGTTTGRCAACCATTTCGGTGAAGAAATTTTTCCTAATATCCAATCTAAACCTMCCCTGGCGCAACTTGAGGCCATTTCCTCTTGTCCTATCACTTGTTACTTGGGAGAAGAGACCAACACCCACCTCGCTACAACCTCCTTTCAGGTAGTTGTAGAGAGCGATAAGGTCTCCCCTCAGCCTCCTTTTCTCCAGGCTAAACAACCCCAGTTCCCTCAGCCGATCCTCATAAGATTTGTTCTCCAGACCCTTCACCAGTTTCATTGCCCTAAACAATATTAAACAATACTTCGTTGCTGTGAAACAATACTCTCAACAGCAAAGCAGTGCTTTTTACTTAAGTATTGTAAGAAGGATCCTAAGCCATGTTTCCTTATGTATATTCAAGGAGTAACTTTTATCCCCAGGACAATTTCACTCATAGAATCACAACAGTGCAGTCAGCTGACTTTAATGGAAGATCTGCATGGGACTTCATACAAAGCTAGTCTTCTCCAGACAGCCTAGCCTTTCCTCTAARACCATTTGCAGTAGACTACAAGTGAACCACTTCATTCTATGACAAAGAGGGTTCCTGCTGCCTGAAATGGCCCCTGTGCTGAGCAGTCTACACAGCAGAGCTAAGAGGGTCCAGCTTTAGGCACCTCCTTGTTATTATACAATCTGCCAGAACTGTGAGTACCATCTCACATCACAGCAGTAGCTCCAAAAGCTCCATCCCACCTTTAGCTTAAGAACCAGAAAGCACAAAGGGTGCATAAATAACAGGGGAATTGTTGCCCAGTGCTCCTTTTAGAAAGTAGAAATCCCAGTAAACATTCCTGGGGCAAGACATGAGCAGACATGAGGGGCAAGAGAAGATTTGGGCACCATCCCATCCCCTCCTGCAGGGCTGAAACTGATGCCAGCAAAGCATGTACCTGGCACGCGTGTTGTGCATGCTCATGGCAATGCAGTCAAGGTGAACAGCTAGAGGCAAGCACAGATAGGAGGTGTTTATGGTCTTTGCATCAAGGAACACAGAGGTTTATTTCACATGGGATGGAGGGAGTTCCTCACTCCATAGCGATTCACAGCTATTCTACACTCTTGTCAGTGATCACAAGGTTGCCACCATTGATGACTTTTCACACTGTGCTATTTAACTCAGCTTCTTTCTTTCTAGACATGTTATGAAAGCTCACCTGCTTACAACCGTCAAAAGTCTTTAAAAYACAGCATCAGGCCACTCTGAAATAAATGTAACTCCTTAAAATCATATATTCATCTACTCACATGGTGTGCAAATGTTGCAAGGTAAGGGATGAAATGCAGCACTTTCAGGCTTTGAGCTGAGAAAAAGAGATGTGCAATAACTCACCTGTAGGCAGCGAGGCACTGTGGGCAGTGTGCACGTCTAGCGAGATCAGCAGAGGCATTATTTTGCTAGTCCTATCAAAACAGCACAGAAACCTGCCAGTCAGTGTAGTGAATAGATCTGCATCCTGGAGACACCACAACACTGCAAAACTGCAGGCTGCTTATATGCCAGACACCACTCTCCACAATGGGGCATCAGCCTCATGGGCTGCACAGCTTTCTGATGTCCACTTTTTGCCTCCTTCTCTGAATGAGAGTATGACTAACCCCCTGCATTAGCTCTCCCCTTCAGCGAGTTGCTGTTTCAGGGTAGGGCATCATCTTGTCAAAATTGCCTTCTGATACGGGAGGACATGCCCTGAAATGCAGATCATTGCAGTGCTCAAGCTCCTGCTGGGTACCTGCAAGCTAGAAAGCTGCAAAGGTAGCTGAAGACTATCTTCACCAGCCCCTTTGCTTCTGGGTACCTGCAGACACAGCCAACCCATGTCATGATGAGGGCCAACGCCTGAGAGTACCAAGAAAAAAGGAGGGAGCCCTGGGGAGCCCAGGGAGGTTATTCACCTGGAGGAAGAAGCACATACACCGAGTCTCTAGCCATCTGGCTCTTGCCTCTTCACATGATGCCCTTTCACATCTCCAGCCCACTTTATAAAGAAAGGAAATGTTCTTCTGCAAATGAYGTTTCCCACAGTTGTCTTTAATTGCTCATGCCCTCTGGATAGGAGTTTTTATTTTTATTCTTAGCCGATTGAAGTTGTGCCTAAAATCTCAGCCCCAAATTGCCCAATCAAGCAAAAGGCAAGCAAATGAAATCCATGCAAATAGGCTATTCTTGTTTTGTTATTATTTGGGTTATTACCACATCCCATAGCACACTTTCCTATTAGTAGTTTTGGGGAAATGTCTTTTTAGCAGCCACTTGTGGGCCTGGTGTTATTTGTTTTGTTCCTAAATAGTATAAACATGTAAGAAAGAAAGATAGGTAGATTGACAGGCAAGTATCTGTTTATATCTCTGCATGACTCCAATAACTTTTTACATGCTTTAGCTTTATATACAAGAGCAAAACATCTGCTATCATTAAAGATTAATTAAAGAAACCAACCAACAGAAAAGAAGAGACACTCTCCTGTGACAGAGAAAACAGAACATCTTGCTTGTTCTCAGGATGGTCCCCCCAAACCTCTTGACACTGCCCTGGCAGGTGGGTAGCCAAACCCCTGATATTTAAAGTCCCAATACAGGAATCATATGTGCACATACCACTCTTGGTTTCCCTGCAGGAACTACTCTTCCTATTTCATCTACCAGAGAAACTAATTGTTCTTGCAGTACTTCTGTCATCTACTCTCCTGGGGTACATGAATGAAAGGAAAGAAATATAAAATAATGGTGAAATGTAATTTACTTTAAGCCCTCCAACATTAAATCAAGCTTTTATAACCTTAATGTTCTTTTGCCTCTTCACACATTTTCTTCTGTTGCTGTCAGCTGTTTTGCAGTTGCAAAGACCTTTCGTTCCGAACACTGCTGCTCTTCCCTCTGATGCTTTTCTCAGTCTCGAATGAGAGAAGGATTGGACTCATGAGTTCAGAGTCCGAGTGACTTCAACGGGAGAAGCATTATCCTACTCTCAAGGAAATAATAGGAAATTCTTGCCAATGCTTCTTGCAGAGGAAGGTGGAAATCCCTACTACTGCTACGGCACATCTGTCCATAGCAAAATCCTGTTGACACCAAAGCTCTCTCAGTGCTCCTTTTCCATAACCACAAGGAGAGTGCTGTGCAAGGCAGTGGAGAATCAGGCCGATTTCATCAGGGCATAGGCACAAGGAAAAATGAAGACACTGTAAAAAAGGAGGCAAGAGAAATTTTTCCAATCCTTTTTTTGCTTTTTATTCTTTGCAGTAAGCCTCACTCAGGGACACCTTCAGCAAGAAGGCACCAGGTGCTGTGCGAATGCATGGGCAGAGGTTCTGCTCGCATCCACGGCAAGAGCAAGAGACATGGAGGAGCAGGAAGCCGAGCAGAGCTGCTCAAGGAGCCCAGCCCAAGGTACCTCAACAGGCCAGCAGCTGAGCAGGGTGCAACGGCAGCTAGGTCTGCCTTCCCAGTCCTGCACCCTACTTACCCTGGTGGGGCAGGACACACACCTGAGAGCCCCCTGTTTGCACCTGCTTTGCTTTTGAGTAATGTTATCCTAGTGTTCAATAAAAGGTGTCTTCAGGGAAGCCTCACATGGGAAATAACTTGCCTGGAGTCAGAGGGCACAGGGCAGTGTGACTTTCCAAGCAAAAGCCAAAAACTGGCTTCAGGTTTTAAAGACCTGAGATTCACCTACCTTTCTTCGCATACAGTGGACACATCTTGAATCATCGCAGTAGCTCAAAATTATCATTTAAGGGTTGTGATCATAACTAAGATAAAGAGGAAGGAAGATTAAGAAGTTACAAATTAGGCGTACGTATGAGCTGAGGCAGATATATGCCCAGTAAAAAATACACATCTTAGACTAGCAACCAGTTAAAAGGCTGGTTAGAAAGAATAGATCTCCTGATAGGATTACACATTTTTTTTAAAAAGCTTCTAAATCATGGCACTGTTTTATGAAAACTGCATGTGTATATAGAAAACTTTCCCTTTTTGATACAAAGTGACTGTTTATTTCATCAATGCTTTATTTATAGAGGTCTGCACTTGGCCTTACAAAACATCTATTCAAACACCAGTGACTCAGTTTTTTGGGACTTTCCTGCTTGTCTGGGAATAATGTTTATAATACAAATGTCTAGTTAATGAAATGCCATTTTCTGAGTGTCACTGACCTTTGTGTTCTGTAAGAAGCAGAGACATAGCACCAGTCCTTCTCCTTTATTCTTGGAAATAAAGAATGACAATTGCGGTGTTTCATTAGCAGATGACAGTGACAGATCCTGTTTTGATCAAGCGCTACTTTTTCCGCACATGCTTCKGCAACCAGAAAAGTTAGCACAGCATTTTCTAAGTTAACACACTGCTTTCCCTGAAGTAGTAAGTCCCTTATTAGATTGAACTGGAAACTGTGCTTCTGGGGGTAAGGACTATCTTTTTTCCTCTGTTTTTACACTGCCAAATCCATTGGGGCGCATAACAAAGGTGCTTAAGCATTACAGTAGTATCATATGATGTAAGCAAGGACACTACATGAACACTTGAATTAATTACAGAAGAGGATCAATCATCTAAATTAGCTAGGGTGCTTCACAACTGGAGCCCAGATTCAGAGCTGCACAAAGAAGAATTTTAACTGCTCCTGTCTGAGACAGGGAAGGCACCCTTTTTGACTCATCCAGCAAGTATTTCTTCCTATGGGTGAGAATGATCTTTTTTGGGGGCTGTGATGGAGGTGGTGCCTGTGCATCCCGTTTGTCTCTTTGAACACAGCAAATTCCTACTGTCACCACTGCTTTGTGACCATGAGTCCCACAGCTTCACCCCACACCACTGCGCTGGGATGTTTTTGTTGACTGTAAATCTTCCATCTGCTAGTTTAATTTGTGCTGCCCTCCTCCCTCCCTGCTTCTTGTATCAGAAGAGGCAGCAGCCTTGTTAATTTTCTTTCCAGGACTTCATTGGCTTGTCCAGTCATGGATGCCAATTTTCCTCTTCTCTTAAACATCTTGGTATTTTCCCCTTTTAAAATCCTATCTCCTCTGACCCCTCATGTTTTCTGTTGGAGGAAAAACCTACGAAAAGGTGACAATAACACTGAAACCAACATCGGATTTTTTAACATTTCATTATATTATTGTAATATATCATTATATACTATATATTTTATATATATTATATATTATTATAGCATATACAAGTGCCCTGACAGATCCATCATGGACCCACATTGGGAAGAGGGCTGGCCACTGACCGTGCTGTGAGCAGAGCTGGGCCCTTGGTCTGCCTGGATTGAGGGGATATAAAGGGGATAGCATTTGTGGCAAATGCCTCAGAAGAGTCAAAGTAAAACAACCATAATTGATTTACGGTGAGACAAGACCTGGAATGTGTGACCATCAAATTTCCATGCACTTAACATGAACCTCAGGGAGGACACATGGTACAGCCCCTGAATTGGGTTCCTCACAGCCCCAGCTCCCCTCCAGGGGCCACACATCTACCCCAAAGGTCATCCAGTAAGCAGTAGTTCCTACATACTCAACAGCAGCACAGCAGTCTCTGGGTTTACTTAGTTTTCCTAACAGGCTAAAGATAAGGGAAAGGAGCTAACTGCCCTCACCTCCCGAAACTTCTCCACTGCCAAATTGGGTTGTCATTGGCCAAAATGCTGAAAAAATCTGCTATACTGCTAAACAGATAGACAGAAAGGTAGCATCCTCCCCAAAGTACAGTTTCCACTACAACCAGACCAAATGATGTTGTGAGATGTTATGCTGCAGTAGTTGGAGAAAAGTAACAACCAAGACATGGCAGCCCAAATTAGCAGCCCTGGCTCTGCTGTGGAATTGGTAGCCACTCTTCAGCAGTCCATGCACTACTGTGAGGATTTGCTAAAGGCGGAATCCATTTGAAATCTAGCCAGTTAGTTAAAAAGAAGTCATCCTTTTAACTTCATTCATGTCTCACACCAGATTCTGAGTCTTCCTGTCAGCACAATATTTTTCTTAGTTTTGTTTTTCTCATTTTAAAACAGCCCATATCATTACTACTGAAAGTTAGACATAGAAGAGGAGAAACCAGCTGGCTGATCAATAGTCAGTGCAAAGAATAAAATGGACCCTTGAAAAACATCTGCCAAACACATAAATCAAATAAACTGACAAAGAAAAAGCACTCTTTCTGCGCTGTTTCAGTACTCATATATACTCCATATAAAAGAATGTTTAAAAAATCAGCACAGGCTAAGTGGGCTACTTTATATTGTACACTGTTTTGAAAATACAGAGCTTTCTCTCACTCTTATGTTATCAGAGTTTCTCCAGTGCTTTCAGGAGAACTGAAAATGTTTACAGGCAAGAGTTTGAAAAAAAGGGAGTCTCTCAAATGTGTAAGCTATTGGTAGACAAATCTGTGTGGATACCGTACTAGACAGCATGCTTAGTTTAATGAGTGGTTTGGTTTTACAGTTCTTTCAATATATGGTAGAGGAAAGAGGGCATTAACCAACTCATAATTTGCTGGTAAGTCACCTGTAACGTATGTAATGAAAATAACCACATCACTAAAAGCACTGAATGAACAAGGATTCATCCATGCAAGTTATTTGCAGAGTTTATTTACTACGTGCAGCATGTTACATGCATTCCTTTTGCTGGGCCGAAGACTGCTTACAAGGGCTTAAGTGACAAGACATAAATTGTAAGACAAATACTGCCGATGGAGCTGCTAGATACAAACACTGCTTTGGCGACCTCGCAGAGTGGGAATAAACAGCTGTAAAACCCACTGGAGCATTAGGGGAGCAGGAACCCCATGGGAAAAGTTAAAAAGAATACATTTTTTCTGAGGCTGTTCTCCTACTAGTAGCTAAACAATGTGCACTTAAATCTGCCAGTGTTTTCTGTGTTTCCATCAGCTTGTCTCCCATTGTTCATTATCCAATATCATTCAGCCTTATAACATCTGAACAAAACCAGGGTAGCAGGCATGACAGTTTGTTACTGCTGGTGATTAACTGCCCAGTCCCCGTCACCCCCAGGGAAAGTGGAGACTGAGCTCAGGGGAATTTCTCTAATTAATTTAAACCCTATAAGCTTAAGATATGCCATCATTTGGAAGTGCAGTGCCGTGAGCCAAGGGCACGGAGCTGCAAGCCCTGAGCCGGTGTGGATATACATACACAGCATTCACTGAAAACTTGTTTTGAGCCTTCTCATATTTTCTTACTACAAAGGATTTCTCTGGGGGCTTTCTGACACTGTCATTGATCCTCTTCATGCCTCCAGCTCTCCGGGGATGATATTTACCCCGGGAAAAAGAGCCAGAGAAATACTTCAGCACCACATGTCAGCCTTCAAAATAAGGCTAGGATAGCCCTGAGTTAACACACAGACTGATGAWGGCCCACTGCACTACGTGGCAAAACCTCCCCTTTCCCCAACATACCCATTAATGCTAGTCRGGCACAGCAACATTTATGCACCTACACCAAGCACAGAATATGCCCCACAGCATTTGGGAGGTAAATTCGATTTAGCAATCTTCTTTAAGATGAAAACCAAAGGAAGGTATTTTTTCCTGGCTACGCTAGAGCTTTCATACCTGTAACACGCGCCCCCTTTGCACCCTGTTGGGATCACACCGATGCTAAATATTGCTCCTGATGGAAAGGGGTTATTTGTAAYCTGACTGAGCAAGGACTGAATTAATGCCCCAAAGCCATGAGTTACTTCTCTTTCGTCAGACCGTCCTGTTCAGGCAGACATGAAATGAGAGCCCCTCGGTGCCARCTGGCTGGAGGCTGCCCAGTGGGGCCAGGGGACAGCCACAGAGGGAAGAGACATCCCTGGACGGGGCTCTGGAAGCGCCCGGGGGCAGCCATATGGGCAGCCACCCCCTTCCACCGCCCTCTCGGGGGCACCCCTGCGGGCAGCCCCCTGCACCCCTGACACAGCCCCTTCCCCGGGCAACACACGCCATGGAGCGCACCCTCATGCCTTGAATCAGTCCAGGGTTTTACCCCTTTTTAAAACCTGGTGCATATCCTCGTGCTGCCTGGGGGGCTGGGGGGATGTCCAAAGCCTAACGGTGAGGTAAGCGTGCAATGCCATTGCAGCAGCTGGGCAAAGAAGGGTAACGTTCATTAGGTTTGTTAATTATGGAAGTTTTGCAGCTCAGTGCTTAATATTGAACAAATTGCCAGTTTGGGTCTGAACAATTACTGTCTGGATTGATAAATACCTCTTTAATTGGCAAAGCTTGCGTGAGATGAACTTTTAAATCACAGCATTTCCACACAATACAGTGTGAAATTTCTTTCCTTTTTTTCTTTTTTAAATGAGTCACAAAGAACTTGATTTAAGATATATTGCTATCTTCTTTTTAAGTGGAGTCAGAATGGCTGTACCATAGCCTAATGTTGCCAGTATTTGGTGCCAACACTTTGATCCATACACATGAACTGGATATAGACATAAGAGCTTACTAAACAAACTGGACAGGGTCCCAGTGGGAACACTCAAAAATGTATTAATCAAAGTCAAGCGGCAGAGCAAATTGAACCAGTTCATTAATTATGAAAATTCTCTCACGAAGTGACATGTTGTTAACTGTGTAGATACTTAACACATTTGAATCTGTAGACTTCTCTCCATACATGCAAAATTTAGTTACAAATGGAAGTTTTCTTTTTTCCTTCTCCTTCTTTGAATTAAAAAAAAAAAAAATTATAAATATCATGTGGGCATAGCTACACACAGCACACTTACTGCAGAAAAGTGGCTTTGCAAAGGTGGGTGCAGTCAGGAGGCAAAGGAAAAAATGTTATGGTCAGCAATTTTGGGAAGCATACCCTTGAAGGGAAGAGCAGACAACCTGTCAGCTGTACTGTAGGAAACGGTGAGCCTCTACAAGCAGGCACGGGTGATTGCACAGGCCTCCCAGGAGCACCATCTACCCAAGCTGCTGAGCTCTTCCACCCCACGCTCAGCGGCAGGGAAACGTGAGGTCTGGAAATGCGGGCAGGGGAGAGTGACTGAGCAGCCAAGGATTAGGACAGGCAGAGAAAGCAAAGTGGAATATTTTGACTTTTCCCTCGGGCATCCCCTTGAATCCCCCATCCCCCTGTCCGTCTTGGAAAGGGTCAGGCAGAGCCAGAGAGGGAGCACCAGGAGGAGTGACCTGGCACGTGGGGAGCCTGGGCAGAGGAGAAACTAGAAACCTGCAAGAAGGAGCGGGATGGCTCATGGGGGTGCCCCCTCCACCTACACCACAGCACTCCGTGGCCCAGCAGCCAGCGCGACCCTGGGCCAGGCTGCTGGCGAGCGTCCATGTCCCCAGCAGGGACTAACCCCTGTGGTTACGCTGCCTCCCCACCTGGTCCTTGCCAAGGCAATCTGGGCACCGAAACCCAGAAGGGGAGCTCAGGTTAGCCAGTTTTGCCCATTTTGAACCAAAACTATCCTTGAACAGAGGCAAGTATGCATATGTGAGACGCAGAATGACTTTTGCAGCATTTAGTAAATCACAGTATGACTCCCTGTGCTTCAGTTACTTCACCTGTAAAAGAAAAAGAACAACATCATCTTTGTAAAGCATCACACACCCTACTGATGACTAATGTGTATAAAGACTATAAAAAATACATTATAAACCCCACCTTTATAGGCTCTCTATTGGCTTGGGGAAAAATGACATAAGAGAGAAAATGTTTCCTTATTTTGTTCACTAGTATACAAACTTCATAGGCAAATGTTTTTCAGTTGCTTGTGTTTGATAGATTCTGTTACCTTTAGCAGACCTCTTAAATAAAGCTCAGAAGTCCACAGATGCCCACAGATTACAGGCTAAAAACAAATGCCAGTCAATATTGTTTCCCTTTCTCCCAGCAATGGAAGAGAAACAGTTTCCCCCAGACTAAATCCTGGAGCAAAGTGGTTATTTTTTAGAGGATCTTTTGCTTAACATGGTCTCAGACTCAAGTACAAGAGAGAGCCTGAGATTCCCAGGAGGGATGCAAAGCACATTTATTCACAGTCCCCTTCGAAAAGGAGAGCAATGTGAGTGTGCATTATCAAATCCTGTGAAGGAAAGCATCCTGGTGTTTGAAGGCTGGGATTACCAGTCCCATGGATGCTGTGATTACCAGCCCTATAATACATACTTTTTCCTATTTTCCTGGTCTTTAGCAATTCTGTACATCATGGACTTAAAGAAAAAAAAAAAAATTAGAGCATGGTTTCAGATTTTTCTTGCCTTTCAGACTGATTCAAATAAACTGTCTTTCTAGTGCAGGAAAGAAGAGACAAATGGTATTTCTAAAGTAAAGAACAGTGATAAACTAAAAGATTCAGATAGCCAAATTCAGCAAGCTCTTTCTGACTATAGCTGGTTTTGAGAAAAATAGAGAACCTGTTTTTCATCAGACATACAATTTAATTGGAAAAGTGCGTTTCATTTAAAGTTTTCAGATTTATTCTGGGTCTTTTCTGCTTCTTCTCAAGGTTTTCTCTGAATCCTTCTCTTTTCCATTTTTTTCCAAGTACCCTGCTGCCTATCACGATTTGCCCTGGTCAGAGATGTTTATTCTTTTTATTCTTTCCTCTCCCTGACCCCTGAGAACAAATGGCCACTCAGGTATTTCTTGTTTTAGGAAATAGACAAATCAAAAAAGAGTAAAACATTTTGTTTCAATACTTTCAACATAAGAACATGTAAGAATGAAAGAAAAGCACTAACTGCCATGCCTTGGCATTTTTTATAGAAAGACTCAGCCTCACTTCAACTAATTTCAGCCTTCCAGAAGTCAGGCATTTAGTGAGCCAGCCATTTGGGCTTCCTCTATAGTCAACAGAGACAGGCATGTGCCCAGGTGAATTCATCCTCCCGATCTTAGTCACCTCTCCTAGGATGGGATGAATCACATTTGCTAGAGCTGAGGAGGCTGAACTGCTGGCTTAGATTAAGCCCTGAACCTTGAGACAGCCCAAGTTTGGCTGGAGGATTTCCACCCACAGTGAATATACACAGTATGAAAAATATCACTGTTTTTGACACAAAACATTCAAGCACATTTAAGCAAAACATGTGGGCATTTTAACGGCTAGGACTTTGTTTCTTTATTTAATCCAAAATTACTTACATAAATGCTCTACTCCACACTTCCTAATTTTTTTTAATTGTTCTGTAATTTTTCCTGAAATTGTATGTCTTCATCTCCAATTCAAAATTAAGTTTAAAGTTAAGAATTCAACATTTTGGGTGAAATAAAATTTACTTTTGCACAGCTCTGTTGATTAATTTTTATTCACTGAAGTACTCCACTGATTTCAAGACATGTCACTTGTATAACAGCTGTTGATAGGAGAAATATTTCAAGAAAAGTGCATGTCTCAGAAGTTAAAAAAAAATGTTTGTCATATATAAGTCCAATGGTATGAGAGTTACCAATTGAGAGACTAAGCTTTGCTTAAACTTTGACTAAGATTTCAAGCTTTGACTAAGATTTAAGGAGCACTTTTGTTCAGGGAGTACCTGAATATTATCTCCGCAGGTATCTGGTGACTCCAAGGTAGAGAACAGTGACCACCCTTTTGCCTTTCCTGAGGACTAGTCAGATGAAGGAGGATAGCTAGCCCATCTTCCTTATGTGACCATAACCCATTAGCCCCAAATCCTCCTGATACCCAAACAACCATGATATTCCTGCAAAATTCCTTTTCTAAAACAGCAGTGATCAGCAATTAAAGAGACTGTTCGGTACATCTAATTTATATATATATTTAAGTATAACTGCTTTTATCCAGCAGTACTGAGAAGCAGTCGCACACTGGGAATATTAAACATGTTTTACTTGGGAAGCCACTGAGGAGAAAAGTCTCTGGAGGAATAACTGACTCTCCAACAGCCTGGGGGAAGGCGAGAGGTCCCCTGGTCGCATTGCGGAGCCACAGTAAGGTCGTGCCCGTTGTTCCTCATGGGCCACGCTCAGGTCCTAAGCGGCAAGGGCTGTTTGCCTAARTACTCATTTCCACAGAGAAAATAACATTTCCCAAAACATCTGAAGTGTTAAAAATTAAATTAAAATTTTGGGCGATGGGGTAATCTGCTTTGCTCAGTAGAGTCCTTTAAAATGGAAGGACACAGCTTTGTCATGAAATTAGGAAAGTGGGGATTTTTTTATTGATAACACTTATAAACTGAGTGAAATAACTCTTTAAGTTGTTACAGATAGTAATGTTCTCTTATACCCATAAAGCTGTATAGTTAAATCAGCCAAAACGACTACTGACATAGATACCTAGCAACATCTAGTGACTAGATCAGGCTAATGCAGGAAAGTATTAGGAATGAGCTCCAGCACAAACACACTTAAGTCTGAGACTGAAGCTAAAACCCTGATTTTATGCTCTCGCTTCATCAGGTTTTGTTCTAGCTAAAAATCATTCCATTCCTGCATAAAATGCACTAGGTTTAAAGTAGCCATTTTCTTTAATCAACATTCAGATTTTGAGAAAAAACTCTCTCCATAAAAAAAAGTTTCCCAAATCCCACACAACCGAATGGGTCAAAAAAGGAATGTGAAATTATGGGAAACTGTTGCTACATTAATAAAAAAATCTGCGTATCATACCCTGCTTTTAAGCAACAGTGATGGTGTAGAATCATTGAGATCTCTGTGATATGGACTGAGAACTATGCTGTATCTTTAGGGGTTCAGAATTTAATATATAACCTATTAAAACATGGGCAATAAGATGTTTTAAGCAATATGTTTAACAGATGCTGGCTACCCTGACTGTGTGTATGGGTGCTGGAATTATATGTAAGCAGCAGAACTCTTCTTTTTTTTTCTTTTTTCTTTTTTTTTCTTTTTTTTTTTTTTACTTTTTAAATATTGCTTTTATTTGATGGCAAATGTCAATGAAGGCAGAAAACTTTCTTCTGCTTTTTTTAACCAGTTCCACTGACCAGCTGTTTCCCATATTAACTTTATCAAAGACCCATGGGGAAAAAAGTGCAACTCCTTGGGTAAACAAGTTACCAGCAAAAAGACAAAAGTGGCAAATTTGTGACTGTGTACGTCAGCAATTTCAAATATAAATCTCTGGGGCCTGATTCTGAATTTGTTACACACCCACAAACCTAAGACCCTGTCAACTTTCAAAAATTAATCCCAACTAAGATAGGAAGCAAATTTAAAGATAAATAGCCCTTCTTGGATACCACCCCACACATACAACTCTTAGCGCAGAATAACATCTTGTTCTGATGAATTATCAGTTTTCAAATGACGATAACCTTTCGAGGATGGCTCTCCCAGAAGGAACCCGAACACAGGCAGTGAGTCCTCTGGGGCAGACTGAACTATAAAAATCCAAGGAGGAAGCCACAGGGAGCTGGATTGGGAATATCTCCTCCCTGCGCGTGACAAATTCTTCCCTGCCGGCTTGGTTGCCCCGTTGCACTCCTGGATGTTGGAGGTCTGGCCATAAATACAGTTCAGCCCCCAAGATATGTAAAAGGCCCCTGACCTGCTTCATCCCACAAAGCCAAAGCTTCCTTTGGGTGATATAAATTTCTAAGCCTCTTCCCAAACCTCCACATCAGGTGCAAATACCCCCAGGAGCAACCACTTCTTACCTGTGCTTAGAAACTGCAACTAAATGAGCACGGCTTGTCCGCTGGCTTTTCCACCGCCTTTTTCTTCTGCCAAATCAATCCCAAAATGCAGGGCAGGAAGAATATATGGACTTGAGGGACTCAAAAGGATGGACAGGCACAGGCACACAATGAGGACCTGGGGGGTTTTTTTGGCTTTTTTGTATTTGTTTAAATTGAAGTGGACATTCAATTCAAACGTGCTGAGCAAAGCAGTTTCCTAGCATGGCTAATGTTCCGCTCGCATTGTTTTCTTTCACTGGCCTTCAGTTTCTGCTTCTTCCCTGCACGGTAATTCATTTCTCAGTCATGTTTCTGTGCAAAGACATTAAAAGACAAGCTGATTTCTCTACAGTATAATCATGGCAAGGCTCCTGGTAGAAGCCTACCTTGGAAGAGTTTTACGTTTATTTAGAAGAATGATACGCATGACTCTCACATTGTCAACCAGAAGGAGCAGAGCCACATTTGTGTCCATAACTCACATGGGACTTACCTGAGTGTGTGGCAAATACACACAGGAGTTGTGTAGGGGTAGCACTAACAGCACTAAAAGCTCCGGTGGCCCCAATATCATCAGGCAAGAATGAGCATCTCATGACCCAAACCATGTAGGTCTGCACCCACCGAAACCCGGCATCCCACTGGTGGCAGGGGAAGCAGACAAGGCGGCAGAGGATGGGCCAGCGGTACAAGAGCTTTCACACTCTTACCTGAAAGGCAAAGCAAGACAAAGGAAAGAAACGAAAGGGCTTTTTTAAAAGAATTTTTCTGGCCCCTCTCCAGGAAAAACTTGAAAATAGGACACCCAAATAGTGTAGCTGCAGAAAGCTGGCAAAAGGAGTCCAAAATGTTTTGACCGTGGTATTTTTTATTGCTTTGCAGAAAGGAAAACAAAAATACTTGATAGTTATATGCTTGATATCACAAGATTGCTACCCCAGTGGGGTACAGGAGAGACTTTTCTGTCCATCCTTCTCCCCTCCATGGGTCACTCACAGTCCAGCCCTGAGATGCCAAAACCATCCAAAACAGCCTGCTGAGCCACACGGAAGATCCCCCTCAAGAGCTAAGCAACCTGTACATTGCTACCCAAAATAACATCTGCTGCCAGAGCTTTTCCACAGCTTTGTCGTTAGAAATATATCTTGTTCATTCACATCATCTCTTTATCTAGGTGTAAAAAATGACAGCCCGGGAGAAAAATGAAATCTTGGAAAGCAGTTCTGAGGTCAGATTGTCAGTGTTATGGGGATGAGTTGCGGTCAAAGACATCTTATGCCAGAGCACTGGATACCCTTAAACTCAGGCACTGTCTTGGCAAGACAGGAAAAGTATTTAGGGTCAGTTCCAAAGACTCACATTACCCTCCATCCACCGTGGATGAAGCGCTGATTTTCCCAAATCATGTGTGCTATATATATTTCTAAAGGTGAATGCATAGCCTGATTATCACCTATTTCATGGGGAGCTTTTCCTTCCCGGCCACATGAGGCAACTCATTAAATAATTATTGTTCTTTTTAATTCTGGGTGAATGAAATAGAAAGTTCCCATGAAAATTCATTTGACTATTTAAATTAATTTCCTATGACCTTTTGAACACATGTTCTCATAAATAATTTTACTGGCAAAAATGCTCACCAAGACAGCAACTCTCCAGTGAATGCTGCAGGATATATCAGAAAACAAATTTGCATCCACAGTCAAGAGCGTCTGCACCAGGAACCCATTGCTAAGAGGCAGTCAGGGGATGCAGGGCTCCAACTATACACYGTACTTGGTCAAACCAGGTACAACCTCAGGTTTGGAGTCTGCTTACCTGATCCTGGAGGGACAATTTCTGCCTGTGATCCCTGACTGAGGGACCAGGACACCTTTTGCACACACAGCCCCTCACACCACTGTGAGCAGGAGTCCCATCTCACAAATCATCATGGACCCCCACCTGCTTCACGAGGAGCAGCCTGTGGCAGGGGCAGTGCAGGACTGATGCCCTTTTGACAGCAGCCAAGCCTCTGATTGACTCAAAGCACTTGCAGAAGTGCCCACCCTATGCCCCACCATCCTCCACAGCTATGAGTGGAGGGCCCTCGATGGAGATCTGGAGGAGTGGTCGCTGTGGGACCACGGGGCTTTGACAGCACACTGATCTGCACCAGAGGCTCTCCCCGTCATTTCCAAGTGCCTTCTCACAGCTGTACAAGTCCTTTCATGTATGCTCTCTGCTTGGATATCCCAGTTGATAGTACAGCCCTGATGTCCGACCTTGAAAGAGAGCCCTAGAGGTTCCTTCTGCACATCTTTGCACTTCTGATGAGGGATCCAAGTCCCTCCAGCCTCCAGAAATTTTTAAATATATGAAGGAAGTTATTCTGAGGCATTTCTGCTATGATTTTGCCCAGAGATTACTCAAAACCAAAGGYTGACTAGTCTGCCAGAACAGATGAAACTCCAGTTTTGGAGAGCGGGAAGATTCCCCTCGGTAGTTCACTATAAAAAGCAGGTTCAAAAAAATATAATTAAATGAAAAATCCAGGTAAAAGAAGTATCTGAGATCTATGAAATCTAACTATTACCATGCATATGAGATAAAATCTCTCTGTTAATCTATTTATTAAAAAATATATCTGCCACAAAATTATATAATCCAACCATGTAGAAAAGAAAAAAATGAGTTAATTATTGTAATTCTGGGGGGCAGGAAGGTGAAACATCTCAAATTCTCCCAGACAGATGCTTTTCTGATAACATGAGGATATTCACAAACCTCCTTGCAAATGCCGTGCCGTATCCACATGTGCCAATTTTCGTTCTTTCAAAGACTTCAGAAGTCAGGCTTAGTGCATATGAGTGCAGCTGATGCCTTTGATTGAGGATATTGTTATTACTGAATGCACTTCTGTCACATTTGCTCATCTGAATGCAACCTCTGAGGAGTTATCTGCACACAAGCTGCTTCGGAGAGTGTGCAGCACAGACCTTTCCTTTTTGATATTACATGTGTTTGTTCTCTTGAAAGGCTTTTAGCCCTGAGGTAAGGATTAGACAACAATTTAGCAGCCTCAAAAGACATCATAAAAAATAGACTCAACTGTCATCTTCAGAAGAAAGAGGCCTCATTTGGTTTTCAAGGGTGTTGCATTGTTTTCCACACTACGGTTACTGTTGCTTACAGCAGATGCAAAACAGAATCGTTTCGGCAAACTGAGTCGTTCTAGAAAATCCAATGCTGTAATGTCATTGTGATAGTCTCTTTTTTTATCCAGTGCTCATCACACGTCTAATTTTAGTTCACCTGAACAACATAAAAAAAAAGTTTCAACTAGCACACTTTGAAGTGAAACACCACAATGGAGCCCACGGCATCACCAGCCTGGGCATCAAAACCAATTCACATTCAGTCTGGAAATCAAAACCAATTTGCGTGAATACTCGTTCCTATTGGCCTGGACAGAGCTCCCACCCCACCCCAGCACCACGCCAGCCAGCCTGCAGTCACATCATCTCAGCAGCCCTCTGGAGAATATTTGCTCCCTCCTCGGACAATGAAACTGTGCAAGTTAGAGAGCAAGAACATAGCAGTATGCTTTCTTCTGGAGTACTGACTTTCTGTCAAAGCCCCTCAGATGACTGTATTTCCCCTTGCACAGCAGAGATGTATTGCACAGCCTTCTCCAGACAGTGTTGGTGGTGCACAAGGTGCACTTTCACACAATTTTTACACTGGCAAAAGCACAGGCAACCACAGCCTTGGTATGTCTGCAGAAACAGACTCAGGGTTTGGTGTGTATGAAACATTGATATGAAATGGCTCAACAACAATTTGTACATTAGAAACAGCAATTAGTGCAAGAGAAAATGTACTGGTTTAAATCCATGACATGCCAAAAAATGGTGTTATAGATCAAATCAGTCATAAGTGTAATTAAAGCTCAGGTTTGATGCAGAGGTACGTAAAGAAGCTATTAAGTTCGTTTATGGAACCAGGCAACTAAAAGAGTGAGAGCACCCACTGTTAGTCAAAGTATTGGTATAGAGCTAGCCCCGAGTAGAAACCAACTGGCTTAAAGGCATTTGGTTTTAACACAGAAAAAGGGGAGGTTAGGCTACTTATCCATGGAGCTGGCTTTTCTTTCACTCTTTTGCTAGGAATTTCAAGGAAGCAATAGCAGAAAAAATCGGAAAAGCTAACGAAGGCGGCAGCAAGGAAGCACCAAACACAGGAGCTGTGGCAGCATGGTGCAGAGAAAAAGTTGAGAGAGTGAGTTTTTAAGGCAAGCACTGTCAGAGAAGTCTTGAATCTGTTGCAAAGATGCTACTCTTGCTTGATCCAAAAACATAAGACATTGATTCAAGCCTCAGTTTCTAATGGAAAACACCTGGTGGGGCCCAAACTACTTCCCAAATGCTTGAACCCAAAAACAGGATATTCTCACCAACATTTGGGAGCTGCTCCAGAGCATAATTTTCCAGAAAACATTGCTCTGGGCATTGTAGCAAAGAGGTAGACCTCAGCTAGGTGACAAAGTTAGAAAGCTTGTCTCCCTTGGATCCTCTTGGTACTGTCATTGGGGAGTGACAGGCTTTAAATAGGCTCTAAATGAGCTCAGCAGAGACTCAGCCCATGATGTTCCAGTTATTATACCACTGTGGTTACAGTTTGACATGTCATTGACAAGGTTTGCAATGAAAGATATATTTCATTTCATTCTTTCCTCACCAAAGAACAAGGGGAATCCATTGTGCAAAAATCACTGGTTCTTCCTCAAAGTTCAGCCATTTTTGGAACAATTGATCAGACAGCCTAGACTGCTGCTAAGTCCCTTTAACCCACAACAGGATAAAGATCTGCTTGTTAATGTCACCACATTTTACAGCTAATTATGCTGCAATACTGCTGGGGGGAAAAAATAAAACCTCCGCGAATAACTCAGGTTGGAAGGACCTTGAGAGCTTCCAGCCCATCCTGCTGCTTCTGCTTAGAGATCAGGATAGACACAGAAAACAGTACGGGATTCTTTGGTCAGTAGAGAGCCTAATCATTGCCACGGAGCAGCACTCTGCAAAAGAGACCAGAACGAGTCAAAACAGCATAGCTCTGCAATTAAATACATGGAAAAATAAGTGGGGAAGTATCAATCTAGGCTAGGCTTAGCACAGCATAGCACAGTACAGAATTCCCACTGAATTCTCCAATTGTTAAGACACATTCCCAGAGGGTTTGCTGTTGTTTTTTAATTTGCAAATGTTGAGCAAGAAAAAAATAATGAAGCTCCATTGAACTCAAAGTAATCTTTCAAGCAAATATCTGGGATTTTCATTCAGGTCTCAGTGCTTGGCCCCTATACATTCTAAGGAAATACGAAGTATATATCCCAATGAGCATGCCCCCGTCAGCTTCGGAGAGAACCAGGATCATGAAAAAGACTTTTTGTTGACTTGTCTATGGTTTAACATGAAGAAACAAATGTGAACCTGGATGGTTGAGAAAAGCCATAGATATTTATGTTGAACAGAGGACGAAGAAACACGACATAACTGTGTTTGACCAAAAGCTCGAGTGTGTGATTTTGGAAAGTACTAAATAAAATGAAGTTTCAAACATGGCATCTTGATGAAGGCAGTGTGATATTAATATCAATGCAGACACTCTTGCCAATGCCTGCACACAGTAACGCCAGAAACTTAGAAGCTTTGGAAAGAAGTACCCTGACTTTCCCAGACATTAATTAATCAGTGCTACCGTTGTTATCAAAAGGAAGGCCTGAAGTTCATTTTATCTTGCATCATAGTAGATAAACTGCATTATTTAAAAGACACTGGAAAACTGATCATACGTCTGAAAAGGAGGACACAGGAGAGTGACTCTGGGCTTCAATCAAAGCCCACTCAAAGCAATAAGGTTATATATCAACAACCTATTTGGTTTTTCATGACTGTACATGGCTGAAATCAGTGGGAAGCTTGGATCAGCTTAAGAGGTGCAGGTTATGCTGCATAGGGTGAGTTTATCTGAATATGCAGTGCAATGAAAAGCATTTGTAAAGTAAACTTCAAAGTAAAATTACTCCACTGGTGTTATAGGAGAAAATTGTTCTTGTTTTAAAGTATATAGCCTGCTCCTTTGGAGGATTATTTTTCAAAACGCAATTGCAAGAAGATATATAAACTGAAGTTAAAGTGTAAGATGAAGTAACAGAAAAAGGAATAAATAAAAGAAAGTTTTAGGTTAGATGTATCCACCAGCTTACCACATACTACTGATACAGGAATGGAGACTGTTGGAAGTTAACAATGGAAACTACTTTACCTTAAAAAAAAAGATTATTTTATTACCTGATAAGGATCTCCAGCGCACATAGTAACTAGATAAAAGACAACACTTACTAACACATAGAGTTATGAACTTGAGGAGCTGGTCATAATACACTAGCTGGAGCTGACAGCCTTCTGGCTCACACACTATATGATATAACCTGTCTTCCAACACCCAAAGAAATTAGTTTTGCTCTCTGCTGTCTAAGGCACACACCCGCCTATTTGTGTGCAGATATATGGATTCTGATACAAGGCTTGCTGAAATTTGTAGGAAGGCTCTTATTCATCTCAGTGGAGCTTTGGATCAGTCTGTAGCTGACAGGCATTTAAACTTCATTAATATTACACGTTGGCATAGTTGAATATTCATATATTTATATATTCATATATTTCCACAATGAGCAGCCAACACCAACCCCCTGAAATATATTTATCAAATAATATCTTTCCTATGACACCACTACTTTCATATTTTTTGTGTTTTATTTTATTGCTGATGCCTTTTTCTCCTGTATGACTCAAACTAATAAACTAACTGCCATGCTGCTAATAAAAGCTTGGAGTCAGAGGCACCCCGCTAGCATGCTGTGCTGACGGATCAGGGCAGCTCTGCCCCCCAGACAGTACTTATGGAAGAAGACTAAAGAAGCACATCTGAAACCTTTCTTCTTCCCTGAGAAGAAAATACCCATCTAGCCTTGCAAGATGTGGGAGTTAATCTTTATGGAAGTATTATTACACTGAGTTAGCAAAGCTGTTATTATTGGTCACATGAACATTACAAGACAGATGTCTAAACAAAATTGGACATTTTGATTTTTAAACCAGGATTAAAGTTAGTTTTCAGTGATTATGATTCCTGGCACAAAGTCCTACAAACACCATATCAGCATATTTTTTCTTTCCTTTCATTTATTACAGCATCTAAACGAGATTTCATCATGCATGCACAGGGTAAACACAATCTTAAGACAGCACTTAGGAAATGGTCTTTGTTAAATCATAATCTCTTGAGCTTCACCCTATATTCCAGCTGTCATTGGAGAGATTAAAGTGTACCTTTTCTGTGCCTTGTTTATTTTAAACATTGAGGATTCAAAACCTTATAAAAGGTAAGATTTACTGACCAAAACACAAATGCATAATGTTTTTTGAAGGAGACAATGAAAGTCTCTGTGTATGTTGCCCCTGATACATCAATCCCGGTTTGGAAGTACCCCATGTGTTCATTTCAGCCATCAGAAGCCTTCTTAATTTACAAGAACAGTTACAGTTCACTTGTTATCTAGCTTTTACAGAGTTTAGCCATACATTCAGACATGGAAGATACTGGCTACAGTCACCGACGTGAGTAGTGGAGCAACCAAAAACAGTGCTTCAACATCACGGCAGAGAGATGATCTGATCCCAGCCTGGTCCTTGTACTTCAGGATACCACCTGTATCTCCTCTTCTGGGGGACCACGCATCCCCTTTGCTCTGACATCAGCCCAGACCAAGAGGACCCTCTGCAGAGCCCCAGCCCTGCCTGTGGGCAGCTTGTGCCACCCCACAAAGACAGCTCCGTGAGTTTGTGGGGTGATCAGATATCCCTGTGCCTGCCCTCGGACACCTCAGCCTCACAGCCCCCCTTCAAACCATCCAGGAGGAGGCAGTGCCCYGTGGACACACTGGGACACCACTGGCCTTCAAGCACAGGGCATGCACATCACTCAGCAGGCATTTCTCCAGGCTACCGCTAAGGGAAAACAGCTGTGCATAAACCCTGGAAGAGTTCATGGGTGTTCCCCTGTTCAAGGAAATCACCTGGCTTCCCCAGTGCATTTGGTATTATCAGCATGGTGTTCATTTCCCTCGACTCACCAGTCCTGCCCTTCCATTTGGGAGCTGCACTTAACCCCTCCATGTGCTCTCACAGGTCGTTTCAGACTCCCCAGGTTCCCCTGAATCCCCACTCCCTTCACAGATGCTGCAAGCTTGCAGCTCCCCCCCCCCCTTTCTAAAGGTGCTGGCAAGGCAGGCACCGTGCGTGTCCACACGCCAGCAGAGACGCATGGTCCAGGTACCCTCCGCAGGGAGATGTACAGCAGCAGGGGGTCTGGCTACCAAAGCAGAAGGACTCTGGAGGTACCAAAATCCACGCTAGCATGGGGATGTGAGGGAGAACTTCGAAGGAGCTTAAAGAATGGAGGGAAAACTGCCAGACAGAAAGGGAAAAAGAACAAAGAAATCATTGGATCCTACGAATCCATGGATAAGGATAGACCGAATAATGAGGACCCGAATATTATGGACGATCAGAGAAAGGCAAGAAAAGATTAAACAAATAAAACTGAAAGATGTAAAGGAGAGTATATGAATAAAAAAATTAGAGAGAGAAAGGAGAACAGTAATGTTCAGTGAAACAAGGTCTAAGGAGTGGTTATTTTAGGGAATGGAAGAATTCATTCAAGATCAATAGTCATATCCCCACGCAGAGTCAATCAATCAACATTGGATGAGGACTTTATATAACACTTACCCAGGCAATGCCGCATACCATTTATGTAATGATGAGTCTCTGAGATCTCCTTATTGTACAGGCTTTCCAGGGAAGGGACATGCATACACCAGATGCAGCATCCATTATTATAAAGTTATACAACTAGAACAGCCACCTGAACAAGGACTCAAACAAAATGGGCAATGAGGTTTGCAGAGAACTGTCCCTTAAGAATAGGGTATGTTATAAACAGCCAGACTTGAGACAACTAAAGCTATTAAATTCTGGAAAATGGTTTACATGGTCATTTTAGGCCAAATGTAAGTGTAGAGGTTGAGGTGACACCCACAACTACCCATCATCTACCCAACATCCCCCATAGCAATCTTCAAAGCATTGCAGAAGGGAACAACGTCTGAAAAGGAGGAAGACTTTGTTAACAACTGGTGGAGAGAGGGGACAAAGAGACAAGCTTTAGAGACATTTGGTTTGTGCTCAGAGGGATTTCTGTTAAAAAGGGACACATGCCAGAAAGTGGCTTGTATCAACAGGTGGAAGTTTGAGTTCACAAACTGCCCCTGAGCATGTCTGGGGTGAGTRGTTCCCACACCGTCAGCTTCCAGCACTGGGTACAAGC
Source organism: Oceanodroma leucorhoa (assembly GCA_030449065.1). NCBI lineage: Eukaryota > Metazoa > Chordata > Aves > Procellariiformes > Oceanodroma > Oceanodroma leucorhoa. Next base: position 2,971,147 of record JASVER010000012.1, on the reverse strand, counting down.
ACCATAGCCCATAATGTGGAATTTTGCTAAAAGCCCTGTTTAATCCATGAAGTAGAAGAAGATATTTAAAGGTCTTCTGTGGAGAAGAAATTTGCATCTTGTATGCATTATTGCCAAAAAATAAAATTATAAAAAAATTACAGAGCTGCAATGGTTAGTGAGCCACAGCTAGCAGAACAAGGTGCAGCCAGGAGCAGAGCAAGGAGACATTGGTAGATCTGTGTCTTGGTTCCCTACAAGACTTGACAAACACCTGAAGATTGATGCCTTATAAACTTCCTTTAAAATTGAAACTTGTCCTTTTTTTGACACCCGTCAAATCCTGGAAGAAGGTTTACACAAATTGCAGGATTAGGATCAGACATTTGGCAGAATAAATTAATCCATGGTTTTCTTTTGAGCCTCAGTTTTAAGCAGCTAGTTCTGGCCTTGAGGACAATGTCCTAAAATATAGCCAGTCCATGTATAGTAAAATAAAGCTGTCTACCTCTAAAGTGATACACTTTAGGATGTTGAGTGAGAAGAATCTCGGAGGGAGGTTTGATTTTATTTTTTTAGTGGTAAAAGCATAAAGCATTTTTGTCATAACAGTTAGTGTTATTTCTCGTTGCACTTGTGAATTGTTATTCTGAGTTTTTATTAATAAGAATGATAAATTGCAAATAATTTTTTACTCTTGAGATATTTCAAAAAAATAACTGACATTTAAAATCTGCATGCCTAGCAGGTCATTAATTACTTCATTTAAGAGTTGACAGGTCTCATGTCATGCTATACACTGTTTTTCAAACTGTCACACCCACGCTCTGCCTAAAAGCTGTTGAGTATAAGCGTCATCATTTATAATGCAAAAAGGGTATCATTGATTATGTCCTGATTATTCATCATAATGCTTTCTTTCATGTGTACTTAATCATTGCGGTTTCTTGGAATATGCAAACCTTTCAGGCAAATCTTTCTACAGAGCAATCCAAACAGCGCTCTGAACTGACACCAGCTGGGTAAATAGGGCTCGGGACTTTGGGAACAATGCAGCGGCACAAACCCCACCTACAGCCGAAGGAAGCCAGCTTTGGAGCGGGGTGCTCGGGAAGGAAGGACAGGCGAGGTCTGCAGAGCTGAGGTCCCATTTCCACTGCTGAAGCAATGCATGGCCCCGGGACCAGGTTTGCCGTGATGTCTTCAGGATGGCCAGGGCAAACACAGCCCTCTTTGCACAGGTAGCTTCTGCGGTTCTGCCAACAAGAGAAAAAGCATCAGAAAAACATAACAGTGGGATCAGGTAATGATTTCCACTGAAAAATTTACTTCACCACAACTGTCAGGATGTGATTTTCTAGGAAAAGCTGATGAAGCAGCAAAGTCCATATGCATTTGACCTTCAAAGAAAAGGGACCATGCACTAGCAACTGGCTCAAAAATCACACTGCTCGCCTCCTGAGGACTCCTAGGTTTCTTTTACAAATGAGGTTTACCAGGGTGAGCATTTCCAGTAGTCACAGAGACTTATGCTAAAAAAGAAAGATAAACGATCATGTTCTAGGGCTTTACCAACCAAAACAAATATAAATGCCAAGTACAAACATCTGACCTCTAATTAACTAATAAGTGAAAGCTACCCAGTATATTTCTAACTATGAAATTTTTAAAAAAAACACAACTCCGTGGAGCTAGAACTGTTTTTTGCTATGCTTTGGGGGTTTTTTTCACTAATGAGTGTAATCATGATGAACACCATCCTAGAATGCCGTGGAGCTGCTGAAGTTCTTGGGGCTGTTGTTGCTGCCAGCACCGTACCTGTGCGGGTACAGACCCGATGCACTGGAGCACCCGCGTTCCCCACTGTGCTGATGTGCCCCATGCTGAGGATATGGGACTCTCTGCAGGCTGGAGCCCCCAGCCAGAATCACGGGCCATGCCCACCATTTTGGGCTCATGCTCATCCCGGGAGCACCAAACGTCGGAGCAAAGCGGGACGCTTACCTCAGAAATGAGATCCACTGTGTTTGGAGCTCAACCTTTGCTTCTGCAAATGTGTTTTTGAAAGGAAGCTCAAACCTTAAAATATTTATCAGTTAGAGAAGAGCCCTGTGATCCCAAGTGCTTTCAGCCTTGGGGAAAGGGGCCTGAGGAACCAGTTTTTCTTCATCTAAAAAAGGGAGTGAGAGCATCTCTAAACACTGGCGCAGGCAATGCTTCAGCTGACGGAGATGAAATTATCCCCAGAGGAGCTGTATTTCTCCTATTAAAAAAAACCTTGCTCTTCACATCTGTAAGCATGAAGCTCTGGCTATTTGGCAGATGCATAACAAAGTTATTTTAAAGGCAGAACATCATCTTGTGGGAATATCACTATGCAGTGCTAGTCAGAGCAGGAGGGAAAGGTTTGCCTTTTCATTACTTATGACCTGGGTACCACGGAGTCTTGGCTCTGTCCTCTCCTAAACTTGCCGGCCGCAGTAGTCGCGCGAGGGGCAGATACAACCCTGGTGTGCCGGGGGGCTGGAGGGCTGCAGCTGCGGGCACAGGAGGAGGAAGACAGACCTGCCTCTTCAGACCCTGCGTACAGCCGACGGCACCCAAACCATGGACGGCACCGCCGCTCTGCTGTCGGAGGCAAGGAGGGAGGGGGACGTGGAGTTGTGATCCTACAGGGATCTTTGTCACTTCAGGCAGGCCCAAAAATGCAATAGCTCGAAGGGCAGTACAAGGAAATGGATATCATTTTAAAATGTTCTGAAGCGTCTGCCATATCTTTACCAAAAAAATAATTAAATGGCATATTTCCAATTATCTTCCTATTCTTTATTTGTCTTAAAGTAGCCACAGCCTTATTCAGGGGTTGAGACTCTTTTGTGCTGAACTATGAGGGCTAAAAGAAATTGCTGGTGAGCTTCTCAAAATCAAGCTGCAAACAACTTTCTTCCTGAACATCTTAATTAAACATTTTGAACTGATTAATACGTTACACAGGCCCACACCAAAACTCCAGACCTGGTCACTCTAGGCTGAACTTGAACAGGGAAAGATGCAACGATCTAAAAAATAGGCTTTGGCCCATTTCTTTATGACAAAATGCAATTGGTAATTCCTTCTCCAAACACCCACCCTATCAATGGTGAGTCTGAAGGCCAAATTTTTTAGTTATGGAAAGCTTTCCCCAGGCCACCCTGTAGACCACGTCATTTAATATTAATGATTTTTTATTTAAAAGGGAGCCTGCAAAAATGAGAATTCCCTATTTGAAAAAAACCTACCTACAGGAAGAAATATGCATCCACAATACTTATATATCTTTCTATAGGTATGTCGTAATTCTACAGTCCTCAGAGGACAGGATAACGGAGTTTTCCAATTTTACAGAGGAAAACTGAGACTCACAAATATTAAAAGGTTGTGCACATCCATGGAGGAGAATCAGGGAGCTGAACAGAATGCACAGTTTGCTACCTGATCAACTGGACTCTTCCTCCCTTGCAAAATGCAGTCTTGGGGACAAGGGGACAAGACGAAGCTATTAAGGGTTCTTGAAATATGCAGGTCAAAAAAATTACCACCTTTAAACATTGAAGTTACTCAAGCAGTGTCAATGTTAAGATTAAAACGGAGAACAGCGTTACAGTTCATAATGGCAGAAAAAGTAACGCAGATAACATTATCTGTAAGGTTAATTAATGCATAATTGTTCTTTGGAAGCCTTTTTTGTTCCAAAGCAGGTTGTTTGCCAAGCAAATGCCAATAGATGTGTGAACCACCTACAGCAAATGTTCATACAATGAAAGTTTCAGAAGTGACTAGTGATATTTGCTCAGATATTATTTTCAGCCACCTGCGCTGAGTTTACAAAATGGGCAGGCAGCCGTCCTATCTTTTGTGTTTCCAGCTTTCGTTGCTGAGCTACCACAACTCATTCCCAACAGTGAAAATAAACCTGGCTGGTTTCTTCCTCTGCCTGAACCTCAAGGCTTCCAGAAAGAGATCGTATACCCAAACCACACGACAGGACTCCCTTCCTTTGAACATTTTCATGTGCCCAGGTAGAAGCTGCCTTTTGAAATCCACAGCAGCTGATTGTGGTCTAGGGGATGACATGTCAAATGAACATGAGAAATGGTCCAAACAGCAATATCAAACCTCCAGTAAGTTTTCTCTGACCACATCTTCTTGTGGCCTTGAGGCTGGCTCTCTGATAAGCCAACATGGCTATGCTATTCCCACATGTGAAGAATTAAGGAAATGATTGAGACAGATTATGGGTGCCACCCTTATTACAGAAAGCCATGACAGCCTTCAGTGTGACTTTACAGCATACAAGCTCTTCAGAAGGGACAGGCGAGGAAGGAGAGGCGGTGGGGTGGCTTTGTATGTCAAGGACTGTTTCGACTGTACGAAGCTAGACGTTTGTGATGATCGGGTTGAGTGCTTATGGGTTAGGATGAGGGGGAAGGCCGGCGAGGTGGATATCCTGCTGGGAGTCTGTTATAGACCACCCGACCAGGATGAAGAGGTCGATGAAACGTTCTACAAGCGGCTGGCAGAAGTCTCGC